>CM035591.1:41708066-42150567 GCA_020423425.1 Chrysopa pallens | reverse complement strand
CTCTGGTCTAATACAAATCCCAAATCGTAACAGATTTTTTTGTGCCTTAAAACTCGATTCACTGTAGCAAAGCATCGTAATAATATCACGGCATATAGAACCATGTTTTTTTCAATCAAAGATCAGGTACCCAGTTTTAGAGCTGGATGAATCCAGGGAGCACATGAGCAAAATTACGCCGCACTAAGAATGGAGTCCGGGACCATTGTTAAACGCGAGAGTTCTCAACATGTGCTGAACAACCCCGCTCCCCTGTTAAAAACATATTTACATCATTAATTAATATAATGACCCTGCTGAAGTATTACAATTTCCAATACTTTTATTTTAATTGATCTAGTTATCAAATATTGTTAAAAATAATTTTCAGGATTGTGAAGAGCGTCTAAAATCTGAATTATACCGTACCCGTGAACAATATAAAGAAAGTTTACAGACAGTGACACGATTAGAACAAGAGCTGTCAGATGCAAAGAAACATATACTATTTTTAGAAAATAGTATTACACCTGAAAAGCCAAGCGAATTGAAAACAGAAATCGAATTTGAATTGGATGATGTGAAACAACAATTAAAGCAGAAAACTGAACTTTTAGAAAAAGTTAAAATTCTCTTACATAGGGCAGCTGCTAAAGAAAAGGCTCTAGATGAACAGGTTAGTAAATAAATCTAGAAAACCCTTACCATTTTATCTAATAAATAAGTCGAGAATGTATTACCCAAAGTTTTATTGATAGGTTTTGTAAATATAAGAGGGGGTCAACCTTGCAACCTAGAAATTTGAAATATTACAAATTCTTCGATCTGTATTCGTAGTAGGTTTTCTTGATCGAATTTATTGATTAACCTACCCTTGTTCTGACACATGCAATTTAGTTTCTTCATTTGAAAGATTGTTGCAATTGAAAAACATTACACATCAGACGGAAAACGAACGTGGTGTGTAGTGTCACCAACTACATAATATAAATGCATGGGAGTTGACTACGAATATTTGGACGTTGTTTAGTCTACCTAATACACAAAAATCTTTATTGTTTATCAATTATTATGTTATTGTTATGAACACAACAGAATATTATATTTTTGTGTGCGATTGTCAGATTCTACAATTTTTTTTATTTTTATACACATTATATTCGTTTTGCACAATTAGACATGATATATCCACTTGAATAAATAAAACAAGCATTATTCAATTGGAATTTAAATATAATTTTAAACATTATACTTCTGAAGTTAAGTACTTACTTAGAGATTTTTAACAAGTTTTGTTTTAAAAATCCTGTATATCCAATTGATTATTCAATTGGAATGTAAATATAATTTTAAACATTATACCTCAACCGGGAGTCGAACCCGGGACATTCTAAATACTAGTCGATTGTGCTATCATCTACACCACAGAAGTTAAGTAGTTACTTAGAGATTTTTAACAAGTTTTGTTTAGAAACCCTGGATATCAGTTTCAAAGAAATAAAATAACATTTGCAACCATCTTTTAACTAAATAGCGTAATAGACGTTCTATCTATTTAGGTGAAAATGTCATTGATATTTCTGTAAAACGGATATAATGAGTTAGTAAATATTACAAAAGTAGAACGAAATTATTATGACTATTATTTTTTTAAACCTAACGCATTTGATTTATAAAAAACAAGTGAAGGTAACAACTAATAGTGTTAAGTGCTTTAATACTCAACATATTGATGACTATTAATGTGAATTATTTATAATCATTAACATTCATAAAATACATGAATTATTCACTACAAATAGTTATAACAGTTTATTATCCTATTATTATGATATTATAAACGCGAAAGTACGTTTGTATAAATGTTTGTTACTTTTTCATACAAAAACTACTGAATAGATTTTAATGAAATTTTACAATAATGTAGCTTATATATCAGAATAACACATGGTCTATAATTTAGAAAGATAGGTCCATTAAAGTTCTCGCAAGTTCTCACTTGAAGTACGTTACAAATTCGATTAGCATGATTTCCTTTCCATCGAAACTAAAACCTGAATTTGAAATTCAAAATAAAATTTATTTATCTCTTCTCGCTAGCAGTATGTCGAACTGTCAACTATATAAAGTGTGCCTATCGCATCGTTAAAGTATCACCCGAACCATTCGCAGTTCTGGAGGTCCATATATCAGTAAAAACGAAGTATTATATATGTACATTTCTGAGACGTGGAGCAAAGGCCGCCTCGGGGATCGAAAGTCTGAGCTACCGGATTTAAAAACGGGAGAATTGTTTTTCCAAATTGTTTTCTGTGAAAACTGTTTACAACGCGTGAGTGGGTCTGATACCACAATAATAAGTATAAAAATTGTACATATACTGTTAAAAAATGAATATCCGAAGCAACAGGGGGAAAACAAGAAGCGAGAGATGTCGTGGACAACCGGTAGGAAATATGTTCCTTATGATTTTTATGTGCTCAAACAAATTTAATCTCATTAACTTATATGACGGTAATTGATCTTTTTAAAAATGCTAACAAAACTTAAATAACTAACATAAAATGTTACCGATGTTAATAACCTAAACTCCCCCCATTTCGGATAATTATTAGAAATCAATCACAAAATTCAGCACTATTTATGTGCTAAGTAGCTGTTTTATTTTCGACTCCCCCCATTTTAAATACCATTTTCTCCTAAACTGTTTGAGCACAAAAATCCAAAGTAGAGCAACTAATTAGCAAATAAATAGCAATAAATTTTTTGATAGGTTTCTAATAGTTTTGTGATCTGGAGGAGGGGGTGTTCTTGGTCAACATGATTCAAAATGTTAGTTAAAACTATTTTTATTTTATAACAATACTTGATTAGAAGTTAATAAAAAATTATTAAATATAAGGGAATAAATAAATAATTACTAAATATGATTGAGATTTGTATAAAATATGATATATTTTAATAAAAATATATTTAATATTTTCTGAATACACAATCTTTTAAATACTTTAATGTTTGTTCTAAGATAATGTTCTTTAATTTTAAAGGCAATAATTTTGAATAAATAAACCGATTCTGAAAATTCATTATAAATATTTTATTAGTCAACGAATTTTTAAATCGAAAGAGTAGTTTCGGATATTTCATACGAAGTTTAACCTTCCTCCTCCCATTTGTAAGTGAGATAATATATAGCCTAAGTCCACCTTGAAGGTCCATTCTAAAAACATGTAAAGAGATCTTTTAAATCAAATGAGTTAGTTTCGAAGATTTCTTCGCTAAATTTGCGTGACTATCTGTAGTAAACCCATTTAATAATATCTTTATTAAATCGATTATTATTTTTAACCTACCAGTCTCTAGAGTAACATGATTTCAGGCAACAAATTCTATAATTTCAAAACATTACACATAAAAAAGCTTAAATACATTTAAAAGTTTTTCAATTTTCCTATATGCTCAATTTTTATTAAAACAAGTGAACTGTGAAGATATTTAGCCTACCATCTGTTAAAATATTATCGAACTATATCTCTTTGTCATAAAAAACAATTAATTCGCAATAAATTAAAATTGCAATCTCAAATTAAGAAATAAACTATCCTATCTCATTTAAAAAAAAAACGTTCGAATTGGTTCAGTAGTTTCGGAATCCATTGCGATCAAACAATGTGACATGTAATTTATATATATTAAGGAAGTACGAGCACCAAGCCAACTTTTGATAAAAGGCTTCATTTTTTTTTAATACAAAGTTTAAATATGTCTAAGCAAATTCCAAAAATTTGAAGGAGATTGCCCGATCATTTAAATAAATAATTAACTTTAAAGTTGAGCAATTTAACATTGGTCTTATGGGGTAACCTTCAAACATTGATACATTTCTGTATTTTTCTCGTAAAACTGTCGGTGAATATTTTTAAAAAACTTATGGATGAAAGTAAATATATTAGTGATAAATTTAATTCAAAAATATTTACACTTGCCCAACTAATTAAAGTGTATTAATTAAAAGAAAAATAAATGCCGCCACTAGGCAATGTTAAATGTATATCTATATATTGAAAAAAATCATATGGTTACTGCGTTCCCCTTACCGCGCTAGAGTCGATACCTATCACCACACCGCCTGGCGCTCGTACTTCCTTAAGATTATATTAATTCTCGATGTCATCAGAGTATCTATTATGTATGCATTAATAAATAGATATAAATTATTTCCTATGTTCCTTATACAAAATTGTCTCCAGTTTTTTCCGTCAAACGCGTTAAGTAACGAAGATAGATTTTAGAATTTTTTTAAATGCGATTTTTGCATTGAATATCATCGAAAAACGTCTTTTGATCGTTTGATAAAATTTGACCAGGAGCTTTCTGTTTGGTCGCAATAAGATAAACTATGTCAGTGAAAATAAACAATAAATAAATTTAACATAATTAATAAAATTATAAAATAACTTCTCATTTTCTGGCCAATTTCAGATTTGTTGGGACCATTGATTTCAGCGTAAAAAATTCATTAAAATGAGGTATCGTAAACTAAAGGGTACATTTGAAATTATGAAAATGTAGTACCCCTGAGCCACCCTGTTAACTTTTTTAATAAATAGGTCACCATTTAAAACTAGACTGAAAAATAGTAAATACTTTTTTCTTTTTTTATAACGATATCAGTTAAAGCGATATTCGGCCGGGCCTGTTAAAAAATTGTCAGGTCAAAGATGTTACAAAAAACAGTGAAACAGCTCATATTATTATGAAATCTTTTTTAACGTGTTTCTTGTGTCACATCCACCAAAATGCTAACTTCTACTCATGATATAGTGATACTGTTTTTTTTTTGTATTCCGCTTTGGTTTAACATTGATAAAAACTCAATATTTTATACAAAAAATTAATTTTTGTATAAAAATAACCTCTATAATTAAAGCCACTTCTGCCGACAATAGACTGATGAGACAAAATTTACATTTGACGCTATTTTAAATTATATTATAGGCAAAAATAAAAAAGAATTAACTTATAATTTAACTAACTTCTAAGTACCTATCATAGATTGATGAATTTTTTTACACTTGATGATGTGTTAATTTTACATTAAAGTTAGCATAAAATGGTATTTATATGGTTTACGATATCCGTGGCGCCTCGATTTTTTTTTGGTTTTTGGTAAAATAAGCCAAAATAAGACGAAAATGAAGAATACCAATTTTCTAGTTTTCGAGTTATCCATGGGTAATTTAATCAGTACAAACTTCACCCCACAAATCCATGGACTAATAACAGTCGAAAATGGTGTACATGTATTTTTAATAGTTGTATTAAATATACAAGTATTGTTTTTTTTTTTAAGCGAATTAAATTTCGGTTATTTGTGCTCGAATTGTGTTTAAATTATGATAATTTGACAAAACATCATAATTAAATCTTGTAAAATGTTTAAAATTGTGGTATTTATGTGACATAAATACGATAATTTCTAAAAAAACAGTGTCGATAACTCGAAAAATAGATGAAAACTCGAAAATTGGTATTCTTTATTTTCGTCTTACTTTGGCTTGTTTTATCAAATCGAGGAGCCACGGATATCGCAATCTCCCCATTTTTATACTATAAGTGTATTTTAGGAGGCCTCATTTAATTTTGGACTATATTAATTTTGATAATTTAATATGTTCGTGAATTTAATGTAAATATGAATCCATCATCAGTTGAAGTGAGTTTAAATGTAGGGAGTATATTTTGAAGGTAATTTCAATTATAAAATTAATTTTTTTTATTCTTTCTTTGATATGAACATAAAATAACGTGAATTGTAAGAATCACACTAGTCTATCATCAACTGAAGTGGGTTTAAGTACACGGGTATTTTTGAATGTTTGACTCCTTTTTGGGTGTAATTCATTGCAAACAATATACAAGGTTTCATTGCAAAAATTAAATTTTTTGATTTTTTAATAAATGGTAAACCAAAACGAATCTAATGACAAAACCCGTATCACTTTATTATGTATAGAAGTAAAGCTAACATTCTGTGGGATTTGCACCTCATTTTGAGGAGGTCTCGAATTAATCGCGAAAATAATGGTAGTAATGACATTTCAGTCACAAAGAACACGTTATAAAAGGTTTCATAATTTATATGAACTGATTCTTCCACTTGTATTTATTTGTTACATCTTTAACCCGACTAATATTATTTGGTATTATATAGATGATAAAAAACATCATTCAGTTTTTTTTTATTTCTACAGGTAAAAACATTACGTAATTTAATACCACAGAACAGTTGTCAAGAAAGTAGTGATCAATCGAATTCCATAGTAGATGGTGAGGATTAAAAACACGCATACAAAAAATGCAACCATTTTATGTAAAAAATAATAAGAGTACCTAATAATAACATTGAAATTCAATTTGGAAAAAATAATATTTAGCCAGTCAATTAGTCAAATAATTTTTTTGATAATACTAGTTTTTAATCTAGTTATTCTAAAAATTTATTTTATAATATTTTTAAATATATTTTTAGCTGATAAGACCGTCATGTAACATATTTTGTTTATTTACGTATTTAAATAATAAACTATTCAACATTAAAAATTTCGTCATCATTTTATAAACCGTATTTATTTATTTTGTTTTGTTTAGGTTAAAAGGTTATGTACATTTTTAATTTTTTTATTTTAAATATTATAATTTTATAATAATTTAATTGATAAATTAAAATTATGAAACCTTTAAGTGTATATCAATTATTAAATCAAAAGCTTTTAGAAAATTTAAGTTTATTTGTTAGAAATAATAAAAATGTACGTTTTTCTTCACATTTTACGTATTTTGCGGACGAAAAAATACCCGTTGCAGGTAAATAAATATTTGTTTATTCAATTTTTATAAGCGACATAATAATAAAATGACACGGCTGAAATGGGATACTTTAATCATAATTTAAAGAGCGTTTAATTATCTACATAATTTAATTAATTATCTACAAAAACTTAGTAATGTTTCACAAAATTCATGTAAATTGCGATTTGAGGGTGAAATACCCTTACATTTTGTGTATGTGTCGAAACACGGTCTGTGTTTTGAAACATGAATGGTGTTACTGGGCAGTAAGATATGTCATCAATATTGTATATTATCGACAATAAATATCATATTTGATAACATCATACCTTAGTGCCCAATAACACCATCATGATTTCAAAACACAGGCATGGTATTTTATTGGCGAGTAACGTATGTTGTTTTCATTATTGTATATTAGCAATGTTATAAATATCATATTGATGGCATCATATCTTACTACCCAGTCTTACAACACTCAAAACAAGTCAAGCTTTCAAAACCCGAACATTAATTCTTTCTATTTTCGCACACAAATAACTGAATAATTTACCTATTCAATTATTATGAAATTTGGCATGCAAAAATTTTGACATGAAAACATTTTCAACATAAATCTTTTTTTATTATTTTATAATTAGTTTTTTGGGGCAAAAATCCTCCATTTTCATAGCAATATTGTCCATGCTAAATATCATAACATTTGAATGATGATTTTTTTTATTTATTTATGAGTGAAAACAGAAAGAAATCCATAATATATATACTGCTTTAGAGATTGAAATTTAAAGAAGTCTCTGTTTTGGTTCAGGATTGTTTATTTATGTGCCTGAATATCTAAAATTTGAAATGTAACTGAAATAATTTACTTACAAAGGTAGAAAAGGCACCTTTATTTCATACATCCTGTATAACAAATATATCTTGTTTTTAATGAATCATTTATTTTTGAAGGTAAAACTGCTAAAATGAATATGTTTCAAGCAATAAACAGTAGTTTAGATCATACTTTAAAAACAGATCAAAATGCATTACTATTTGGAGAAGATGTTGGTTTTGGTGGTGTGTTTCGATGTTCACTTGACTTACAAAAAAAATATGGTAAACAACGTGTATTTAATACTCCATTATGTGAACAGGGTATTGTTGGTTTTGGTATTGGAGTTGCAACGGCGGGTGCAACAGCTATTGCTGAAATACAATTTGCTGATTATATTTTCCCAGCTTTTGATCAAGTAAATTATATGTAACAAAATAAGGATTAGAGTTTCAAAAATGACCGCATTTAATTTTTATAAATTATCTTCCCGCACAAAATTATAGTCGGGATTATATATTATAATTCGAAAAAAAAAACGACCGTGGATAGGTACACATTGAGGAAAATTCTCAAGAATAAAAATTTCCTGTTTCATGGATTCAGTCTTCATTTTGAGAGAAGTTTTTACTTATAAAAAAAATAATGAAGTTCTACTTGCTTCTGTCCGTCCTAATTGAAGTTTGTAACATAGACCACCTACACCATTATTTTTAATCTTTGTTCATTTAATCCACCCATTTTTATAAATATATTCATGATGTGAGTGTAAGAAGATAAATAGATAAGGTGGAGTTTAATGTTGAATTCTAGTGGAATGTAATTGGTTGAGCATCTACAGCATACTTTGAAAAGAATTAAGGAATAAAATTTCTCATTACTTTTATGCAAAACTTTAGTGTCAATAGACGGTCAAAGCTCACCAAAATCCTATCGTCCAAAGGCATCACTTTTAGAGAAATACATACTGAATATGTTTCGCTGAATATGTGAAGACATATAAAGCTTAAAGTTATTTTAACTTTGGAGAAGGGTATGGGTTACTTCTTACAGGGAAAAACAAACTGTCACTCACCGTCATCGAGACTTAGTTTTAAATTTTCGATTCAAAATTTGAATGGCTTTCAAGCGGAGTGAATCTCATTTTCTTTTCAATCTGATATTCCTATTTAATTAATCGAATAATATCTTATTCAATGTGATTCAAAATTTTAAATATATTTTAGTCAGAATAATTCGGAAATGGAAGGAATTAAAAAGAAAATTAAATTTTCGATTCGATTCCGACTAAAATCTACTCAAAATTTTGAATCGGTAGAATTTAGTCAGACGTTTTTATAAGGGATACGTGTCCGTGTGATTCATAATTCAAAAAATTCAATTGTACGCTGTAAAATTTCCATATTCTGTAAAATTTCGTCAAATACATCAAAAAAATTAAATAATAGCCATATATGTATGAAAATACCGCAATATATAATAAAGGGTATTTTCGACTCACAGTCCAAAATGTCATTTTTTAAGAATATATAAAGACAATATAGATTCAAGTGAAATTTTCCATTGAATACTCGAAAAACAATTGAAAACTTTGAAAAACCTTATTGCACACAAAATAATGACAATCGTGATTATTTTAAAAATTTCAAACAAATAATAATTTCAAAAAATACTTTCCAAATAATAAGCCAGTCAAAAATTTGTTTGCCATAATTATGGATGTCATAAATTCTATTAAAAAAATTCGAATTATTTTATTAATTTATTTTTATAATTAACTTTTTTATTTTGAATTGAAAATATTGTGGACTTTCTGGGTATATAAGGTTCAATCCATATCTATTACAAAATTCATCAAAATTAGTGCAGTAATTCAAAATCAAATTATATTGCATAGTATAAAACATAGTTGCGAAGCGGGCAGGTAACTGCTATTTTTTTACGATAAAAAGTAAAAACCTATATGCCAATTTTATTAATTCAAAAAAAAATTTTATAGCTTAGTCCGTTGCCAGTAAGCTTTATGTATCTTCAAATATTCAGTAAGTATTTCCTTTAAAGCTAACTAGTCGGTAAACCCGACTATTCTTTAAAAAGCACTGACTACTATCCGGTCACTTCCAGAGTCGACGCTTACTCGGTGACTATTCGGTGTAAAAAGCACCGACTTCTAACTTTGTATGCATTTCATAATAAAATTTATCTAGGAAGTATTTCATTAAATAAAAACTTTGATTGTTAATTAATATTTTATTATTTTAATTTTAAAATCGGTAATATTGAATCAATCAATATTGCATGTACATGATGTACTGCAAAAATAAAAATAAAAATATTTAAAAAAATTCTAAGCATCTTTCATAAAAACAAAAACCGTTGGAATTGTTTTTTTCAACGTATTCTGCAGATGTTTAACCTACCGCATTCCTAACTTGAACTTATCTATATATCTTCTTCCACACTCATCATGAATATAATTGTAAAAAAATGGGTGGATTAAATAAACAAAGGTTAAAATAATGGTATAGGTGGTCTATTTGATAAACTTCAATTAGGAGAATCAGAAGGGTTTTTCGAGAAACATTTTCGAAATATTTCTAATATTTTTTTTGAATCATGTATCAAAAATTCAAATAAGCTAGAAAAATTCAAATAAACATATTAAGCTCTACTTACTAAGTAAAATATTAGCCCACATAATACTGTACTTGTTTAATATAGTAAAAAAAGTGCTGTTACTCGTCGAAGCAGATATTTTTTAAAATAGTATTTTTAAATATTTTCTGTAGATGTAAAACCAAAAAATTTATTTCGAATTCCAAAAAATTAAAACCTATATGACAGTCTAGTGGCCTTCGAAAATTTTATATTTAGAAATAAAGTCTTTCCGAGAAAAAATATTTCAAAAAACATTTTATAAATGGCTATACACTATTTTCAAAAATTAAAATATTTTTAATCGTATTTGTGGACAACCAGCAAACTTTTATTACAAATACTCAAATTTTTTAAAAACCTATTTTAGTAAAAAATTATATTTTTTATAATTAATGTTAAAGTATATCGCTGATGGTCGTTTTCGAAACTACATCCGAAATTCTTTTACTAGTGACGATAAACTTAATATGGGTTATTTAAAATTAGATTGTAAATGAGGCAGCAAAATTTCGTTATCGAAGTGCAAGTCAATTCGATTGTGGAAGTTTAACAATTAGAGCCCCATGTATGGCAGTTGGCCATGGAGCTCTATACCATTCACAAAGTCCAGAAGCTTATTTCGCTCATACACCTGGTTTAAAAGTTATCATTCCTAGCGGTCCAATTGCTGCAAAAGGTTTATTAAATGCATGTATTAAAGATAAAGATCCATGTATATTTTTTGAACCTAAAGCATTATATCGAGCAGCAATTGAAGAAGTTCCTATTGAGAATTATGAATTACCACTTGGAAAAGCGAAAATATTAGTAGAAGGTAAATTAAATTTAGTACACTTATTCATATTATTTCCTTACAACATTATAAGCAGTAAAATTTATCGGATTTTGCTTATTATTTGGGAAGAAATTGGTTTAATAACATTTTTAAAAAGGAATATCGTATGAGCACTATTGTTAACACTTAAATATAAGAAGTTTAATTACTTCAACTAAGTTTAATTACTTCAAGTTTCAACTAAGCATATTTTATTTCAATCAAAATGTTGCACTTTGTTCATGGAATTTCCAATTTTTGTGTGCTGATATCTCACGTATTTGTAAATACTAAATAATTAAATATATGAATAAATATTTATTATTAATATTTTTGATTTCCCATAAATATTTTTACGTTTATAATTGATACCCTATGGTGCAAAATGTACTCTCAGTTGCATATCAAAATGATGAAATGAATCATGATTTTTTTTAGAGCTTTAGGGGAACACTATATTTGGGTTTAAGTACGGTGGTAGCTTTGATTAGTTTTTGTCGATGCAGCAACTCTATAAACAAAATGCAACATCTTGACTGATAAAAAATATCTATCTTCTGTTTCTCCGAAAGGAAAGTTGAAGAAATTTTTAACAATTGTAAAACGAGTGGAATACAATTTATTTTTTTAGTGACTTCAACGTGGTCAGTGAATTTTTCCTTATAAAAACAGTTAAAAAATCAATTTCTTCATAAATGAATTCAAAAATCTTTATACTATCGACTTTTAAAGGTACTGATATAACTTTATTGGGTTGGGGAACGCAAGTACACGTTCTTCGAGAAGTTGCAAATTTAGCAAAAGAAAAGTTTAATGTCTTATGTGAAGTTATAGATCTCCAAACTATCCTTCCTTGGGACAAGAAAACAATTATTGAGGTAAACAGTGTTTTATTTTTGTCAATAATTATGTAATTAAATCTTCTATTAACTATATACTTAATTTAAAAATTTTAGTCAGTTAAAAAAACTCACCGAATAATTATTGCACATGAGGCGCCATTAACCGGTGGTTTTGGAGCAGAAATTGCAGCAACTATTCAAAATGAATGCTTTCTTCATTTAGAAGCACCAGTTCAACGAGTTACTGGGTTTGATACCCCATTCCCCCATATTTATGAACCTTTTTACATACCAAGCAAATGGAGATGTCTTGAAGCAGTTGAAAATGCAATAAACTATTAATACAATAAATATTTTAACTGAAAAACAAACGAAATGTGGTGTATTTGGCTTAATGCATTGCATTATTTAGACTTAAGCTACTAAGTTTTATAATTTAATTACTAATAAACACATACTTGTCATAATTATTCTTGTAATGTAAGCGTGTAAACTAAAATTGGTATAGTCACAGAATATTTACCTAAATTTAGGTATATATTCTGTGATTCATAGCATGGGAGAATCATGTTAAGATTTCAGAGCCATAATAGCAAAACTATTAGCCATTTACATAGTCATATCTCATATAATATAATAGAGTACTTTCAGTAGTGAAAAATAAAACATAAAATTTGACAAAAATGAAAATGTATGTAAATAATATATTCTTAAATATATTAAATTTGAACCAGAAAATCACATGGTAAATTTATTATCTTAAAATTAAAATTCGATATTTTATCCATAGACTAGAGTAGAAGCCTTAAAAAATGATAAAAAGAAGAAGAAAATTACAGTAGGATAAAACCCATTAGAAACGCAAGATAATATGATACAAGCTAAAGGAAACATAAATTACGGGCGATCTGAGTTCGGGAAGTATGGAAGGGGTGAGTTTTTAAGGATAAAACACGGTTTATTTCGATTTCCGGCAAAACTACAAGTCCTATGGAAAAAAGTTAATAAATGTTCATTTTTGCAACAACCAACTTTTTACATTTGTTTTTTTGCTAGGGATATTTGGTTTACTATTGTAATAATACATTAGATATTATACATATTTATTGAAATATTTATATAAGATTTAAACCATGAGATTTTTCTATAGTTAATTTACTTAAACCACAGTTCCAACTCCTCTATCTCAGGAGCGATAAGAGTGATAGAACATAATACTGAAGCATCCTCCACTATGTAAAAGCTTTCAATTATCGCGCACAAATGACTTAAAAAATAATTAACTATGAATACACAAGCACATTGAAAACACTACACAATGCCAGTCGGACATGCTATCTCTAGGTAGTTTAACTACAGATCTTATATGTATGATATTTTTCAATATTTGCCATTTCTACCATGTTTTTTTAAAACATGGTACTTGACAGAGTGAAATTTGATATGCACAATATTGACACGAAAACGGAAGACTTGTCGAAGAGTTTTCTCGAAAAAACACTAAATATAAAATCGCTAAATATATAATTGAATTTTATCTTTACCGTTTTTTTTTCAGAAAAACTATCCGACAAGCCCTTCGTTTCATGTTAATATCATGCATACCAAATTTCTTAACATTTTGATAAATATTTGTTGAGTTATTTACGACGATAATTGAAAGATTTTACATGACAGAGGGCGCTTCAGTATTATATTTGAGCTTCTCTTAAAAATAAACATTTTTTGTATTTGCACTTTTCCTATCTCACCATTTAGAAGTTGTAATTTTAGAATTCGAGCTACTCGTAACTGAAATTTTTTTTGTCTACTAAACAGGATATAAGAATATAAGGTATAAAAACCATTATAAGCGTCGTGTCGTTGATGAGATATTTTGTGTTTACTACTCAAGCATATCTCATCATATTAAAATATGATGAGAAATAATTTAAAAGTTGATGAAATCTGCCGAACTTGTTTATCTGATCAGCATTGTTTTAAGATAGAATTATTTCCGATAAATGAAAAATTAGATTTTATGAATACAACAATTACTGATATGATAATGGCGTGTGCTTCGATTCATGTATGTTATGTTATTACATTTTATTAATAATAATAATTAAATTAGAAATAATAGTTCAGTAATATATGAAGTAATTAGACTCAATCGTTTATAAAAATAAATAAATGTACAATACAAATTATTATCATTTTACAATTAAGCTTGTAAAATAAGCAAATACCGGCATTTCGAAGCTTTATATAAAATTGTTTAAAGAGTTTATTATTATGCAGTAAAAATTATAATTATTATTCAATAATAAAGAAGGCTATTAAGCGCGGCAATTTAGCTTGGCAACTGCTTTACTGAAATTATTAAGGTCCAGGTTTTGTAATAATTTAATAAAATTGAAATAATATTTTCATATTATGCGCCATAAATATTTTCTAAAATTTACAAGGGATTTCTAATAAAAAATCAAGTACTTAATTCGGCTCCACCTTATTTCATTTAGGAAGTTGTAACTGAGTTTATTTGACATAATTACAATAGATATTTTTAATCTATAACAATAGGGCCTGTTAACTCAATGCAAATTAGAGCAATACGATTATGCAAAATGTGCTTGATGAATTTAACTTCATAGATAATAAACCTAAAAATGTGTGATTGACTCGCACAAGATGCTAAGTTACAGTTTCAGGCTACAAAGAATCCCCGTAACTCTCAAATGATATGAGCGCTTTTATAAGTTTTATTTTTTAATCACCAACAATTTACAATTAATTCCAGATAAGTCAAGATGACAAACTACCTAAAAAAATTTGCGATGAATGTTTATATTTAGTAAAATTATTGTATAAATTCAAATTAAAGTGTGAAGAAACAGATAAAACGTTGCGTGAATATCTTTCTAACAATTATGAAGAATGTAAAAAAAATTTAGACACAGTATCTACCAATTTAGAAAATATTTCATATGAAAATGCTGAAGAAAATTATATACAACAAGATAATTCTCTAGAACCTTTATCAGAATTATATGAGAATTTAGAATACAGTAATTTAGAAAATTCAAATCCGCAAATTGATATTATATTAGAAAATGTAAACGACCCTGATGATATTAAAATTGAGCACGAAAAACTTGATTTATTTTCCAATACAGGCATTAAAGTATTTTCTAAAGATGAAAATACCAATAAAAATGAAGAAAATTTATTTTTTGAACAGTCAACAAATCTTTCAATATCTGATATAGAAAATTGTTTTAATTCAAATCATATCGACCATGAAGAAAATGTTGAAAGCGAGGAAAATATTGGAAAAAGTACTCCTGTGCTCGCTAACAACGAAACTAATTTTCATTGTATGATTTGCAGTGAAAAATTTGCTTTATTTAATACATTTAAAAATCATTTAAGCTCACATAATGATGTTAAATATTATTTGTGTAACGAATGTGGAAAATGTTTTAAGCGCAGTTCAGATTTACGTCGACATATGCGTATTCACACGGGCGAAACACCATTTCATTGTTTAATATGCAATAAAGGTTTCAAACAAAAGTTTCATTTATCCGAGCACGTACGATCACATGAAAAAAAAAATACATATAATTGTAATTTATGTGATAAAAAATTCACACGATATGGTACGTTACGTTGTCATATGCGCACACATACAAAATTAAAACCGTACGCATGTACGATATGTGGAAAACGTTTTGCGGGATCCGATATATTAAATAAACATTTAAAAACTCACACAGGAGAAAAACCGCATAAATGTAAATATTGTACCAAACAGTTTACACATTTGGACCAATTACAAACTCATTTACGTATTCATACAGGAGAAAAACCGTATAAATGTAGTGAATGCGATAAATCTTTTACGCAATACAACGGTTTGAGCGTACATATGATGTCACATACCGGAGAAAAACCATTTTTGTGTAATGAATGTGGAAAACGTTTTACACGTGCTGATGATTTAAAAAAACATATTCGAATACATACCAAAGAACGCCCTTACGTGTGTAGTATATGCTCACGAGGATTTTCACAATCATTTCATTTATCAGAACATAAACGTATACACGGTGATGAGAAACCATTTAGTTGTGACATATGCTGTAAAAAATTTCGAAGAAACGGAACGTTAAAAATTCATAAACGGACACAACATACGGAAAATGGTTCACGAAAATTAATACCATGTACACTCTGTGATAAAAAATTTACTGTTTCACATTCTTTAAATAAACATATGCTCCTGCATACGGGTGAGCGCCCATATGTTTGTACTGAATGTGGTAAAACGTTTGTACAAGCTATACATTTAGAGATACATATGAGAACTCATTCCGGAGAGAAGCCATATGTGTGCAATATTTGTGGAAAAGGATTTGGATCTTCGTCCAGATTAACTGTTCATTGTCGAACACATACTGGAGAACGGCCATATAAATGTACATTATGTAGTCGAGGATGTACAACATCTACAGCACTTAAAGTACATATGCGTATTCATACTGGTGAAACACCATATTCATGTATGAAGTGTAATAAATCATTTTCTAGGTCTGACTTATTAAGTGCCCACAAACGAAATTATGGACATTAGCTTTTTTTTACAATTCTTAATAATAACCATTTTACAATCAAAATTTTTAGTTTTATTTTAGTACCTATTCCATGAAAGCCGGAAATATATTTCCCATAGTTGAAGAACAATATTATAGAAACACTACTTGCATTAATTAAAGTCTGAAATATTATAATTGAATGTCTCATCACAAAATATTTACCTAAATCAGAACGGTCTCTTCCAATATAAAAAAAAATTTTGGACGCAATGTTGTTGAAATGTCAATGTCGAACCCACGATTATATAATAATCTACTACTCTTTAATGGAACAAAAAACTGGTCGATATTTATGCATCTTCCCGGTATATCAAGAATGGTATATGGTGTGGTAGGACCTCTACCCCCCATTCATAAAGAAGCTTACAGCTGCAGAGGTTGGTTCTGGATATATGATGGATTTTGTTAAAAATACTATCCATTTCTAACACAATGTCTTAGTTATGAATAATAAATATTCATATCCTTTTCTAAAACATTGTTTAATTATGGATTGTTATAAAAATGTGGATAGTAGCGTATTTATGCCTACCAAAGGGGGTGAATGGGTACGGGGATGGTATCATAGAAGCTACCCATATCTCTGAGAGACTAATCTACTCAAGATAGCTATAGTTCCAGCTAAAAAATGCACATTCCTGAAAATTTAATATTATATAATTTAAAAAATATACGTGTAATTTAAAATTTGTTCAGTTTAAAATGAAAGTTATACTTAGATACATAAAATTAAATATGTTAAAGACTTGTTCTGACCTTGTGGTCTTGAAGTCTGTACGCCCCTCAGTATAAACGATGTCCTAAAATCCGCCTGTTTTCCGAGTCGAAGGTACGTATATCTGTCTATGGTCCTGATCCTGCACGGTTCCGATTCTGAACTCTAGTGATGTGAAGAAAGCAAAATTAAAATCAAAAACTCTAGGCGGTGTTACTTGAAAACATCATATACGTCGTATACGATCTCAATGTACGAAGGGTGTCAATGATGACAGCCTACTGCATAGCAGTAATAAAATGACGAGTGTTTGACCTGCAAACCGGAATGATGGTAAGATTATCCTATAGAGAAAGGCGAATACCGCCAAAGCAGCCGATAATGCGTACCACCATTTTGACTGAGTAGCCTTGGTGCAGTTGTTGTAGTTCGAGTATGTTTGCTTCTACAGGAGCAGAGAACTCAATGACGAACATAGCCTTAGATGAAATATACTGGAGCATTACATCAGACTTAGTGACAGTGAGCTAACTACAAAATTTCAATATATAATACATTTATCGTTCTTGACGGCTGGCTCGATTTCTTCGGGAGCATATGGTAGGATTGAAGTACGGTCCATTTCATACTTGTGTCTCAAAAAGTAGTACAGCTCACGTATGGCAGCATTATGATAATGTCTGTAGGTGCTCGAGGCATACCAAAAAGAGGTTCATCAGCGTCTCCGACTGAGATTTGCATGCTCTGCATAGAGTGGTGGGGACGTCAGAATTACGTACATATTTTTGGTGTGTTAAGAGTGGAAATCACACCAACTTGGGCAGCCAAGATAAAGCCTTCTGCACAGGAGTCAAAATGACGATAGAATATATTCTGGTGGTCACGATTGCGTCGATCTTCAAAGAGCGAGTGTATTTCAGCCCGTTTACAGCTGAACGTTGTCGAGTTTTAGTGAGAAGGATTAAATTATCATCAAAATCTCGATTAGTTGCATCAAAGATGAGGCAAAATCTTGATGCTGCATGTTTTGCTGCAGAGAACAAAAATGTTCCTTTACCTTGAAACTCGTGATCGCGCACGAGTGCCATTAGGAGATCTGAACTATTCGTAACCTGATAATGAATACCTAAAATTATCCTATCGTGTAAATATTCGATAGACAGGAGACTTCGTTGTTGGCATGGGAGACAGATTCGAAGTATAGAAGATCGTGGGTGCAATCTACGATACATGTTCAAGAATTTTCGAGTGCCGTGGTCGAGTTCCTTGAGTTACTCTATTGACCATTTAATGGAACCGAGTTAGTAGCACGGATCTTATGAACTCCTGACAACTCTGATTCCCAGATTTACCGCAGTCGGTGCCTATACCTGCCGCGAAGAGCTTCTTTAACAGTGAACACACAGTGAATGTGCCTAGCAAGATGTGCGTATGTCGAAGATAAACATTTCCACCAGAAGGTGGATAGATCATCCATTCTAGCAACTAAATAATACTTCTTGACTTTGAAAGCAAGGGACACTTCATCAACGGTAACAGATGTAATTGCGGCTTATTCTGCTAAATGATCGTTGCAGAACCGTTCGAACAGTTGGTCTTATATTTCTACCTGCACTAGTCGACTGTTCATATAGATCACACCAGTAGCCTTCTATTTGCTCATCCGAAAGTAGATTCTCTACAAGAGATGGTGGTTTCGAAAATAAAAGTGAATTATTCGGTAGAAAGTTCTTATTTCTCACGTTTAACTAGCTTTTTCCGAGGGAGACAGTGTAAGTATCTATTCAATGTTACGCTGCTTGATGGAGAGCAGGATACCTGAGGTCTCGACCAATGTGTTGCACGTTTGAGGTGTAGTGTCTATCAGCTTTCTGGTATTCTTACACACACGCTATACGTAATCTGTCTCAAAGTCAACTTGGAGTCAAGTTTTTTTATGCGTTTGCGTGTTTTCATATCGACAAACCTAGTGGAAGAAGATAATACACACATTGCCACGTGCACTGACCTGTCGATTTTGAGTAGACTAATTGTATTTGTAAAATGTTTCTCGACAATCTGATTGATCAAATAGATCTTCGGCTATTGCAAACGTTTTACGATACATGAGATGTTTGCATTTATAAAGGTTATTATCGGTGTTCAGCGCATCCGGGAACAGATTTTTTCGCTCAACCAAACGAGTGTTTGTTGGCTCAGCAGGAATGTCTTGATTATCAGCTACTACGTTCGTTTCAAAGTTGAAGGTGAGTGGCGGGGCTTTTACCGCAGATAGAACCACAAGTGATTCCGTAAGTAATATAATTATGAAAAGAATGGCGACGCCACAAGTGTGTTAAAAGTACTAACATATATAAATGGTTCCCATCCTAGCTGACACAATGGGAACTACCCATAGTAGCCACTGTTTACATATATTATACTGTAATTTTAATGACAGTTATATGATTAATATTCACTAGAAAACGATGTTTAAAATTTGTTTATTGTGTTATCATATTTGTAATAATCTAATATGGATCGTAACTTTTACAAATACATTTTTACATAAATACTACAAAAACATTTATTTTCAAGTTTGTTTTGTAGTAAATAAAATTGTCGATAACAACTAAAAAACTTAACAGTTTATTATGTAGGAAATAACTATTAAAATATTATTTAAAGTACTATTTTCCCCGGAAACTAGTATATTTTAAGAAGCCCTAATAAAATTATTATGTGTTAACATTATAAGCGTTTCAAATCACAATTAAATTAAAAATGAAAATAAATAAGTTACTATTTAAAAAAATTGAAAATAAATATTTTTGGACTAATTATGTAAAAATTTATATTTAAGTTTAGATCCAAATTCTGAATAGATTATTATAAATATGACAAAGTATTCGAAAAATTATTATAAATATTAAGTTGTGAAGAGAAATAATTATGTAATTGTCATTAAAATATAAAGTTTTAATTATCTTTATTAATAATTAGTATTAAAAAAATTTAAATGATAAGAAAATACAAACACTGCCATTATATTATTGTAAATAATAATCTTTAAAATAAAAATACAATAAACAGTTTATTTAAAAATAAAAAAATCTTTGTACTTTTGGTAGACATTGGTAGTTTTGACACTCTCATCGTAGCGTGACATGTTGACAAATTTCTTTACATTTCCCAACATTCATTGCAGGATTAGAATACCTCTTTGATTATTACCGTATGGTTCCAGAGAGTCTTTGGACGCTGAAGGCAATGGTAATGCATCCATTAGTATAGTTTGTGGTGGAATACTTTGACAAACCCTATTCAATACTGAATTCTTCTGAGAGACTTCATTATGTGCCTCAGCAGCTATAGTCTCACGTACATAATGAATTTCACATAAAGCCCCCGGGTCTCTTTCATATCTCCTGTTGTAGCAAAAATTAGAAAAAAGATGCAATTCAAGAATAAACGTATTAAAATTAAATGTAGTATTATGAATTAAGAATGGCGCTTGCGTGCTGTGGTGTTAAAACGGGCCCAAGTCAACGATTATACAAAGCGTTGACCCCCAGTTAGCATCGCGGTTTCACAAACTCCTTATTCAAGAAGACCCAGCTGTTTTATTACAACCAAAATTTGAAAGGGTAATGAGCTACGTCAAAGGTTGAGGTAAATGATTAAATAACTGATCAATCTGTAACAAACTTTAATATATAATAAGCTTTTCATTCATAAATAACGAACAATTATAAACGTAACTAAATAAATTAACAATGGCTAAATACCTAAATGATTAAATAGCCGATCTATCGGTAATAATCTTTTCATTCATAAATGACAAACAATTATAAACGTAACTAAATAAATTAACAATGACTAACTATCTAAATGATTAAATAACCGATCTATCGGTAACAAACTTTAATATGTAATAATCTTTTCATTCATAAATGACAAACAATTATAAACGTAACTAAATAAATTAACAATGGCTAACTACCTAAATGATTAAATAACCCATCTATGGGTAACAAACTTTAATATGTAATAATCTTTTCATTCATAAATGACAAACAATTATAACGTAACTAAATAAATTAACAATGGCCAACTACCTAAATGATTAAACAAAGCTTAACATTGCCTAACTCTTATAAATAATGAATTTTAATTTAATTAACATGAACAATAAAATGTGAAATAATATCACATATAAATATAATATTAACCGTGGTTGTTTAACAACACACGTATGGAAGAAATAGAATACAATTGGCCAAATAAATTAATTAAAAGGTTAATTGGATTTGTAAAAAAATCGTTGCCTATGTGGCGAACTGAGTGAATGTGTGTGTACGTGGTTGCCTGAGTTGTTGTTACATGCCACTGCTATTGTTTCATATTCATTCGATTCTTGTACGTTCTGTCAGACACTACTGTTCAAGTTAATTCAATAAAGTTAATTGTATTTATTAAAAAAAAAAAAAAAAATGAATGAAATTGAGAGTTCAGCAATAAACATTAAGGATCTGATAATAGGTAATTGGGCACCTCTCGATTTAAAGAAGAAGATTTTGGAAAAGGAGCGTACCTTAGATCAGATTATAGAATTGTGTAATATTCATGAGCAAATAGCTAAACAGTCATTAAGTATGAGCGCATCCACATCGCAAGCTATAGTTAATTCTACTTCAATTAATAAAGTTAGTTTTCAAAACAATAAAAGAATTTAACATTATTCTCGGTGTGGTAGAATGGCTCATGTAAACGCTCAAGTTTGCCCTGCAAAAGACAGCAAATGTCATAGCTGTGGATTTCAAGGTCATTATGCCAGGTGCTGCAAATCATCTTTACATAAAAGGAAGTTTAATTCTTCAGATGATGATTTGCCTGACCAAGAACATTATGAGAATGCAATGCAAAACTTCGATTGCTTTAAGATAAGCGAGACAACACAAGTAGTAGAAGAAAATCCTGATGATGTTATTGTGTGTATTATTGGCGGCAGGAAGGTGTCATGTTTGATCGATTCAGGGTCCAAAGTCAACATCATTACAGATACCGATTGGGAGTTACTTCGACGAAATGATGCAGTTGTGTGGGATTTGACTATCGAATCAAAAGACTTTTTGAAACCATATGCCGCAGCACAGTCTTTAAGGATTTAAGCTAAATTCACTATTGGCCTACAAAATAAATCACCAGAAATAATCACGTCATTTTACGTAATTGAAAACGGTGACATCTCAATTTTGGGAAAAATTACAGCTAAGCAGCTAGGAGTTTTACGCTTGGGTATAGATGTAAATGAAATTGAAAAAGTTGAATCATTTCCTAAAATTAAAGATGTTTTGGTTAAATTGTCTATCGATCCTTACGTGAAACCCGTGCAGCAAACCGTCCGTAGAGTGCCAGTTGCAGTCGAAAAAACAAGTGGAATTGAAACTTAAAGAAGCTTTGAAAAAGGATATTATAGAAGTTGTTAAAGGACCAAGTGCTTGGATCTCCCCGATTGTAATAATCTTCAAACCAATGGGAGATATCAGAATCTGCATTGATATGCGTAAGGCCAACTATTGCTTCGTTGGCCTTACGCATGAAAATTATGCGTGAAAATTACCCTATTCCGACGTTCGACTCTTTCATGACGAAGCTAAGAAGAGCTAAGTACTTCTCTCGTCTAGATCTCAAAGAGGCCTATCATCAGATGGAACTTCACCCAGATAGTCGCCCAATTACAACATTCATTACACATAAAGGATTATTTCGTTATAAGCGGTTGATGTTCGGTGTGAACTCAGCCGTTGCAATTTTTCAGAAAACCCTTGAAGCTATTCTGGCTCCGTGCATTTTCTAGACGATATTTTAATTTTTGGAGAAACTGAAGTCGATTATGATGAAAGCTTAAAAGACTTGTTATAGGTCCTCAAGAAATATAATGTAACTTTGAACGAAAAAAAAAAAAAAAAAAAAAAATTTAAAGAATGTTTGGCTAAATTACCATCATTATCATATTTTGATGTATCAAGACGAACTAGCCTTGTGGCAGATGCTAGTCCGGTCGCTCTCGGGGCTGTCTTACTACAATATAATAAGGAAGATAAACCTGAAGTCATTTCATACGCTAACAAGAGCTTAACTGAAACTGAGCGTCGTTATTCGAAAACAGAGAAAGAGAGCTTGGTTTTGGTATGGGCGGTAGAAAGGTTTTACTTTCATCTTGCCGGTTTGGAGTTTGAACTCGAAACGGATCACAAGCCTTTAGAGGCCATTTTTAAACCTTCATCGAAACCACCCGCTCGAATAGAGAGGTGGCTCCTTCGACTACAAGCTTTTAGATTTAAAGTTATATACAAGCAAGGCAAATTGAATATCGCAGATCCACTCTCAAGACTCTGTAAAATCGAAATTGAACCGTCGTTCGACGTTGAAAATGATTACAACATCTTCAGGGTTGTCGAACAAAGCGTACCTCAAGCTCTAAATATTTCGCAACTTATTGAAGAGAGCAAGAAAGACGAAGAAATCATAGAAGCCATTAACAAGATTCGAAATCACGTCTATGGGACACATTCTATTGAGAGGCAACAGATTGACCATTCAAGAAAATTGACTGACAATATACTGGACCTGGCTCACGAGGGCCATCCAGGTGAGACAGTAATGAAGCGTCGTCTACGTTCCAAAGTCTGGTGGCCTGGTATGGATCGCCAAACGGAGAAATCTCGACGCAGAACAAAACGTTGAAGAAGCAAAAGATTTTGATACGGTACAACAGCTGAAAGGACAAGAAAGGGAGGACGCTTCAAGGAATTCTAAAATCAGTAATATTAACCCGGGCGATAAAGTGCTATGCCAGAATCTAGTTAAATTAAATAAATTATGTCCTACGTTCGATACCAAAGAATATGAGGTGCTTGACAGGAAAGGCAACGAAACTACAATCATCAATGAAGGGAAAGTCTTCAAGAGACAAGTGTCCCACTTAAAAAAAGATTCCGGACTCTCTCAATAACACTCTTACACCGATTCCAGCTGACATCGACGAAGAATCTTCCTCTTCAATAAAGGATCCCGGAAACTCAATTATTACATGTAATGAAGAAAGAATTACTTCGACTCCAATAAAAACGAGTGTTTCTCAACATCTTTCAGGCAATACTTCATCATCCAAAGTCACTCCTCTCAAGTTGAAAAAATGAAGGGATTGTGGCGAGCTGAGTGAATGTGTGTGTACGTGGTTGCCTGAGCAACAGGAGTTGCTGTTACATGCCACTGCTATTTTTTCATATTCATTCGATTCTTGTACGTTCTGTCAGACACTACTGTTCAAGTTAATTCAATAAAGTTAATTGTATTTATTAATCTCTTGCTATTTGTGTTTGTTAAATTATATCAATTGTAGATTACCACAGCCTACATACCCGGTATTATTGTATCTTACTAATAATCATAAATATTTTAAGTCCACCGTCCGATATTTTTTCCACGTGGTACCTTCCACGTTGGATTAATTTTTTAACCCATGTTTTTGATACACCACTTGATGATGTCTTCAGTATCAATGCCCATCCAAAAAGACTCTTTTTAAAAGAGAATGAATTCTATCTGCTAACATCTTACCACTACTCATATTTTTTAATAATATATAAAAAAACAAAATGCTCGCGCATATTTTTGCTTACGTCAAAAATATGAAGGTGGTATAAGACTATCGGAATGATTTACGCCTAGAGGTAGGTTGATATGTAGCGACTTTTTTGTGAATGATGTTTAATTTTATTATTATTATTATATTTTACTTTTAAAATTAGCGAAAGCAAAAAAATCGCTACACTGTTCGAATCCGTTTCTGTAGTCCTGTTGATGTTTCAGATGTTTGCTGGGGGGTCAAATGCGGCTTTTATAAGGCGGGCATCTTGATCACGCAGATAATGCAGTTTAATATCGGATATTTTGGGATGTGTTTCGTACCATAGAGTATAGACTCGGCTCATTAAGCCACGCTTTTTAAGTTCACTTTTATGATAACAAGTGATCTCGACAGTCTTGAGTACCTTCGTCCACTAAAAGCGCTGATAATGTTTGGTCAACTTTGTTGAGAAGAACATTGAGATAGCTCTTCGACGTCAGCGGCACTTCTAGTCCGTTGGACTAGTCTGTTATCCGAAGCCAAATTTAAGTGCTCTTCCTCATATTCGTAAGAGCTACCTCTATAGATATGGAAGCCTTGTCATTGTCAGGAGGTTCTAATGTACTAGAACGTCGACTACAACCGTCATGAGGAGTCAAAAAACAATAGTAAATTCGACATTTTGGATAATTTTCACTCATTTAGCCGCTGAATGCCGCACAGACCAATCACTCATTAGCCTTCATAATTGAGCAATGTGCATCGTTACCACTAGGCACGTACGTCTGTCGTGAATTCGGACATGAGGTTGAGTTTATATTTAGCTTATTATTATTATTGTGTGGTGTTGTAGACTTATACATCGCAATTTTAACTATTTCTCTTCTCGAAGAGCCAATAAAGATTCAATTCAATATTAACGTCACACAATATATTAATTGAATACTTTATTAATAATTTTCAATATAATGTACACTAACAAAACAATAAATTGAATACAGTTAATATTTTTTTTTTTTCAAAGCAACTAGGAACATAATGTTGCCCGCTGAATGACAGTAATTAACTATATTTCTAAATATCATAAAAAACAGAAGGGACAAAATCTTAACTTACATAATAATACAACAAATTCTTTCTATAAACATAAGGACTAATTAATAATTTTTAAAAATTTATTTGATGGTTCAAACCGCTGGTAATTCATTTTGGTAAAACCCTATTAAAAAATCGGACTCAAATCGCTCATCACTACAGTGTGCAGTGTATCTTACGGTGGCTATTTAAATCGTTATTAATAATTTTAATTAATTGTGCATAAATAGAACTAATTGCTGAATTAAATGGATTAATATCGAAAGAGCAAATCGGGAGCAATTTATTGCATTAAAAAAATATAGAAAAAAGCATTAATTAGCTGAGATATAAGGCAAACAGTTTTTGTAATTTTTATTGCAAATAATTAATTAAATAATTGCCTAATCACTGGAGCAACTACAGATCCTGATTGAGCATTTTAGGAGCAATTTTTTGAAACTTGGTTAAATAAATTTTAATAAACTTCCACGCTAACTTAATTGCGGTTATAAAAATGAGTTCATTTTTCTGTGAAATCAACAACGTTACTTTTTTATTTATAAATTATATATTTAATAATATATATGTTATATTTTGAAAACAGGGTTCAAAAATATGAAAAGGTGTTTATAAGAGTTATGAACTGTTTTAAATTCTGTGAAAGTCTTTAAAAAAACTCTGTCAAAGAATTTCATGTTGTTCTCCAAAACACTTTAAAGTCTGTGAAATACTTCTAAATACTTACACAGAGTCTCGGGGAGAAATAAAGAATTTAAAATGATTCCACAAGTATTTATAAGTTTTTTAAACGCTCACTTATTTTTGTAGAAATATTATTTCCACCGGAGGAAGCACAATCCTTTATGTCAATAACAGCTGTGGATCGGTCTTAACAAATATTATTTAGTTTAATTTTTAATAAAAGGTATAATATTTTGCACAGAGATTAGTACGTTATTCAATAAAAATAGAGTGTATTTCTGTATTAGTCAAGACATAAAATGAATATAAATTTTCAAAATGTGTCTAATTTTGAAGCAATTTGTAGGATTTGTTTAATAATAAAAACAGACATGGTTTGTATGAACCACGATATTAATCGCATGATAGAAGCTTCCACAAATCAGGTAAATCATGTGTTAAAATTTTTTATGTTCTTGATACTCATATAATGTAGTTTATAGTCACAAAAAATAATTATAACGAAAAAATTATTTCTTAGAGCAGGTTATCTGGTTTTTTATTCATTCAAGTATACTTTTAAATTTTGAAAGTACATATATATTTAATATGATATTAGTAATTTTTTGTTTAATGTTACTAGAGATGTAAAAACTAACTAGTTTCATGTTGTTTTTTTGAAACACACGTTTAATAATAGTCGAAAATGGTGTATATGTTTTTTATAATAGCTGTGTTAAATATACAAGTGTTGATTTCTTTTAAACGAATTGAAATTTCAGTTATTCGTGCTTTAATTTTGTTTAAATTATAGTCATGTAACATAAAAAAATTAAATCTTGTGATATGATTAAATTGTGGTATTTATGTGACGTAAACAATACCCCCCATAATTTCTATAAAAAAACTCGAAAATAGCCGAAAACTCGAAATTTGGTATTCTTTATTTTCGTCTTTTTTTGCCTTGTTTTACCAAAATTCACCAAATCTTGGCGCCACGGATATCGTTATCTCCCTCATTTTAGTAATGAAGTATAGCCAGGGAATACGTTCTCTTACCTTGGTTTAAAAATCCATTAAATTTTCTATTTGAAATATTAGCAATCTTTTTGAAACCTTATTTATTTTAAAATAGGTTTTATCTAATAATATGAGGCCATCGATTCTCTAGATGGTGACTTCTGTCTTGGCAAAATTAAAAATATAGTTATCATACGGTTAACTCCCGTTTATTGTTCCTTAATGGGAAAGCGTAACTACCGTCGAAGCGAAAAAAAATATACACACTACATGACTTCTTTATCATATCTGTATACAGTATTTGCAGCGAATATTACATAATACATCTTTTTACACTACTGATTTATTAATTTCTATCTTTCTTATGTTTGTTTAGGAATTTCATTCAGTAGATAAATACCCACAACAAATTTGTATAGACTGCTTAACAGAATTGAAAAAAATACACCAATTTAAACAACAATTTGAATTATCATTAAAAATACTTAATAATATTATCACACAAACCAATTCATTGGCTGAAAAATTCGAAAATGAGAATGACATCCAACAATATGAAGTAAAGCTAGAAGTCGAAGCGAAAGAAGAAAATTTGGATGTAATCATTAAAGAAGAAATTGTAGATGAAGAATCAACAAATCAAAACATTGAGTTGGATGAAATTAATAGCAATGATAATTGTATTAAATCAGAACAATTTGATAACTATACCGATAAAATATTGAGTAATATTATAAATTCTGATAATTTTGAAAGTGAAAACTATACAAATAATGTACAAATTCATAAAGTCCCAGATTTTATTTGTAACATTTGTAAGAGTGAGTTTTGCAATCGAGAAAGATTAATAAAACATATTAAAACCCACATAAGATTTAAGTCTCACGATTTACTTGAAACTGATAAACAACAAGGTAAATTTAAATGTGATAGTTGTTATAAACAATTTTTCACATTGTCAGAATTAATCTCACATTGTGAAAAAGATCATCAAGCCAAACCGATAAAATGTAAGCAATGTGGCTTAGAATGTATTAACTACTTACAAATATTAAAACATGAACAAAGTCATTCACGTAAATATGTATGCGAGTATTGTGGAATAATATTTAATCAATTACCAATCTTAGAATCACATAAATCATCATCACATTCTGATAAAAAAAATCGTGTGTATGTATGTTCTTTATGTAATAAATCATTTCCAACAATATCTACACTAAAATCGCATGTGAAAACAACACATGCGACGCGTTTAGAATCGTGGGATGTTTGTACAATTTGTCGTAAATTAGTGAAATGTATTAAAATACATTATTTAAAATTTCATGGACGTATTAAAAATTATGATAACAAAAGTATTAAAGTACATTCGTGTTGGTGTTGTGATACGAAGTTTGGATCATGGTATGCATTAAAACGACACATGTTTAAACATGGTGTAGAACGACCTTTTATATGTAAAATTTGTGATAAGGGATTTCGATTTGAAACCATACTTGAAATACATTTACGTACGCATCATTTTAATTGATTATAAATTATACATCGGCGGTTTCTAAATGTAAATCAAGTTGATTGTAGTAAAATTAATATTATTCGGCCTTCTAACTTTTAGTATAAATAATAACTAAAGCAACTAATATTACATCTATTGCTGAAGTATTAAAATCGTAAATTAATCGAATATTGATTGATACAGATATGAAGTAACACTGAAACAGATGATGAAGTTAAAAAAATATAGATTGTTAAAAGTTTGCTAACTTAATTTAGTGAAATAGCAAGTAGTTAATAACTTAATGTGTCTGAACAGCAATATTTTAGTCTAAGTGTTTACTAAAATTGTTTAGTCGAATATGTAAAATTATATATGTATATTTTTTTTTTGTTCAATTAGAACTCTCGCCTGTCTTCAACCACAATCATGGGTATATTCTGTTATACACTACGACCACTGTAAGGTATGACGTCAAAGTTAGTATACTGCAAAGCAGTTAATTTATAGGCAGCTGTGCCGGCTAATGTTTAAAACCGAACGCAGTTCAGTATACTGCCGGCCTTGTTTTTTGATACTGTTTTCATATAAATAATTTTTATTTAAAAATTATCTATTCAATGAAAACAAAAATTCATTGTTTTAATATTGTTATAATGTAATTAACAATTATAAATTAATATATGTATAAAATGATTTGAAGACGTGGAATGTATGCAGTTTGAATTCATTTGGCGGTGTTTTCTTGATAATGTAATCAAAGCACTGTGAGTACCTTACCTCAAGAACGTTCTTAGATCATATTGGATATTGACGCTAAAATCTCAGGGCCAGACTATCAAAAATATTAACTACTCACAACACACTCAGCTGATTATTTTCCATTGACTGCCAAAATGTGATTAGTTATTATAATATATTAAATACTATACATTATTATGAAACAATCCACCTATTACAAGTTTTTTTGTGGATGGTGTTAAAATATTGGTAGTTCTAAATAGTTCTTAATTATACCGGTAGTTATAGTTTTCGTTAGCATGAATTTCCTATACTGCTAGATATGCTAAGTATGGTGCCGGAAGATTGTAACATGTGTTAAAAAGTGTTAATACTTCTTTATAATCTGCTATAATATTCGACAGGAATATCTAGGCGCGAGTTTAAATTAACAACACATGGTTGGACATAAACATAGCATTGCGTTCATATGTTTCCACTACTATGATCATGCGCTTTGAAGACTTCAACATATTTATGATTCTCCATCCTTTTTACTAATATTGTCTTTCTTTCTTTCTTAATCAACTATAATTTATTAAAATGTATGTAACATATATGTTTGACATATCTAGCAGTATATTTGTTCACCACTGATAGAACTAAATAGTGGCTGCAGTGTATGTATAACGGAACATATCCTATATACAAATGAACGAATATGATAGACATCTACTAAATTACCTAGTTTTCACTTGACTAAATTATCAAATTATAATTGTGAACGGTTTTTGATTAAGTTTTTAGTCTGATAACACACCAATACTGGATTTAAAAAAAAAATTAACTTGTCATTCACATATCACATTAAGCAGGAACTAAGAGAAACTCTTAAATAAGGAGCTAACATAGGTGTTATTACATTTAGGCGTTGATCTCATTATAAAATTTCTATCTTAAATGTGATTATAATAATATATTTCTTGATTTTGTAAATAAATATAAATGTTTTAAAATTATTTTTTATTCGTCAATTACCAACTACCATTTATACCGAAATTCATGTTTCTTAAAGTACTGAACTAAGACACTTTTACACCGAAGGAGAGGCTATCAAACAGTCTACATGGTAATAAGAGGCCTATTTGGGATCAAATTACAACAAATCAACATGTATGATATGTATGAGCTGGGCTAGATAACTTATTAATAATGTCTGGGAATATATGGAATCAGCACGAAAACGATGAATAAAGAAACTATTAAACAATAAGTTTAAAATCATTCGAACATGCTTTATACCGTGGACGAATAAATTGAAACTAAAAGAATTATTGTATATATTGCAAGTAGACAAACAGGTAGCTCACATTACTTTGGCGACTGCCCACATTTCTGCTTTACCTCCCCAACTACTACTATAAGTATTGAAAGTATTTTCCAACTAAATTTTTTTCTAGGATGTAACATAGAAACAAATAACAAGTTCGTAGGAAATGTGTGCCTTTGTGAGCATCGAGTAATCAAGAAGAAAATATGGGCTCCCCAAAATATGGTTATATAATATATTTCAATTTATGAAAACTGGTTTCGAATTTATTTTGTATAAAAATCTCAAACCTCCAAATCTTATTTGCCTATTGTGTAAAAAATTCCTATTTTTTATTAATTATTAAAACTTGTGACTTATTTCATTTAATGGTAAATTACAAAAATGATTTTTATTTAATTAATAAATATTCATTATGAGCCAAATATTAACATTAAAAGACTTTGATACAATATGTCGGATTTGCTTATCGTCAAAAGATCCAGCAATATTATTTTGGAACATGGAAATAATACACATGCTAGAGACATGTACCTCAGTACAAGTAAGTATAAAAACAAAATTAAATATCCAAAAATTCTATATTGCCGCCAAATAATAATATATAATTAAATAGTAGCTAACAAATAGAAATAATAAACAGCTAGAAGAAACAGAGAAATAATAAATTAATTTTTATATAAGATTTCTATACTGCGACCACAGATATATTCCAGTGTTTCCCTATAATAATATAATCCACCAATCGGAAGACTCTCACTGCTCGTACAAATTACCCTCATATATTAAAGCTTGAAAATTATATCAAAATAATGACCATTAAAAATTCACATGAAATCTATATGATTGCATTTATAAATCTAGAACAAAATTATAGAAGCATACAAGGAAGTAGCGGATTTATAACAATAAGTTATAAAATAAAATGATTTCAAAATCTGAAAAAGGTTTGAAATAATAAATCCAAAATTTTTTAGTATATAATTATCTTATGTCAAAAATCTATTCGTTTTTTATTAATTATGGTTAAAAAGTAAAACTGTTTATATAATTTTTTTATTTTATTTAAGTCACTTTTCAACAACTTAGGTCATATAGTGACTACATTGGGGATATTCTATACAACAACATTACACAGCAATTCTATGTGGTCACCCATCCAAGTACTAACTGTGTATAATGCTTAACTTTGTTGATCGGTTGAGATCATTAATTACGTTACGTCAGTGGGGGCTCTGTTTATATAATTTCAAAACATTAACTAATATAATATTTTATTTGTTTAAATAAGGAATCAATGGAGGAAAAATTTCCTAAGCACATTTGCACCACCTGCCATAATCAATTAAAAATCAGTTTCGAATTTAAACAGCAATACATGATATCATTACAAATCTTAACTAATATTGTATTAAAATCGGAATCGAATAAAAGCGAATCAATTAAAAACGAAACAGACGATGATGAAATGAAGTATGATATATCCGAAACTTATTTAACATTACCATTAGAAGTAAATATAATTAAAACAGAAGAAAAAATTGAAGAAAAGCCTGATGATAAAATATTGAGGAAAAAATTATCAAACACAATAAACGAAAAGAAAACAACAGAAAATTCATCAGATAACGATAACGATTTTTTAAATGATGAAGATGATGTCGATTCAACATCATCCGATTCAAATTGCAGTGAGAACATCGAACCAGAACAAATATCTGATAAAAGGAAGATACGTCGAAAACGTTCAACAAATTTAGAAAACAGTGTGGACGAACAAACAGAATGGATATGTGATATTTGTGGTAGAAAGTTTTCAAAAAAAGTTTATATGAAAAAGCATCAAGTGTTGCACTCAGATGCACGACCATTTGAGTGTTACATATGTCATAAGACATTCAAATTAAAATGGAGTATGAAAGAGCATGTTAAAACACAACACACAGAACGTGATAAACGTGTTATGTGTCCCATTTGTGGTCAATTAATATTACCAAAAAGTGTAACATATCATAAGAATAAACATAAAGAGAATAAAGAGAAATTTAAATGTCAATTATGTGATAAAGAATATACACAAAAATCTGGTTTACAAATGCATATAAATGAAAAACATTCAGATAATGTTAAAATATATTATTGTGATATATGTAGTAAAGGGTTTGTGGCAAAAGGTTCATTGCGGATACATAAAAAATTTACACACACGAAAGAGAAAAATCAAACATGTCCAATATGCGGTAAAAGTTATAAAAAAGTTAGTGATGTAAATGCACATATTAATGCAGTACATAAAAATTTGAAACCGCATGCATGTACAATTTGTAGCAAGGCATTTTATTCAAAATCGTTGTTAAATAAACACATGATTTGCCATACTGGCGAGCGGCCATTTACGTGCACAATTTGTGGGAAATCGTTTGGATTTAAAAGTGTATTAACGACACATATGAAAGTTCATTCAAAATAATATTAAATATTCGGTATTAAGGTTCTCAAAGAAAGTTTATAATTTTTAAAACATTTCTTTAATGTCTCTACACAATTTTATTTTTCTATGTCTTCATTTTTCAACACTTAAAATTATCGAGGTTCTACACTATTTAATGTATATCACATAGATGAGTATTAGGTAGATGTTAAAAATTGTTTATTTTATCAATTGTAGGTTTGTATTCCGGAAAACATTCATGTTTCCTATAATGAATTTAAATTTCCTTAATCACAAAAATTATATTTCAATCCATTTAGGTGCGGCAACAGGTATATATTTATTCTTTTTATTTTAACGTATTAAAAATATCAATAAATATATTCCCTTTATAACTTATTCCTTTGATAACTATGTTCAGTTGATTTTTTTTTATAAAAATGAGAAGAATAATATTTGAATAACGACTAATATTCTATATTAGTAAGAATAAAATTGAAATTTTATTCTTATAATGATTACGGTATTGTAACAATTAAGTTGGTCGGCAGTAATTATTATTATTTTAAATACTAAAAATGGATCTATGCATTGATCGGGTCTTATTTGAAATAGAACCATCACAGTGTAGACTCACAAAAAATTATACTAACAATTCTTTAAAACTTTCAAACCACACTGATGTTGGATGATATTATACTATAACAGCATTAATAGCTCGTATGATAATGCATTAAAAACGCATTTTAAATAGTTAGCGCTTCGTGTACTAATTAATAGCTTATAAAAATGAAAGGGATGATTTTTCTTATACCTTTAGACGCCCCTACAGTGATTGAAGGTGGTCAATTTACAAGCTACTGATTCGGAAACTAATAATTTTACGTTTTCGAATGAGTTGTGTGTATAATCCTCGCCCGATTAAATTTTGCAAGATACAACTAATTGAAATTATGAGAAAAAAGTAATAATTTAAAATATAAATTTTCTTTGAATTTTGTAGAATATAATTGTATATTATTTACATAATTTTCATGTTTTTAATGTTATATCTATTAAAAAAAATTTTTAATATACATCAAATTTTTATTATTTTGTCTAAATAAGCCTGCTTATATGAAAAATGCATTAAATTTTCAATCTAATAATCGTTTTTTCTTGGTTAATTAGGCCTTGTGTATATAATACACGAAAACTGCAAAATTGTGTGTGCCTGAGTTGCGTATATACGTATGTTTATTTTTATGTGTCAAATACTACCCGCGGGCAATAAATACAATCAATCTGAATTTTTGACCTTAGGTATGTGTCTATGGAAAATCTCGTCCATTAGATTTCGGTCAATAGGGTCAATAGTCCCATGAAAATCAATGACCCATTTTTTAAACCATAAGAGATTAAAGAAAAGCTCAGGGTACAAAAACTGCTTGTAAACTTTTGTTCAAAATATTTTTTCATAAATTTATTAGATTCATTGTATAATATTAGTGTACAGTAGAACTTGGATAGCTGAGAACTCAAGGGACCGAAGATTTTTATCACATAGAGATGTTTCTCAATTATAGAGGCTTACGCACTGTCTCAAATAGGCAGGTTGAAGATAACTGTCTTATTTACAGAGAGTCCTATTAATGGAGGATATGGAGAAGACTCATTCTGCTGATCGCATTTTTATAAATTTTTCCCTTCCTTCAATACACTAAGAATCAATCGTTCCCTTGTTTTGAATAATTTTTTAAAGGGTACACTTTGGTACACATTCAAATCCATACACAATAATTACACCTACGTTTCGAAATTATTTTTTATACATGTTTATCGTATAAATTCTTCGACAATTATGTAAAGAACAATATTTAAAAAGTTGAATTATTATTAACTGCCCCTGCACTTATACATGTTAAACTAAGTCAGACGTAAATATTGACAAAATTAAAAAAATAAATTCCAGTTTTACAGGAAATTATTTCCAGTAACAACAATATTTTAATATAAGTGTTGGGAGAGTTATAGAGATTTCTCACCTATCCAAGTTCCAGTAAGTTATGTATTAATAGTTATATTATACTTCAGGGAAGAAGATGCAGCTTTTTGCTCGATGTAAAATAATCAGTACATATTCCTTATTATTTTACTGCACCCCCTCGAGGGAAAATCTTAAAAATATCAAATTTTTTCTGCACATGTCAGAAAGATGCAGATAATAATCGATTTTAAAGAGGAAAATTTTATTTTATTTATATAGAAAAAATTAAGTTTTCCTCTTTCATATCGATTATTAAAGTATATTCTTAAATTCATGTGTTAATTAAATTAAAAACTCAACTGCGTTTCTTGTATAAATACGAGAAACAATATTTAAAGTTTCTGTTTCAGGTATGTGGACTGACGTAACGTAATGACAGGCTTACACCAATCAATAAAGTTAAGCAACAGCAGTCACAATCTGTATTTGGATGGGTGACCACCTAACACTACTGTGTACTGTTGTATAAAAATAATAATAATAAATCCTCTTTGGTTAATGGCTGTATAGCTGAAAACTATGTAGCTGAAGTCAAAAATTAAAAAAAAAAAAAAAAAAAAAATCATTTCAAATTAGAATATATAATTTTTTTATTAATCCAATCCACACCATAAATTATTCTTGTCACTTGACAAATTGTTTTCACATTTCTCTAGCAACGCCTAGATTAACAAGACACAAGTGTATGTTGATTTTCTTTACATCTCCTCCTTATGAGAATGGCAGTTATACATAACTAGCATAATTTTTAAGTGGCAGGAATAAAGCTAATTTATGGTGTGGATTGGGTTAATAAAACCATGCTTTATATTAGCTATTTCAACAACATTTAGATGTAGATTTCCAAAAACCGCCATTTTTATATTTATTTAAAATTGATGTAAAGGATACAATCAATTTTTCCTCTTAAACGTCTAAAAGTTACTTATAAAACCTTTATAATATCAAATTTGATATCACTCATTCATTTTCTGTGCGGCCTACTGGATGCTGAAATATAGACGTTCAAGGACAATAGGTCCTTTTCACACATCAGAGAAACTGAATTTGAATAAACAAGCTATTTAACCTATGTATTGGTTTAACTAAAGAAAATTTTCCAAATGATAACCAAAAAAAAATTATAGAACTGTTTCACGATTTTACTTGTTGCGCAAAAATAGTTTAAAAAAAATTTGATCCTTTGATTTTTTATAGGTACAATGTGATTACTAATTAAAAAAAAAATATTACCTACAATAATATTACCTTCATATGTGATATTACTAGTTTAGTTAAAAATCAGTGTCGAATTCTCGAAAGTTTGAATTCTGAATTTTTATTTTATTTTAGCAAATTCTTCCTTATTAACCCTTAAAACGCAGCGTTATGATAAAATGTAATAGACAACAGTTTTGGAATTTATAAAAAGATATCGGGAATTTCACTTTTATGAATTCGAATTCATTTTTTTTTTCAAATTCGAATGTTTTGGTACTATAAGGATAGTAATATATCCTGTTTTAAAATAAATATACTCAAAATTTAATTCATTTTCTAGTCTGGCTGTTCAGATTTAAAATTTAATGAACCAAACTTCAATTATAATTTACCGTTAGAGTAGTCATGGAATGAAAACTTGACCTGTATTTTAAGAACAAACATTTTAGGTACATAAAATTTTCTTTTACATGCATAAAAATAGCGATGAATCATTCAGTAAGTTACAAAGATTTTGATTCAATATGCCGTATTTGTTTAACTTCCAAAGACGCTGAAACACTATGTTGGAATCTTGAAATAATTCATATGTTAGAGGCATGTTCATCGGTACAGGTAAATAAAAATAAAACTCAAAACAAATTTAAAATAATTATCTAATTTACTTTTTGATAGGAAACATTAAATTCGAAATTCCCGAAACATGTCTGCACTACCTGCTACATTCAATTAAAACATTGTTTTCAATTCCAAAAACAATATTTGTTATCAATACAAATTTTAACAGATATTGTTTTAAAATCGGAGGAGAATAGTAAGAATTCATCAATTAAAAATGAAGATGACATCGAAGAAAAATTTGATATTTCTACAAGCTTCAATTTACCCCTTGATGTAGATATTATTAAAAAAGAAGAGGATAATGAATTAGTTTTTTCTACTGATAAATCTAGTGAAATTAAACCAGAGAACTTTGTTAAACGGAAGAGAATACCTGTAAAATCGTTAATTTATGCAAAGCATATTAAACCTAGAGTACTTCGACGAAAAATTAAAGAAAAATTAATTTCACTACCCGAGCCATCATCTCCGATACCAGAAATAGACGAAACTTTTAACAATGAAGACGCCACAGTTAGCGAAGAAGATATTGATTTTCGTTTACCTGAGAAGAAGAGTAAGAGTCGAAAGGGTCGACCTTGTATACAAGATGATCAAACTGAATGGATATGTGATATTTGTGGGAAAAAATTTTCGAAAAAAGTTTATATGAAAAAACATCAAGTTATTCATTCGGAAAATCGCCCATTTGAATGTTATATTTGTCATAAGTCATTCAAATTAAAATGGAGCATGAAAGAGCATGTTAAAACGCAACATACAGAGCGTGATAAACGGGTTATGTGTCCGATATGTGGAAAATTAATACTACCAAAAAGTATAAATTATCACAAAAATAAATATCATAAAGAGAATAAAGAGAAATTTAAATGTGATAAATGCGATCGACAATATACGCAAAAAAGTGGTTTGCAAACTCATATTAAAGAGAAGCACATGGAGAATGATACAATGTACTTTTGCGATATATGTAATAAAGGATTTGTATTAAAAGGTTCATTAAGAATGCATAAAAAGTATACACATATGAAGGAGAAAAATTTGGCTTGTACAATTTGTGGTAAAACTTTCAAAATGTTAAGTAATATGAATCATCATATCAATGCACATCATAAAAATTTAAAACCACACGCGTGTACAATATGTAATAAAGCCTTTTATACTAAATTCTTGTTAAAGAAACATATGGTTTGCCACACGGGAGAAAGGCCGTTTACGTGTACAATTTGTGGGAAATCATTTGGATTTAAAAGTGTATTAACGACTCATATGAGAGGCGTTCATTCGAAATCATGAATGTTAAGAAAGTAAAAACTTTCCATCAAAATTAACATTTTTTGACAGCGAACTCTTGGTAGATTTCTGAGAAGATGTAATAGAATTTTTATATTCGCATTCATTGTAAAATTCGCTTGGGTGAGCTTATTGATGTAAAATTAATCAATACATATAAATAAATTTATAAATTCAAAAAGCACATTTCTTAACTTGATTGTGGTAAAAAATGGAATCAGTATTGTATATGTTGCTAAAATCTTATCTTCAAATTGAAAATTTGAAGAAATTAAGTTTATATCCAAATAAATTACTTTTTTAACGATTTGTTTATTTATAATGACAGAATAACGACAGTGGTATTTGTTTTTTTAGTGGGAAAGTTGTTATCACATTGTGTGACATTTTATCAGTCACAGAAATTTCATTAACACTGGCTAGATTGTACAGCGAGCTTAACAAAATTTAATTTTTCGAAAAACAAATCGAATGAATTTCAACGAATTTGCTAGGAATCTGATTTATACATAACATTATTTTAGGTTCGTTTCGACCTAACAAAAAATTTATACCATTTATAATTTTGATTTCAGTCATATATTATTATTAAGTTTTTTTTTTTTTGGTTGGTATAAATGAAAATTAGATCCAAATAGTGGATTCGAATGTTTAGAATCGTGCTAGAATTGTTGTTTAAAGGATTACTGAGTCGAATGATATCAATATACTCCTAGGAATTTATAAATTTCAGATAATTCCTTTAGCGGTTTATATTAAATGCATTTAAGATTTTTTTCATACCTATTGTTTTGCCCCAAACGGATTTCATAATAAATGTTGCTTTTAAAAAGTTTTGATTATTTTATGTAAGGTGACACAAAATGAAAGTAATTTTTAACTGATTATTACGAGTACTTTAATCCTTATGATAACGAAGAAAAGTTTTAAACAAAAAATGTTATCAAAATAATTTTACACAAAAAAACTTATCTATAATTCATATGCATTGCTATGGGAGATTACGATATCCGTGGCGCCTTGATGTGACTATTATTTTGGTAAAATAAGGCGAAAATAACGAATACTAATTTTCGAGTTATCAACACTTTATTTTAGAAATTATTATGTCGTATCCGCAGTGTTACGACACATAAAAAACACAATGTAAAACTGTAAGATTTAATTACTATTTGTTGTGAATAAACAACATTTAAGCACAAATAACAGATATTTCAAATTGTTTAAAAGAAATCAACACTTTTATATGTATCACATTTATTACAAATGCACGTCATTATTCCCCTGTCTGATGTTTCAAAAAAAAAACAACATGAAATTAGATTCTTTTGGCATTTCTATGACTAACATAAAATAAAACTTACTAATATCATATTAGTACATGTACATGTATTTTAAAAATTAAAAGTAACTCAAATTCGTTATAATGATTTCTTATGACATTTTTTATTATAATAAATATGAACATTTAACTGTACGTTCAACCTGTGATTTAACTAGCCATGAATTTGTGGGGTTTAGTTTGCATGGGTCGGGTTGGTTTTTTACCCCTACGTTCAACCAGTAATTAAACTACCCATGAATTTGTGGAGTTTAGTTTGCACGGGTCGGGTTGGAAATTTCAAGCAATTGAAATTTCGGTTATTTGTGCCTAAATTTTGTTCATTTAACAACAAATAAATTGTTTTTTTTTTTGTGTCGTAACACTGCGGATACAACATGATAATTCCATAAAAACGGTGTCGATAACTCGAAAATTGGTATTCTTCATTTTCGTCTTATTGTGGCTTGATTTTCCAAAATTAATCAGCAAATCGAGGCTCCACGGGTATCCTAATTTCAAAATATCAATTTCATACGGATCATACTTCTTAGAATAAAACAAAATATCGTTAAATTTTTCATGATTTAATCAATGAACTAAATTTAAAAAATTATACTTTAAACACATCATTAGTTTTGCGATAACATGAGAATTAAGCTTTGTTCTAATTAATCAAGTAGTTTAGTCAAGTATCGAGTAGTTAAGCTACTTTTCTTGGGTGAACAGCAACATTTTAGTCAAGGTTTAGTCTAGTAGTTTAGTTATGTTCTATTTTTTGTATGCAATTAGTATCCCCAACACTCTTGTTTCATAAACATATAATAAGCAAATATGTTAGACTACTATATGGCCAATGTTCATCTTTTCAGCAAACGAAAAATGTTCTAACAAAAAATATGTATTCACTCTTTTCTTGGACATATTTTGTCCTGATTGCGCATGCTATATACAAATGAAAGATGCGTACAAAATTCTTAGTCATTCGGAGGATAGAGAACAAGACATAGTTTTTGTCTCACTTTGTCGGAACACCGCACAGTTATAGAGATTGTCCATATAGTAGTATAACATATTTGATAATAAACAAATGAAGAAATTTGTAAATTAAGGGAGATTGAAACATAATATGGAAATACCGTCCATTATGTAAAAATCTTCCAATTTTCGCGCCCAATAACTAAAAAAATATACATCTAAATGTTTTGAAATTTGGTATGCATAGTATTAACATGAAGACGAAAGGCTTGTCGGAAGAGTTTTGCTCGAAAAAATTTTTTAATACAAAATTGAATTTTGATTTGTACATAAGAAATTTTTTATTTTTTTTTAGAAAAACTTCAACAAGCCCTCCATTTTGATGTCAATATTGTGCATGAAAAATTTCAAAATATTTGCAATATATGTAATTATATTATTTATATGTAATTAAGGTTATTTTTGAAAAGTATAATTATGTTACACGCTGTGTTCGCAAGAAGGATCCACCCCCTTGACCCACGGGGCGGAAGTTCGGCCTTGACTCCGCGTCACAAACACAAAACTTAAATATATTATTTAATTTCGAAATTGTAACAACAACTTTGTCAAATAGTTCATTCAAAAAAAAAAATTTTTATGTAATAATTTATATATTAGTATTTTGTTTATAAATTTTTAATAAACAAACTTTAATTTATTATTATATTATTAATTTTATTTAATAAAAAATTAAAATCATACTTTTTAAAAATTTTGATCTGAGGTTGTGAAGGAGAAGGGGTGAGTTTTTAAGGGTAAAACACAGTTTATCTAGATATCCGGCAAAACTACAAGTCCCATAGAAAAAAGTTAAATGGAAAAGTTGTAAGTAAAAAAAAATTTTCAACTTTTGTATTTACACTTTTTTCGCATATTCTTAAAATTTACGATTTAAAATTAGGATGCTTTTTGGATATTTATTCAAAATGAATATTTTAAATCAAAAAAATTACAGTGTGTTTGGAACTTAAAAAGGTAAGTAAACCAAATCTCGTAAAAAACCTTTTTTTTCTAAAAAATAAAAAACCAAAAATTTGGGTATTTCAGTTTTTCACATTAAATTATGAGGTTATTTGTTTTACCCTTGAAAACTCACTCCCTTCCACTTCCCGACCACAGATAGTCCGTAAAATATTTTTCCGTTCATTTTTGATATATTGTCATCCGTTTCCAATGACTTTCATCTTACTAAAATTTTTTTTGGTTTCATAAATTATCGGAAATGTCATAAAATACCCTGGTCTATAAGGCGAAACGAGCTCTTCAATCATATTTGACTTGTATTTTTGATTTAACATATAGTTGTTTTGATGGATACATAATAATTTAAAAAATACGCTTAAAAATAATCCTGATGGAAGTAGAGAAAATTTTAATAGATTCATGTAATTTTCGAACCAATTATCTTAAAAAACAAAGTTAAAAATAATATTAAAATTTATAAAAATTATATTACAAATGTTCTAAAAAGCTATTTTAAACACCATATTACAGATATAAATTTAATATAATTAAAAATAAGTTACAACATCAATTAAGTCCTACAGCCAAAAACAATGTTTATAATGAAAAATTTTAAAATTAATATATGCGCGTATATGGACAATAAATACATAGGAATGAATGCTATTGTAAAAAGCTGAGTCAATTTTGGCAGACGACTATTACAAAATTATTGAATTAGGGGCTCGCAAAATTATAGTAATTTTAGTAAAATTATTGTACACTTCCATATATTTCTATTATTCTTTTAATGCTTTCAATATCGAGATTATTGTGCACTGTGTAGATATGACCATAATTATTATATTTCTAAAATTATTTAACGACTTGTTTTAAATTTAATTCTAATAATAAAATTAGATAATTTATATTTATTGCTTTATAATAAAATAACATATTTATAATAAAAGAACACAGATTCCGCTAAAAATGTTTAAAAAAAATAAATTAACATTTAAAAGTTTTTCTTTAATATTTGGAATATATAATCACTGGACGATATGATATTGACAATAAAAAAACAAAAACGGTAGATATGTTTCAAATATATTACTTATGTTCTAACAGTAATTTTTATTTTTTTTAATATAAGTAAATATACTTTTCACACATAGCGTTAGATATTTTTAATTTGTTGACAGTAATAAAAATAATTTGGTGTTACATGTTAATTTTGTGGAATATGAGTATATAGGAATAAGTAATTCATCGTTTGTTGTTATGATGTTCAGGTATGATTAGGTATGTATGTGTTTCTTAAATATTTAACAAATACAGAAGGTTCCACAGTGCATTTAGCATTAGTAATTTTAAAAACAGCTTTTTGTCTATACATACTAGAATGAAGCGGTTTTGCAATCGTTGTGAAATGAAATGACATAATTATTAGAAATACGAAAACTTGAAATTTTTATTGCATACCTCCCCCCCCCCTTTTGACAAAAATTTTCAAAATTACCAGTTGTTTTTCCGAGAACTAATAAAAGACCCAGTTTAGGAAAATATATAAACTTAAATTTTTTATTGCATCGCTTGACTTTTTTGGAGAAATCTTTGGAGGTATTATTTTTAATTTTTAAATAATACTCACCTATTTATTACAAAACATATACCAACATTTTTCACACAAAGCTTGACGTCTTGCTTCTTGATTTTATATACAGATTCTGCATACCAATGAGATTGGCATATGTTTGATTTGCTTTATGATTATTGCTTGATTATGTCTCAGTACTTTAATATAAATACAATATTATACTAGAAAAATGTTTAAATTAATAAATTTTAGCTGAAGCTATTTTAACTGAAAGGCCATAATACAAAAAATCTAAAGGAATGTTATGACGAACTCATATTAAAGCTACGAATACTAATGTGATGGGAGAATCACATTTAAATATGAGATATATAATTGCTCCATAGATTTGTCATCAATCACAATTTTATGCATTTCATTCGTACGAATGAGGTTTTCTAAACCCATCGTGATATAATCGCCTATTGTACCGAACCCGTCGTGATATAAATTCGCAATTAAAGTTCATTGAAATGTGTTTGTCTCATCGCTTAGTCGCTTGGCAGCCGTATGGAGCACTCACCATAATGAAGTAAAAAATGGTAAGTAATCTAAACTAAGCACAAATAATAGACAAGTTCCACAAAAACTGAGAAGAATTTTGATAATTGCAAAATTCTTCATAATGCCATTATTTAATTTAACTGTACAAAAAATTGGTATATAGTTATAGTTTGTTTATAATAATACATGATTAAACATCTCTTCAATAAAAATAAATTGGAATTAAAAATGAGTCGTTTAATAAGTATACCAGATTTTAATGAAATATGTAGAATATGTTTAGAAACTAAAGAAAATATGCTAAATGTAAATAGTGAAATATTACATATGCTTGAAGAATGTTCATCTGTACAGGTAAATAAAAACAAACCAATATTTATCCAAATAAGTTAACATTTCTGTATAATTTTATGAAACTTATTTAATAATAAATACTAATAGATTATTAGCTGCATGGGCAAACTTAACGGTTATTTGAATTTATTTATTAAGGCTCTTTCCAAATTCGTGTCTAGACTAGTAATTCTTTTACCAGCCGGTAAAATGAAGCTTCATTGCTTGTTTTTGTTTTAAACCAAAATAAACTAAAAAGAAACTCTTCTATGAAGAATCATTGCCATATTATTGTGCCTCCTTTATGTTTATAATATCTAACCATGGATAAGAGACTCTTTTAAGAGTATATATGTATCTATAACAAAATTGAGCATATGACAACCAGTTTATACTCATGAATTTCCTCTCTTTATGTTTTGAAATACTCGAATAGTAATTTTGTAGAAATTTTCAAAAAATTCGACCTGTCACAGGTATATTTTGTCATTTGAAATTTGGGTGAAAAATGCCACGCGATGTAAAACTATGATTTGTATAATTATTGAAACTTTGTTATCTAGTATTTTATTACGAATTTTCGAAATTTTGATAATTTTATAACATAAAAACTTATCAAATGTTGAAATTTTTTATCAGATTATTTTTTTTGTAAATAGATTAGCTACTCAGCTGCTTTCCTTTTTCACATCATGCAGGTGTTATTTTCTAGCGTTCTCTTAACAGGTGATATAGATATTGAACATATACCACTATTTACTAGAACGTTGAGCTAATTTGTATCCGCACTGTGCATGTGTTTATTTTCGGTCGTTTCTGTGGTAATACTATACTATTTCAATACATTTTATGAACGAACACTTTTAATAATAAATCAAAACGAATTATTATATTTATTTATACTTCAGAATGATATTTATTATTCCTGTATCTTGAAGACAATCCAATGAGCATTACGAATTCCAGTTCAAGCCTTTTTATGTTTTAGAATAAACACTCACTAGTTCTAATGTTAATTTATTTGATTAGGAATCAGAGAGTAAATTACCTCAACAAATTTGTAAAAACTGTTACAATCAACTGAAAAAATTTCATGATTTTCGACAAAAATGTTGTACATCATTAGAATTATTAAATGAAATTCTCGAAAAAAGTATAAATGAAATAAAGATAGAACCCGAAACAGTAGAAGATAATTTTCTATCTTTCAATATAGAAGTCAAATCTGAGGAAAATCAAACAAATGAATATGATTCTCAAAACTTATTACATTCACCTGATCCGGATATAAAAGAAGAAGATAGCGATAATAGTAGTACTGATAATAAAGCAGAAATTGAGAAAACAGAAAAAGCAAAAAATAAAATACGCAAACAAAAGAAGAAAAATAACATATCAGAAGAGACAGTTGATTACATTTGTGATTTATGTGGCCGAACATTTAAGAAACGATCACATCTAAAAGTACATCAAAAATCACATGCAGGTCCTAAAAATAATGAGCCTGATCGTCGAGAACTCTGTTATCTTTGTGGGAAATTCATTATACCCAAATGTTTAAGCTATCACTTAAGTACCCATAAAAAGTTACAAGAGAAATACACGTGTAAAATATGTGGTCGCAATTATGCGACAAAGAACATTTTACAGAAACATGTAAAAAAGAAACATACGGATGCGGTAAATATAAGATTTTACTGTGATATATGTAACAAAGATTATGTGTCACGTGGCTCGTTAAAAATTCACAAATCATTTGTACATAGCGATCAACGTAATGAGAAAAAACATTGTTGTCCATTATGTGATAAAAAATATAAATTAACTAGTCATATGAAAGCCCATATAAATGCAGCGCATAAGGATTTACGGCCGCATGCATGTACAATATGTAGCAAAGCATTTCATACGCGAACATTACTGAAAAAACATATGAGGTATCATACTGGGGAACGGCCGTTTGTATGCACGATTTGCGGTAAAGGTTTTCCAACGAAATACGGTTTAACTACACATATGAAAGTACATTCAAAATAGATAATTGATTGAAATATGTTATGAAAAAATTCATACATAATTCGTTATTATTTTTATTATTATTTTTTTTGTAAATATAAAAAATAAAATATTTTAACAGTATTTTATTGATATATTATTAACAACTTATTCAAAAATATTTGAAGATTCTATTATTTACCGAACTCCAAATCAATATCAACATTTGAATACATGGCAAAGATATTTATACACAGTCGAATCCAACGTATTTCAGATTAACTTGGAACTAATTTAATCAGGATTTCAAAATTTTTGATACGCGAATCATTCTGAAGACAAAAAGTGCGTTTCAAAACACATAATGTTGTGCTCAACGCAATATGGTGTCATCAACATATATATTAAAAATTGTAAATATATACAACATTAATGATATCAATCGTGATGGGATTACGTTATGAGTTCTGAAACACAAAGACTGGAAACAATAGAATGATTTTAGTATCAAGATAAAAGTACAAAATACAACTATTCAAATATTTCAAGCTATTTTCATCGAAGAGAGATGGATCATTATATTAACTATTGTACTATCATTTGGTCACGTTATTAGATCATTATCTTGGAATCAAAGATTGTGGATTGTTTGATATCAAAACCAAATGCTAAATGAAAGTTCTGTTCATATTAAAAATTCAAATTTGTAATTATCATAATTGTATTTATAATGTTCTAGATCTCTTTCATTGTTACCAAAAATTAGAAACTGGGATCCTGATTGCAATACATTTTGTATTACACTGCTCAAAAAAGGTAGGTTCAGTCATTTAAGGAATAACAATGTTGTAAAAATCGGTGTAGCCTATGATCACACGTTGATGCTCTTAACTCTATTTTCACCTTCGTCAAGAAAGAATATTTGAATATATTGACTTTTATAATAATATTGAAATATTATAAATTTTAAATGCTAATCAGCCTAATATATATTTATTTCTCAACATCAGTCTCAGTAGCTTAGAATAAATTAAGATAAATTAATAATGCATTTTATTAAATTTTTGAGGTACTGATACTGAATTTAGTATCATCCATTACAGTGTAGCCTGAGCTATATGAGTGTAACTTATCAATTTTGTAAACAAGGAGTTAACAGTATTAATTTAGAAATATGAATCGATCAATAAATATATCACACTTTTATTCAATATGTCGAGTTTGTTTAGAATCAAAAGAAAATATGTTTTATGCCAATGTGGATATTATCCACATGCTAGAAGCATGCACGTCTGTACAGGTAAATGAAAACATCAACTCATTAATGATATAAATATCCTATAAATTAAAATGTATTAAGTTTACGGAATATTTTTCAATTAATGGAATTTAAATTATTTGAATTCTTATATCTATTACGGTTTGAGAAATATATTTTGGTGGCTACACTAAAGGTTATTGGTTTCAATAAATGATATCCAATTTTAAGGTGGATTGAAACATAATACTGAAGCGCAAAGCTTAAAAAATTTTCGAGCACAAATAACTCAAAAAATATTTATCCAAATATTATGATTTTGGTATTTATAATATTGACATGAAAACGTAGAGCTCGTCAAAGTTTTCTCGAAAAAAAATTTGTAAGGTTAAAATCAAAATTCCATTATATATTTAGAAATGTTTTTTCGAGAAAATCTCTTCGAAGAGCCCTTCGTATTCATGTAAATATTGTACATATCAAATTTTAAAACATTTGAATAATTATTTTTTGAGTTATTTAGGCGCGAAAATTGAAAGAATTTTACATAATGGGTAACTGCTTCAGTATTATGTTTCAATCCTCCTTAATTTAAGTATTGGCATATAGTACACAAAAAATATATAATATTCTTTAACATTAACTAACAAATTTTTCCAAATACTTTTCTGTTTTTTTGCTAGAGATAACTCAAAAAATATTTATCCAAATGTATTGAAATTTGCAATGCACAATATTGACATAATATAGTTTTCCTTGAAAAAATATTTCTAAGTATAAAATCGTATTTTGATTTTTTATGTTAGAAATTATTTTTCCGAGAGAGAAGAACTTTAACAACCCATCCGTTTTCATGTCAATATTATATATATCAAATTTCATAACATTTGGATAAGTATTTTTCAGTTATTTGTGCGCGAAAAAAGTTCTACACAAAGGAGTGTACTTCTAAAAGCTGTTGATAATTACCCATATCCAATATTATTTGATTAATTTTTTATGAAATTTGGTATGCATAATATTGACATGAAAACGGAGGGCTTGTGGAAGACTTCTCAAACATAAATTCTAAGCTAAAAATTTAAATTTGATTTGATATATAGAAATGTTCTTTTATTTTTTAATAAAAACTCTTCGACAAGCCCTCCCTTTTCATATCAATGTTGTATATATACCAAATTTCATATCATTTGGATCAATATTTTTTGAATATTTACATAAAGGGGTAAGGTTCTAACAGCTGTTGATAATCTTACTTAATATTAAGAATATTATGTTTTGAATAACTAGTATTTGAATTCGTTCAAAAAATAATACATTTGACGCTATAAACGAAAAGTTAAGATTTGATTTACGACCTTAAAAGTGTATGCATCGTAAAAATAGATATGTTTTATTCCATTAATTTTTTTATTTCTATAGGAATTTGACGATAAATTACCTCAACAAATTTGTAATTTCTGTTATAATCTATTAAAAAATTCATACGATTTTCGACAAAAATATTATTTTTCATTACAAATTTTATCAAAAATACTTAAAAACAATAATAAATGTAATGAAATTAAAAAAGAAACACTTGATATTAAATGTAATATATTGGACAATTATAGCACAACAGTAGTAAACTTTGAAGATATTAAAATTGAAGAACAACAATCTGTGATATCATCGTCGTCTGATGAAACCGATAATGAAAATATTAAACCAATTACAAATGAAAATACACGAAAAATAAAAAAGAAACGTCCTCGACTAAGTAAAGAGAGTCAAAACGTATATATTTGTGATTTATGTGGACGAAAATTTACAAAACAAAGTTATTTAAAGGTACATAAAATTTCTCATTCGAATGAGAAACCATTTAAATGTAAAATTTGCGATAATACATTTAAATATTCGTTTACACTTACCACACACATGAAAACACAACATACCGAACCGGAGCGACGAGAAATGTGTTTTATTTGTGGAAAATTTATTATACCTCAAAGTTTAAGCTACCATTTGAGTACTCATAAAGAAAACAAGGAAAAATTTAAATGTAACGTGTGCAACAAAGAATATACGCAACAAGGTACAGTATAATTATCTTACAATCAGTTGAGAAATGCTATTTACTGTATATAATATGATAATCTATTTGTAATATATAATTTATTATCTCATAAAATATGCAATGTTTCTATAACTTTAAAATTTAAACTGATAAAAAAATTATTTCTTTTCTCCACATTGCAAGATTGATTGGAATTAATGTAAAGCACAAAACTGAATTTTTAGTGTCATTAATCACTATCCTATACTTATAAAATAATTTATTGAGAAAGATTGACGAAAGGTATTTGTATAATTTAATCTAAAGAATCGAAAATTTTAATATTTTGTTCATATTGAAAGCTAGTAAGAATTGTAAACATTTCTTGATATCATGCCCATAAATATGTGAAATGCTTCATCTGCTGAAAGTGTTGTATTAAATCATTAATAAACTCAATTTATTACATTAACACAATTTATTATATTCTTGAATTTAATACATAATTCAATCTTACAGGTTATTGCAAATCATTGTCCAACTGTCAAAATTTAAAACATAATAATCTCTACTTTTTTCATAGATAATAATAATCCAAAAGACTATTATTAATTATAGTCTGGTGGTATCACCGTATTAGAGTTCATTGAGTTTCCAGTCCCTAAAATATAGTTATTAATTAGATTTATTATATTCTATATAATCAGATTTATAAACTTTTATTGATTTACTTCTTGGTTTTTTATGTGCTGTTTTCCTACCAAGCATTTTATCATACATTTATTTAGGAATATTGGAACAAAACTACTTTATATTTCTTTTTGTAGATTTTTTACGGTGGCTTCCATTTATGCACGGCAGTGCAGGAGTTAAAAAAACCTTATTTTTAATTGTTTGGTAGTCAAAATTTCCAAAATATTACATAATGCTTGTAGTGTTTCCTTATTCGCATTTATTATTCTAGGTATATTACGTAAACATGTACAAGAAAAACATTCACAAGCGGCAAATACAAAAGTATTTTGTGAAATATGTAATAAAGGATACGCTTCTAAAGATTCACTTAAAATACATAAAGCATACGTCCATACGGAAGGAAAAAACTTAAGTTGTCCAATTTGTGGTAAAAAATTTAAGATGATGTTTAACGTCAATGCTCATATCAATGCAACGCATAAAGATTTACGTCCGCATTCGTGTAATATATGTAAAAAAGCGTTCCATACACGAACATTATTAAAAAAACATATGATTTGTCATACTGGCGAACGTCCATATGCGTGCACAATTTGTGGTAAAGCGTTTGGTACTAAAACGGTTTTAACCACACATATGAAGGTCCATTCAAAATGAGAAAAATTGATTGAAAATTCTATTTTAAATAAAAGTTTTGTTTAAAAGTAATTTTTGTGTTTTTTGTTTTGAGCTTTCATGTAAAACATACAGGTATCACAGCCTGGAACTGTAAATAGAACTATTATAATACTCAGTAATAAAATCAATTGTGAGCGATTTATATTAAATTAACTCATTAATTTAATATAAATTGATTAAAACTATGAAACGTGGTATGTATAATATTGACATGAAATAGGAGGATCAAAGTTTTCGCAAAAAAAAAATATAGATACAAATTTTAATTTTTACTTTAGAATATTTTTTTTACGAAACAATGTCCAACACGCTATCCATTTCATATCAATATTGTGCATACCAAATTTCATGAAATTTACTATTCACAATATTGACATAAAAACCTAGTGCATGCCGAACAGTTCGCGTGCAAATTGGAAGGCATGTCAAATAGTATTTCTCGAAAATAATATAAAATTCAATTTTTATTTTTACATTAGAAATTGTATTCGAGATAGATTCTTCGACAAGCCCTCCGTTTGCATGTCAATATTGTACATACCAAATTTCAAAACATTTGAATAATTATTTTTAAGTTATTTAGGCGCGAAAATTGAAATAAATACAATGTATATTATACGTAATGTAAGTCAACAGCTTTGTTAGAAGCACACTCTTCTTTATGTCAATAACAGCTGTGTGTTTCCCTTAAGCTACTGCAGGATAACTTTAAAAGTAAAACAAAGAAATAGAATTTGTAGGTTATGTCGACTTGGTGTTATTAAATTTGTTTTAAGGTGTAAATAAAATAAAAATCGCTAAAATTTAATAGCATGACTCACCATGGAATTAGTATTCATGATTTTAGTACGATATGCCGAGTATGTCTAGTTTCGAAAGAAAATATGATTACGTATTGCACGCCACAAATAATAAACATGATTGAGGAATGTACGTCTGTACAGGTAACTAAAACTGTTAACACAATTTTTTAATGTTATACATTCCAAACAAACTTAATGCCAATTTTTATCGTTATTCGCAAATTAAATTTCCATAAAACTGAGCTAATTCAAGTTCTGCGAGCTTTATTTTTAGCTGCAATTATATGTATAGAAATACACGAACAAAAATATATTTAAAAAAAATTATACATGTTCAATTAATGCTTAAAAAGTTCTATTGTCAAATACAATTTTGTATCCAAAACAATTATTTTAGTTATTTGTTTTAACGTCAAGATCACTAATTTTTACTCTACTTAAAAGATTAACTAAGTAAAATGTACTTACGTCCAATGTACAATATTCAGAAAAAGATACTAGGAATTTGGACAAAAAAGAAAAAAAAAATTGTTAAACTATTGTTTAAAAACTGAAGAAATGTACATACGTCCAATGCACAATATTCAGAAAAAGATACCAAGAATTTGGACAAAAAAAAATTGTTAAAATATTGTTTAAAAAGCGACTTTCCTTCTTTTATTAAGACATCCTCATTCTAGAAAACTAAACTAGAAAATATGTGAGATTATTATTTTTGTTTAAAGGGCATTGAAGAATAATACTGATGCACCCTCCATTATGTTAAATCTTCCAATTTCCCCGCAGAAATAACTTCAAAAATACATACCCAAATGTTTTGAAATTTGATATAAAAAATATTGATATGAAAACAGAAAGCTTGCCGAAGTGTTTTTCTGGATTAAAAATTTGTAAATATAATTTCGAGAGAAACTTCGATATTTCCTCCATTTGTATGTCAATATTACACATACCAAATTCCATAACATTTGTATTTTTTTAGTTATTTGTAACACTAGTATTTTTTTGAATGAAATACAATTACATTACATATTACATGTAATTTAAATTCTCAATTGTTAATGCTCCAGTTTACAGATAACCTGTTAAATAACATGAGGTATGTTATACGCTCCAGTGTTAGTACCTTTATAACTATCAAAAAATTTATTTACCTCTCTATAGGTAAATAGAACTAGAAGGTATATGTTGGAAAAAGAGGTTGTAGAGCCAGAATACCCTTGAATCGATACGCCATTGTTTCAAATCATAAGTTGATGCTATTCCTTTAGTAGCAAACATGGAAGAAGCGGTGAACTGTGTAGAGCGGCATGTCCGTATATGTTCAGATAGCCAAATCACTCTGACGACGGTTTATCTATAGCTGTTAGAACAATACTCTTTAATGTAATATACGTTGTATTTTTTTCAATTTTCCAGCACAAATGAAAAACTTAACCCAATGATTTGAAATTTGCTATGCACAATATTGATATGAAAACCTAATGCTTATCAAAATGAGGATTAACTTCTTCTTAAATGGAACCCTATGTTTTTTATTGCCAGAAAATTACTTACATAATTATAAATACATGAATTAATTAAAGGAAACAAAATTTATTTTAAAATTTCCAGTTATTACGCAATCTGAAGAAAAGTCGCGGAAAGTAGTACTTTTCATATATATATATATATATATATATATATATATATATATATATATATATATATATATATATATATATATATATATATATATACTACTTTCCGCGACCTTTCGTCAGATTGCGTAATAACTGGAAATTTTAAAATAAATTTTGTTTAAAATTTCCAGTTATTACGCAATCTGAAGAAAAGTCGCGGAAAGTAGTATATATATATATATATATATATATATATATATATATATATATACAGGGGCGTAGGAGCCGTATGGGCAGGGTGGGCAGCTGCCCACCCAGGAATTTCCCTGGGTGGGCCATGCCCCTTTGTTGAAGACATTAAAAATTTTATTGCTCTATTACAATTTCGTGTAGGATAATTTTAAGGGCAAAACAATAGTTTTTCACATCGAAATTATCATCGAAAATTTAGGGGGGGTAAAAATTTCGAACCTGCCCACCCAGCAAAAATTTCGTTCCTACGCCCCTGTATATATATATATATATATATATATATATATATATATATATATATATATATATATATATATATATATATATATATATATATATATATATATATATATATATATAAATTACTATATTTACTATAAATATATATATATGAATAATTTAAATAATAAATATAAATATGATTGATTTAGGAACCTTACCATGCAAAATTTCCACAAAAAATATGTAACAGTTGTTACTGGCAGTTAAATAATTCTTATCGTTTTAAACAACATTACGTAGTATCATTAGAAATTTTGTGCGAAATTCTATTAGAATCCGAAAATATTGAAAATAAAAATTCAATTGAAAATGCTTTGATATTTGCGCGGATAGTACGTGATAAGTTAAGAGCGACAAGTAGTCTCAGTGAAAAAGAAAAAACGTCAATCGATTCTTCAAATAATGAAAATGTGTTGATTAAGACTGAAGAATTTGAACCAATTGAATTTAAAGATTTCGAAAATTTATCGTTAAAAGTTGAATTAAATGAAAATATCGATAATAAAAAATTGCAAGAGAGTGATGAAAGCGATGCTACGTGTGACGAAGATGATTATACAGACGATCGACTGGAAGATTCATTAAAGAATGAAGATGAAGATGAAGAAGAAGGTTTAGAAGAGGATAATGATGATTCAAATTCAGAAAAAGATGATCAAAAACAGAATTCCTTAGCTGATATATTAATAAAAAAATACAAGATCTATGATTTAACATGTAATATATGTAAAAAAGAATTAAGTACACGGGCAACGTTATTACGACATATGGAAACACATAGCACAAATCGAATATTTAAATATCATTGCCCTGTGTGTAATAAAGGTTTCTACGATCGTGGTAATTTAAATAAGCACGTTAATCGCCACGCGGGAAAGGCCAATTATGAATGTGAAATATGTTTGAAAAGGTACGTAATAAAATTTATTAAATTGTTTATAATAAAAATATTTTTTTAAACTGGTATGGAGAGGTATAAAACAATTTGTGCAAATCAAAATTTAAAGGTAATTAAAACAAAAAATCAGGCATCTATAATAAAGAGAATGTCCAAGGCAGAATAACTATTTTTTCTATGCAAATAAGTCGGTTATTCGAAATATATAACTATTATAATTATTCGAAAAATATTTCAAAAATTGAAAAATCATTTTATAAAATTGTTTTAAAATTTTTTTTAATTAATTACTAAAATTAAAAAAAAAAAGACAATCAAAAATTTTTAAAATTTACATTAAGTTAGCACTTCTATAAACGAAAATTATATTTTTATTATCTATATGCTAAGTAAGTATTAAAAATAAAAATTGGTGTTCAAATTGAATATACAGAATTAATGACTCATCCTCATATAAAAAACTATTCCATAGAAAAAAATAAGGTTATTAATAATTAATGCCAATTAAATACTTTTAAATATTCACTTAATTTAATATACAATAAAAAAGCAAAACACAGTTTAGACGTTGTTTGCTCTTTTTTTTTATCGAAAAGCGTAACGTAACATAAAAGAATAGAGAAGTTGCATTAATCTAAAACATTCCAAGTCTTAAAACATTTATGTTTGTAATTTAGACCTAGCTTCAACGGATCTCGTGACTGCATCACTCCCATGTATTACCATCCCAACTTTTGTATATCCACCTTACATCATGAATTTTGTTTTTTTTTCTCTTTTTTTCGGGAACAAAATAATACATACTTCTTTATATTAATCCTATTTTACTTTTTTTCATAATGTATTATATTACCACAGAGTGTTAAAATTATTTTTTTTTTATGGCTTTAATGGTAAATATGGCCTTGCCAAATGAATTTTGTTGTTTTCATATGGGTTGGTGGTATTTTAATATTAATACTCCTGTAATTTAATTGAACACTAAAATTAAAGAAAAATAAATTCCTTTTATTTATTCTAAACGTTACATATGAAAGTTAACTAGAAACTGAAATATAAATTTAATCTAGCTAAAAACATCAACTCGTTCCATAGCCAACGTCAACTGAATACATGTTCATATAATACGACAACACACCTTCATAATCTCTAACGAAATGAATCCATTCTATAGGTAACTTGAAACATGTCCATACCATGACACAACAACTCCCAATATAAATTATGATTTCCGTCAAACTATTTGAGCACGAATTGTTTAGCTATCCACAATGTGCTTAAATAAATTTTCAAACGTTGCTACAGTAACGACATGCTACTTCAACAGTAAAATAATATAGAGATGTATGAGTGAATTATTTTATATTGAAAATTTGCTATTATTTATTAGCAAATTTAAATTATTATTATCATCCTCATTGATTTCTGTTCTATATACCATTCTGTTAAGTTTGAGGCCACTCTTCTCCTCCCCGTTAATTTGTTTTCTGCGCCAATGCTTATTTCTCTCAATTCCATACTGTATTCTATATTGGTGGGTAGTATACCCACTGTTGTTCTTACATATATTATACACATTAAAACTGGCAAAAACATCGTACTTATTTGATCGTATGAAATATCCAAAATAGCTCAATTGGTTTTTTTATAGTCTATTTTCTGTTCCGTGTTTGACCATTTTAATTAAGCACACACGTATTGAACGTAGTCCATTCAGCGGAATCGCCTCATTTCGTATACGACGATAGTTTTTATAATACATACCGTACATATACTTAAGTACCCGTACACGTGAACATTTTTTTAATTTTGTGTTTTTAAAGATACATTTTAGTTTGAGGAATGCACTTTTAACCAGTCCAACTTGATTTAACTCTTGGTTATTTACTTTACATTTTTATTTCGTAATAATTTTCATACATAAAAATGCCATTACTGGTTTTTTGTAGTTTATCTTCAAATTCCACTTCTCGCTTCATTCAACGACTCTGTTTTCTAATTCTTGCAAATCTTAATGGCTGTCTGTTAAAAGCACTGTATCACCAGCGAATCGTATATTATTCCAATATTTGTTCATGGATTTTCACCCCCGCGTCGAAATCAGTTAATGCGCCTTTCATTATCTCTTCATTGTATATATTATACAAAAGTGGAGTTATGATGCGTCCTTTTCTAACGCATTTATTTATTGGTATCCACTTTAATTTGCCTAATTGTCACCACAGCAGTCCTTTGACTTTCATATAATTGACAGATTACATGCTATCAAATGCTTTCTTGTAATGAATAAAATATAAATGGATTCTTTTTGTTACATTCTAACATGCTCTCCCTCCACAATTGTTCCCAATGTAAAGATGGCCTTGCATGTTGCGATACCTTTTTTTAAACCATACTGTTATTCACTACTTTTGTAATGTTAATTTTGTAATCAGGTTTATATGTGATATTCGTCGAATATCTATGGGTTATTTAGTATAGGAATAAATAACGATCTAGTGAAATCCTGTGGAAATTTTCCAGATTGATATTTTTCGTTAAAAAGCTCGAGAATACAAGACAGATTTTTGTCATTAGGAGCTTTGATTACCTCGGCCCGTATCTCCTCATCATCTCCCAAAGTTTTCCTACTTCCTGTCGTGCCAAAATTGCAATCAATATTTGTTATGTTTTATTGTGATGGGTCTTCATCAGCTTCTGCCTTTTTATATAAAAGCTGTACATATTCTTTCCACGCTTTTTTCATGCTTTATTTCTTAAACAATTTTATTATTTTTATCCAATATACCTTCAGATTTTACCTTTTTCATATATATTTCAAAATACATTCTGATTTCTTGGTAAAGTCTAATATCTGGGTATCTTTTTCGTTGCTGTGATCGTGATTGGCAAAGTACAATAGTGGGTTGCCATTACCTTCCGTCATACACAGCTGTGCTTACAATAAAGGAAAATGTAAAAATGCAGTTATTAACATTTAAATTTTCTTTACAGATACTACGAATTAAGTGCCCTTGCACTTCATAACAAAGAAAAACACAAAGCTCAACCAATAAAGTGTACTAAGTGTGATTTACAATTTTATCACAATTTACAACTCCAGCAACATGAACAAACCCACGAACAAAAAGAATTTATTTGTGACATTTGCGGGAAAGTGTTTAATTTAAAATACAAATTAAAAGATCACCAAGTAGCACATTCCGAACACAGACCATACACATGTGTACATTGTAATAAAGGTTTTAAACATAAATTCACATTAACTGCCCACATAAAAATGCGTCATGAAGATACACAACGGCGTCAAATGTGTTTTATATGTGGAAAATTATTTGTGGGAGGTTTAGCTAAACATTTAGAATCGCATGATACAAGTCGAATAAACAAATGTGATATCTGTAATCGAGTATATACGACACGCAGTGGACTACAAGTTCATGTAAAAGAGAAACATACAAGTAATCCGGATAAACAACGATATACGTGTAAAATTTGTGACAAAAGTTTAGGTACTAAAGGGACGTTAACAAAACATATGATTTTTGTACACTCAGATGCACGTAAAAGTTGTCACCTGTGTGGGAAAACATATAAAACACAAAAAAATGTTGATGCGCATGTAGCGGCAGCACATATGGATATACGACCGTTTAATTGTTCCACGTGTAATAAAGCTTTTCATACAAAAGTTTTATTAAAAAATCATATGAGATCACATACAGGAGAGCGTCCATTCTCATGTACAATTTGTGGGAAAGCGTTTGGATACCGAGAGGTTTTGAAAACTCATATGAAAATTCACAATAAATAATTCGTTTTTTATGTAAGTTCGCTTTTTACTTATCATTTATATTCTGTGTAGTTTTTTAACTGAGAAAAAATAAAACATATTATAAAATTATGTCTTTTACTTAAAATTTCTCGTGAACAACGTTTTTATTCCAAATACAATAAATACATTGCTAGCTATATAAAATATAATTACTTGTCAATTATTGGCAATTAATTTATATTTCCATATAATTCTTCTGTTTGAGAAAATTTAATTTTAGACTATTTAATTTTTAAGAAATAATATATTAATAAATATATTTCATTCAAAAATACATTAAAAGAATCCACTAATTTTTTGAAAGTTTTCTTATTTTAGAAGAACTGATTATAACCATGTTTCGATCACTACATACGATCATCATCAGATAATAATGATCTAATTTTTAATGTTTTAGGAATATAAAATTTTATTATTTTTTAGTAATATTCTATTGTAAAAATCAATGACTCTTTTTTGTTGGCCAATAAATAATCAATGGTTATTATAACAACTTATTATTTGCTAAAAGTTACTAGTATTTCTTAAGATTTCTGTGATAAAACATTAATTTTACTTATTTCCCCTGGTCGTTATTTCACTTCTGATTGCAAAAAATACATTCTTCCTTGGACGGGAAAAGTTGGTATTTTTGAAGATTTTCCAAAAGGGGGTTACAAAACAATATTACACTTTTCCTATGTTCTATGATCTATGACATCAATTATTAAGATTTTTCCCAAAAGTTAAACAATATTTTTGGCTAAGCAATTACCCAAAAATGTTTTTTGCTCCAGCCGTTTCCGCTCTATGATAGTAGCTTAAATATAAGCTACTATAACATATGCCATTTCTCAGGATGTAAAGGATATGAAAGCTATTTCGATTCCATATTTTGTTTAATTGCTCTTAATTGGTATAGCAACAAATCCCTTAGTCCCAGAAATAATGTGTTTACTGTTCATTTAATAATATGTTGATAAGTAATATGTATATTAAAAAGATTTTGTACATTCAAAAGGTCCTCGGTTCGAATCTAACTGAAGTTATTTTTATTTAAATTAATTTTTAATGAAAAAATTTTAAATTTATAACTGTACATTATTTTAAGTTTAATTCATAGCTAACGTAAATTTTTCCATTTTGTAAAAAATTAAAGGGACAAACTAGCTGATGAATTTTGAAATTAGATATTAAGGGGAATTGAAACATAATACTAAAGCACTCTCCCTTATGTAAAATCTTTCAAATTTCGCGCACAAATAAGTTTAAAAATACGTATACAAATAGACAAGCCGTCCGTTTTGTACGCGAAAATTGAATGAAATACAATGTATATTACACGTAATTTAAGTTAACATCTTGTTAGAAGCACATTCCTTTATTTCAATAACATCTGTGTATAATCTCTCCTAAGACTTTATTTATTACTGTTTTGTTAATTTATTACCAAAAAATATGGGCTAGGTGTCATTTGTGGAATGTGACATTGCCATGGGAGTATTCCTAAATGTGATTAACATGCCTACCAAACTTCATCCAAATCGGACAACGCGTTTGAAAGTTACAGCACAACTTATATAAATAGATATAGATACTTACTTCGTTCGGTCAATTAATCGTAATATAGACTTTCGGGTACTCAATTGAGAGGAAGTTGATCACAAACTCATTTCGTATTAGAATGGTTCTCTCGTTCTATTATGTTTTAATTACAGTAACGGTATAAATAATAAAGAATTATTAATTTCACAAATTATTAATAATATTTTTTATTTACAATTTTGTTGGCAGTTAAAAAATACGTACAAAATTACAATAAAAATGTTTATATACAAAGAAAGTATTACATATTTTGATATGGTCTTTATCATAATGGACAATAGAGAAATATTAAGGTTATGTTTCCAGTCAAGAAATAAGGAATCACCCTTGAAAGAATGAAAAACAATACGTATCCATTATATAAGGCCCAGTTTATATAAAACAGATTAATTGTCATAAAGATACAATAAGACTCGATAATGACTTAAAATTAATATTTCTTTGAAATCAAATCTGTAAATATAAACCAGACTTCATTCGTAACATTTAGTAAATGCATGTAACTATTCCTAAATAAAATCTAGATTCGTTGGGGTTAAGTCTCAAAAATATTTAAACTACAGGTATCATAAAAACAAATTTAATTATTTAAACAAAAAATTATGGATCAACAAAAGAAATCATTATGTATCTTGTTCCCTTTGTAACTAATAATCCTTCATGATAATGAGTCAATCTTCCAGGATGCATTAATAGCCATCCTGGTTTTGTATTTGTCACACTACAATTATACCGAATGAAACGGCAACCTCCTCCTTCATAATCGACACCTGAAAAAATTTAAAGAAACGGGCATATTTATTTTCTAAAAATGATAAATATCTGCTTTTTATAATCATTGGTTTTTAGCCCGAATTCGTAGGCATTCGTGTGAAATGTATGTGAATTCAACAAGTCTCTTAAGTAAGATTTTTTGGTTGTTGACTCTAATTTCAACATTAACTGAAATTTTCCTTGAAATATAACAAGAAAAACATCGAATTACCGATTAAACTTAAATTCTTAATATAAGCGTGCAATTGTGTTTTTATTTTGCAGATGGTCCTTAAAATTTTCTATAACAATCCGTTTTATTTTGAAAACATGCATTCTATAAAAAATGAAAAAGAAAATGCAACTTTCTTCTTTATTATCGTCTGTGGAAATTGTATTATTAAAACAGTTTTGGACTTAATAAGAAGTGTATAAATTATACCACGAAATTTCCAGATGTAGTTAAATGTTTCACAACTCATGATCTCAAGAATTGTACTATTATAGGATTCACTAACTTATTTGCTGTATACGAAAAGTAAAGTTTTTGCGTAACAGGCAATAGCAATGAAATACAACGTGTTTTTCTTAAAAGAAGATAGAAATTAAAAACCAGGATTGTATTTACACATTAGCTAAAACATAATTTCAGTAAGAAGAGGAAAGAATTATTTAATAACCAATATAATATAAATCATTCTTATATGAAAATAAAACAGAAGAATTCTTTTATGAGAACTTATCATAAATAACCGAATATTAATATTTATCTACAAACCTGCAGTGTTTAACGCTAAATTAATTGTAAATGTTGAGCTATCATGATGTGGTCGCAAAAACGGCTGTTCATCAGGTCTGTATCGTACAACGAAATTCATTAATGATCGTGGTGGATCATGGTAGTATCCAATAAATACCAATTCTTGTAATGGTCGTACAAAATCACGCAAAAATAACATCCAATGACTATCCCATCCAACTTGATTCATATGAATATCACGTGTGGGTACAGCTTCATAACCACTATCCAATCTTGGGTCCTTAAAATATATAAAATTATTTCTCAATTTCCGTCAAATTTAATAGATTTTCGAAAGAAAATTGTCCTTTTTTTATGAAAAACAGCATTCTAATTTAAATGCAAATTTTTGTTAAAATATTTTCGGAAAATGATAAAATTACCCGATTTTAACGAAAACTAGCAATTTCTGTCATTTAAACCATAAGGACACCATTGTAGATTATATATGTTCATTAATTCAATGCTATTCATTTTACCTTGATCTCGATGCCTATGGAACATTAATGTTAAGAAAGATACACATCGTAGACATAAAATTAATTTAAGATGGAGTGTGAGTTTTAAATCTCCCATTGCTACATATTTACGCTTTGGGGTTGTTCAAAAACAAAAAATCAATCAAATAGAAAATGTTTGCTCTTTTTAAAAATGTTTTTTGTGCGGAAATACATTTGAACAAAATTTATTAAACTTACGCTATTTTTACCATCAGACCATTGGCCAAATGACTCCATCATATGAATAAGATCTTTACAAAATCGGGTTGTCGTAACAGGAAACCAATATACATCGGGACATGGTTGTAGAACCGTTTTGTTGGGATTGAAATTTTCTGTATAGTTTTCATGTATGTATCTTTGTTCCCAATCGTAACGATTATCGAATATTTCATACATTTCAGGTGATGCACGTGTTATATCAAAGTTTTCAGGATTTACTAAATGTCCAAAATCCATTCGATTTGATACGTACATAAATATATTCTTACAAAAAAAAATAAAAATTTACCAATAATTAATACATTACATTCGAAGCAAATATATACTTAATCAAATTATACTAATCAAAAATAAAAATTATAAATTTATACGAGGGCTAGATTGAGGAAACTTATATATATGTTTAAAAAATGTAAAATAATTTTTTGAAGCTGGCAACCGACTGTCGCATAGGTAATAAAATACCAAAATTCTTCTTAAAATATAATTTTTTTTTAACTTTTGAGGTTAAATAAAATATACAATATTTACATGTAAACATCATAAATGGTATATGTGTAAAAGCAACACATATATTTTTTTTATGGTGGAGAGATTTTAGAATGCATAAAATATTACTGAGGGTACAATTTTTGTTTATGTGAAGTTAGTATTGCAGTCATATTACAAAAGAAGGTTGTGTATGATATCTTTTAAATATATTGAAAATAATTTAAAATTTTGATATGGGATGAACAAATTCATTTTCTACTTTCCAATCATGTAAACTTTTCGGTAGCATTTAATTAATTTAATTTTTTTTTTGCTATTTTTTTTTTAATAATTTTCCCCTTCATCAAGGATAATCAATGAGTTTATTCGCTTCGATTTTTCTTTAATGACTATGATCTGGAACAATGGATGAGATGTTTCTAAAATTGACAATTCTGAACATCTTCACTATTATTTATAAATATTCGTTGATTAGTTTTAGAGTTATGCACGTTCATCTAAATGAGTGTCACATACCGACGGACACGAAACGAAAATTGATCAGGAATTTCCAAAACCTCGACATAAATAAAAATTTATGAAATCGGAGGAAAAAATTTTGTTTTTAGATCAACAGTTTTAGATTTTTATTTTAGATTTAAATAGTTAGATCAACAGTTTGTATATTTCTTCATTATTTGCTTAACAATATTCGAGGCGATTAGAAACCAACTTAGAGTTTTTTCTAACACTTTATGAGAAAGATTCGCATAATTTTCAACAATTCTTTGCGTTAATTGTTGAAAATTTTTTAGGCCTATACTACAAATAGATTTTTTTAAAGAAAATCCTACATAAAAAAACACATTAAATGTTAGATCTGGAAATCGGTTTAGCCACTTAAAAGTTTTAAATTTAATAAGTAGGTAATCAAGTGATGAACTGTTTGAATCGTTGGCGCTATAAATTCACACATTTTTGTGCTGAATGGCACACAAAATACCATTTGGTTATTTGCATTCAATCTTTTACTGTGTAGTTAGTATGCCATTGTTGAAATATCATTAAAATATTTGCTATTTGTATTTTCATTAGTGTATGCATTCAGTTAATCTAATACTAATATTTATTCTCATACATTCCAAAAAAATATAACAATATTTTTAAAAAGATTATTGTAAGTAATGCCAAATCTGTGTATGACATCATGAAGAATAACAACTTACCTTCATAATGTGACTGTAACACAAAATTCTAGTGCTGTAACAAATCATATGTATTCGTTACTGACTAACGGTTACATCGCCAGCCTCGAAGTATCGATTTTTTGTTCATAAATTCATTTCGTATATAGTTGTAAGTTTGATTTGTAAGTGCACATATTGAGCACATACACTCTTAAATCATATACTACCTAAGGCATATCGCTAATCTGGTGCGATTTCTGTGATGTCGGTGATATCATAGATGTAATTTGGTTATCGAAAGAAATGTATATTCGTACACGGTATGATTTTTGTGATTTAAAATCATACCTGTGATAATAATATCGCACATAAAATCCTACGTTTATAATATCACATACAACAAAGTATTTTATTCTTGTTTATACTGGCATATAAATCAATGTTTGTGAGAAAGATAGTGATTAGAGTAGCAGGAATCGGCGCAAGAGTACCGAAAACTATTCCACCTCAATTTTTTTATGCGATCCTCTTCAAATTGCCCTCCTAATGATATAAATGCATGTTGCCATGGCGCAACCCGGTGCCATATTGTTTAAACCGAAATTGTTTAAACAATTGCAAGACATTGTTATTTTTCAACCGGACAAATTTTTTTTATATTCTTTATTGAAATACCAATAAAAAAGGTCCTATGACTTTTAACGATAAAGTTAATATTTTTAAAGATATGAATTTTTAAAGGTTCGAAAAATCTGAAATTTGGGTACTTTCAACCCATGAAAAATATATTTAAAAAAAACATAATGTCTAAGTAATATTTTTTTTTTAATTCTCTATACAATTGTTAATAATATTGTAAAAAGAGATTTTAAAAAATTTCATTGTTTATACCTTTTTTTAATTGTTAATAAGTATGCGTCGCTTACCTTTAAGCTGTCTCTCTCTGACTCATGGTTTTTTAGATATCGCTGTCTCTCTCTGACTCATTGGTTTATAGTTAAAAATATTTATTAATATTTAACAAATCATTTATTAGAGACCACTTTTTAGTCTTTAATAAATATTTCTTAGTATTTAAAAAGATTTATTAATATTTAATAAATGAATATCAGATTTATTAAATACAAACAAATCACTTTAAGTACTAAGAAATATTTATTAAGGACTAACAAGTGGTCTCTAATAAATGATTTGTTAAATATTAATAAATATTTTTAACTATAAACCAATGAGTCAGAGAGAGACAGCGATACTTAAAAAACCATGAGTCAGAGAGAGACATCGATACTTAAAGGTAAGCGACAATTAAAAAAAGGTATAAACAATGAAATTTTTTAAAATCTCTTTTTACAATATTATTAACAATTGTATAGAGAATTAAAAAAAAAATATTACTTAGACATTATGTTTTTTTTAAATATATTTTTCATGGGTTGAAAGTACCCAAATTTCAGATTTTTCGAACCTTTAAAAATTCATATCTTTAAAAATATTAACTTTATCGTTAAAAGTCATAGGACCTTTTTTATTGGTATTTCAATAAAGAATATAAAAAAAATTTGTCCGGTTGAAAAATAACAATGCCATGCAATTGTTTAAACAATATGGCACCGGGTTGCGCCATGGCAACATGCATTTATATCATTAGGAGGGCAATTTGAAGAGGATCGCATAAAAAAATTGAGGTGGAATAGTTTTCGGTACTCGTGCGCCGATTCCTGCTACTCTAGATATGATTTACATTATTATTTTATATATAAATCAAATAAAAACATGCCAATACTTGTTTATGTTCAAACGAAAATTAAAAAACAAATGATACAAATAATATTATATTTATCACTTTAAACATGTAGAACAGAATGAATAGGTGCGTCAATCAAGCATTTCTAAATAAGTAGTGCAATTTATAAATGGAAGAGATCATAAAATATAAAAAATTACGTAAATAAGGTTAAATGAAGAGGAACGAGAAATAGCTAGTATATATATCAAATACTAATAAGTTCTTAAAAAAATCTGAAGTCCCGCAATATATTTATTTTAAAATACTCGCAATACTTATTACAGGCAGGGTTATTAAATCGTGAATTTTTCCATTAGAAAATCACATCAATGAAATCGCGACGTGTGTGTTATGTAAATAGTGAAAGCGCAAGAATTCCGTCATGATACAGCCACAAACGTACGTAAGTTTAGATTCGTATGCAAAATTGTTAAATACATGCTTTTACATACAGTATAACTTAGTTCAACAAAAAAAGGGTAAAACCTCTTTCTCTATGTATATCCCTTCTAATTGTCGTGGCAACGTTGTAATAGATTAATTTACCATTGTGGCGATTCCCTCATCATTGCAATAAATAAAGACGTTTCGCAAGCGGTAAACATTTGTTTTCACATAACACTTTTACCTTGTAAACGAACAGAGAAATGTACTAATTGGAAATCAGTCCTCATCCATTTGCAAACATCATTATTCTTTTTACTCTTTTCACTATTTGCATATTTTAATTTGCAATATATAAATAATAATAATGTTAATCATATAACTATTTTCGTCACAAACATTGATTTATATGCCAGTATAAAAAAGAATAAAATACTTTATCCTATGTGATATTATGAAGGTAGGATTTTATATATAAAGTGCTTTCCATAAGCAAATCACATCCATGATATCGCCGATATCACAAAAATCGCTCCGTGTCCCTAAGAGTACGCGATGTCCCTAAGAGTACATTTTACATACAAATGAGTATCAATGACTCCTACGCCATACACATTACACATGCAAAATTAACGTATACATTTAATTGGTTAATTAATAGTTATTCTTTTGTAATGATAAATGAGACCTTATTTAAATTTTTAGTTTTTTCTTTACTTACGTATAAAGTATGTTTATTTCGATACTTTTATTTCATAATTTGTTAATTTTCTATATCATGTCGTCGTATATTGTTTATAAATATCATAAAATCAAACTTAAATCATACCGTAAATAACGAGACGATATGATACTATATTTTTAGGCTAGAGCGAGATTGCATCAAACAATATACATCAAAAGTAATCAGTAACGTAACGATATGAAAGTAACGAGTAATGATTATATTAGTAACGAATACATACGTGTATGTAATTTCTCGTTAATTTTACAGCACTACTAAATTCATATAACACAAATTGTATTCTCAGTAATTTTGTTATGCAATCAAAAACACCCCAACCATAAAAAGTAAAAAATAATAGCCTTATTTCAAAACAAACCAGCAGCTGTCGAACACGATATGACGCCATCAAAATATGATATTTATCATTGATAATACACAAAATTGATAACATATCTTACTGATCAGCTTGCTGGTTTGTGTTTTGAAATATGGCTAATATGTTGTATGTAACTGTTACCTTAGGTCATTTACTACTATAATTACCCACAGAGTAGATTGAGAAGATTAAACAAAAATGTAGATTGAGTATTAATGCGCAACTTCACTAAAATTACATCATGGCACGAGTTTAAATGAAAATCACATAAAGGACATAAATATCATTTATTTAATACTCCTATATTACTACTAGTAAGGGTTTTGGAAAGGATGACGACCCAATGATGCATACATATATACAAGTCTAAATGACTTCGTCATTTAGATTTGAAATGTTATGCGCATGTTCCACATCTTCTACTTCACTTACCTACTTCCTCACTACAGTCGCAACGCTTGCACACATACGTAGTTGGTGTCTCTCTTGGTGTAACACTTTCACTTAAGGGAACTAGCAATATAGGAGTATTGAATATATGATAAACAGTGTTGCCAGAAAGTCTAACTCGTTTTCTACTAAAACGCTATTTTATTTTTCCCTAGATTGAATACAAATCTCCTAAATCGGAGATGTGATATTTTATACTTAATATTTCAAAAATTATTGTATTGAATATTAAATTTTAATAATTAAATTTTTAAGAACTATGATTCTTAATGTTAAAAAATTTCCTACATTCTAGAAAATTAGTTTTTTAAGCACGAAACAATTGTCTTCAAAAAGAATTAATAAAGATGAATTTCCACCAAAATTTAACGAAGGCTATTACCGCCAAAAATACTGTTTTCGTTAGAAACTAGACGTCTATTTTGTAATTATTAATGAGAACTCTAGGATTTTTCGAATAAATTTCGATTTTGTACATAGGTTATATATCTTAGTTTAGGAATTACTGTGTGCACATATATAAATCATAAATATTGTACTAGTTCGAATATATTTCAGTAGATGGCGTATATAATCATTTATTTTAATAGCTTTGGGTAAATGATTTATTCTTTGATAATTTGGATTTTATAATTTTTTCTCTTCTAGAAACTATATTTATTTTATTCGACTTGAATTAAATTTTCAATTGGACATTTCAGAAAAAATCTATTACACAAAAGTATGTTCTAAATATCATACTAGAAGTTATTAAATCTAGAAGTTATAAATATAGTATTGAAATCATACATTTCCGCTACTATAATCATGCGCTTTGAAGACTTTTCTATACATTTGTGATTTTTGCTGTTTTATTAATATTATTGTTTCTTTGTTAATCTATAGGCCATTAAAATGTATGTAACTTATATACAATGAGCATATGTAACAGTATATGATCTACGACTGATAAGTTATTACAATATTTTAATGGTTCATTTAAAAATTTGTTACCATTTTTAAAAGATGTAATGGAATGTTGTAATATTGATGTAACTAGTATATATGATGTATTATAGGTAAAGCGTAGGTAAGGACTATACTTTTAAGTTGTTTTGAAATATTATTTCGAGGATCAATAAAATTGTATTCTATTCTATAATTCGTTATTATTATCTGATGATCGCAATAATCGAAACATGTTTATACTAACATGTACATTTTTTTTGAATATACGAATATTTATGTAGGTGTATATGAATTATTTCTTAAAGAAAAAATTTGTGCTACTTAATACTTCTTACCAAATTACGTAGATGTTCACAAAACACCATATCTGGATCAAATCCTTCCTTTATGTAATTCAGTTCCTGGCGTGAATATTTTTGTAAAATTGTTGAATTAACCAAATAACATGTGTTTATAAATGGAACATTCCATAATCCTCTAAAAAAATTGAAATATAAATTCGTATAGGTACTAAAATTCCTGTGCAAAAACTATCAACGGATAAAGCGTGGTAAATTGTGTTTTTCATATCAATAGCGGTAAGTGGATACAATCTGCGTTCAAATAATCTCCATAGTAATGTTTATTGAAATTCGTTTATCCACTGTACGGTGAGAATAAGTCGAATATAGCGTTATATATTTGAAAAAAAAATATGCTGATGTTGATCACAAATTGATAAACATTTTGTCAGTTTGTACCATTATCGATGTTTAATTTAAAAATCGACATCAACTATCAATGGCCGATATTGGTCAACTAAGACATCATTTCAATTTTTTATGTATCTAAACTTTTAATATTCACCTAATTATTTTACCTCATATAACGCAAGTTTTCGCTATTTCAACACCTTTTCAGCAATAAATATGGACTAATCTAGTTCGTTAACCAGAAGTTAATAATAGAAAAATCGGCGCTAACTCTTATGACGTTCGTATTAAACACTTCAAATTTCCAATATTTTGCACATGAAAAGAGTTACAGAAATGCTGTCAGCAATTTTTTGTCTACTTAAGGATTTATATGCATGTGTGATATGGAGCTCAAAGTATTTAGTAGTAAAAAAAAAAAAAAACAATTGATTTGACCCCCACTTTAAAAACAAATGTTGACCCAACAAATTATTTAAGTTACATTATAAACATCATTAATATTTATTAAATGAAATAATTATCTTAAATTTATTTATTAAATTTTTTTAAATATTCTTAATAAAAAGGCTTTGTTCACATCAATTTCATAATACAAATTCTAAAATAAATAACAATTCATAATTGACAAGGTAAGTGTCGAATATATGTAAATTTAAAGATCGGTACTAAAAGTACTCCTAAACATAATAGATTTAGAAAGGCATATCCGGGAAACTAAGCATACATGGGACTTTTTACCGACCGGTTTTTCATCATCTCATTGCAGCAATTAATTATTTTTTGGCGACGTGGGGAATCGAACAAGTTAACTCATTAAATTCCGTATATTACAGTTAGCGACTTCTGCAATATAGTCATAATATTTTTTAATTGATTTTGGAAACATCTAAAATAAAATTTTGTTTTGAAAAATATGTTTTTTCAAACATTGCTTAACATTACATTAGTAAAGTGAAGCTTTTTTTTATCGACGTTCATAATTAATTTGTGTATATATAGGAGATAAGAGTTAACTTCGATAAAAAAAGGTTCTCCGAAATTAATTTTAAAATATTCATTGGGTATTATGCGAATTATTCCAGTTTTAGTAAAAATTATTTTTCTACGCAGCTATTGGTTACTGAGATATCGAAGATTGAGTAAAATATCTTTTCACATTAAAAGTCGGATATCTGACATATACCGATTATGAAAAGAAACACTGAAGAATTTAAACTGAAGCTGAATGAACAAGCTATTCAGCTCATTTACAATGGTAGGGGAGCCCAAGTGTTAGCTCTCTAAATGATACCGTACGTATATTGTAGCCGATCAGAATAAAAAAACAAAAAATTTAATCGAGCTAGTCAGAATGGGAGATTCACACACAAACTTGCAAAATAGACACGCCACCTGCATCAAGTTCAAATCGTTGTATTAGTAAAATGTACACTTTTTAGCACGTAATCAACCTTAAAAATAACAAATTTTCAAAATAAGAAAACAACAAGAATAAATAAATATTTTAATGCTTAATTTTTAGAATGTCTCAATTAGCGACCGTTTTATGCTTATTAATTGTTACGAGAAATTTGATTAGAAGACCTACGAGGCTCCTGTGCGACGAATATTTATTTATACCGTTTAATAATCACATATTGAACTGTTTATTAATTTTCCAATAAAATATATTAATTAATTAAAACAAGGGGGCATCACTTATGATAAGTGAGAGTATTTTTATAACGAAGGTAAATGAAATTAATTTTATCTGACGACTCTTTTTGAAATTATTAAAAATTACGTTTTTGAAACGCAACATTCCAACTTATACAATGACCCGAGTATTAGTGCTGATATGTTTTACATTTATTATACTTTTTATTTTTGTGGATTGTCGAAGTGGCGGTCGAAGAGGTTTTGGTAAATATTCCATATACATTTTAAATTAAGAATCAAATTTTAAATGAGTTTATATTATTTTAAGGAAAAATGCGTGGCAGAATTTTTAATTCACACATTCCACCAGTTATTCAACATCGAAATCCTGCTTCACAAAATTATTATGAACATAAAGATGTAGGGATTGAAAAAAATAAGAGTTCTTAATTCGAAATTAAAATGTATTTAATTTTTAGGGAGCAAAAATTGTGAAATCATCACACTTTGAGTTAGACTATATGCTGGGAAGAAAAATTACATTTTTCTGTATGGCTAAAGGTATTTTGAAAATGTTTTGAGATTAAAAAATATTTTATTTTAAAAAATAATATTATAATTTTAGGTGTTCCAAGACCAGAAATTACTTGGTTTAAAGATGGCATTGAGTTGTATTCTCATAGATTTTTTCAAGTAAGTTTTGGTTTTTTATATATAATTACAAACAAAATATTATAAAAGTTTTTCTTGATTTTGATACAATGTAAAAATTTTAACGTCAAATAGGGTATCAAAATTATTTTGTGTCATTGTTGTATTTATTCAATGTGCTATGAAGAACTTTGTATTTGTTGTAACTATTTGTATTTAAAAAAAATCGTGGAACTGCTTCAACGTTCAACAAAAATGTAACCCATTGAAAGGGGAGCTGTATGATCACATACTTGTGGGAATATCAATGACGAAAAATTTCAATCAGAAATTTTTACTATCTCCAACTTATCTCCATTCTCCAAGAATACGAACTAAAAATATTGAATATTCGATGGCTCATAATGATTTGAGGCGGAACCCTCTCTATACGAGACCAGCTTTCACTCGTTTTTAAGGATAAAACTAATTTTATCTTTCAGGGGGGAACTCTACGAAACAGAAAGCTTTTCCTAATTAGATAATTATTTGATTGGCAATAAAACCAGTACGTTAAAATAAGTTTCCTGATGTTACACCCAGCAATTTACTTCCATGTAGCGTATAAGTCCAATTCAAACTACAAAGTATTCTATAAAAATCTGTGTGAATATAACGTCATAAATATTACGTTTCTCTTGTTATGTAATTTTGGGTATATAGAATTATACATTACAAACCCTAAGATATGACGTCAGTTTTGTATAATACTGCGAAGTCAGTTCTTTATAAGCAGCTATAGTTTTTTTGTTTTTTTTAAAATAACGTGATCAAAACGCTGTGAATACCTTATCTCAGAAATGCCAGTGTCTACAGTACAAAATGGTGGCGATTACTGACGTCACGTATTTCATTACAGTAATGAAACAGTGGACCGGTAATCCATAACGAAATGATTGTTTCACTACTGAATTGAGGTTCCAGTGTATAACGAAACATATCCGTAATAATTATGTGATATAAATTGCATGGCAATCGGACACATTTACAGAAGAACTATACAATACAAATTTAAATATTTTTTTTACTTAGGTTCATGAATGGCCAATTGGTAATGACACAATAAAATCTAAAATGGAAATTGATCCAACTACACAAAAAGATGTTGGATATTATGAATGTCAAGCAGATAATCAATATGCAATTGATCGTCGTGGTTTTCGAACTGACTATGTAATGATGACGTATTAACATTTTATACAGTATATGACTACATTTATTAATAAATTTTCTATTGTTTTAATAATAAAATGTAAAGAATTTTACAAAATAAAATTTTTTCATTAAATTAAACAAAATTTTGATTAAACTGAAAACATAGATTTGATAATTCATTCAGCCTTGAAATAAACAAATTGGAAATTGAAAATTTACGGTTCTTCAGATACTGCACTTTTAAGTTTCCACATTTATTTTACAAAAAACTATTATTTTTCAACAATACCAAAACTGTATTTCTTCGTGAAAAAAATTCCAGTTTGTTTTAATAGATGAGTTAATAACTTCTTTATGCTACTAATTGTTATTAAAAAACTCGCTGAATATAGATAATACGAAACTAATATGTATAGTCGGTCGCGTTCAATGGGGTTCACCAGACGAATGTATTACTACCAAATGCTATTTTCAAATAAAAAGCAGAAATTTGCGCATTTTTGTACTATAATAAAAATATGGATTTTTATTTTATAATTTAGAGTAATGTCAGGCCATTATACGCTTTATATCTAAAAATCTTAGGGCGGGTTATCAGTTATTAAGATGTTTTACACCCATTTTACTCATGTTTGTACACATCAGTAGTGAATTTAGGTTTGAAGACGCCCTAAGCACGACGATATGGCGCCCTTTTCCTTTTGTAACAGAATATAAATATATTGTGACATGAGGCTGGCCACCGGTCAAATGACGCCGGACGGATAGTCCCATGTCATCTAGGACGGAAACATTGACCGGACCGTTAAGTTTTTGGATGCGAGTGATAAAATAAACATTAAAATTTAATCTTACACTTTACAGAAAACCCAATCGATTTTTAATTTTACTCATCTTGAAAATTTTAGCGCCCCTCTAAAGCCGAAATCCGCTACTGGTACACATTGGCGAAAGATAAATAATGTTAGCTATTAACTATTATATATAGAATATGTCGTATATTAATTTTAGCCTAAAGTTAGTTTGCAACGCTAAATATTGAAAGCACTAACAAAATTTAGTTGTTCATACAATTACTTAATTAGTCCATTTCCAACTGCCCGTCCATCTGTCTGTAATCAAAATAACTTAAAACTGAAAAGAGATAGTGGGCTGAAATTTTGGTGGTGTATTTTAGATCTATAAAGTAAGTTTCAGTTCGCAAATAAGCAAAATTAGTCCATTGTGTCCAATGGATTCAAGACCCAACTTTTAAACCATAAAAGATACCAAAAAATTTGTATTGAAACATTTTGTAGTAAACTGTTTATATTTCGCTTAAATTTAATTAATAAACACATAATTATAATCGTATTATTATTATGCATTTATATTGTATGAACTGATATTAAAATGATTAATAAAAATAGTTCAAACATTGATACTCAACCATGTGTCGAGTATCTAAACAATTAACACTGATAGTTGTTATATTTCAACTCATATAAATAAAAGAACTTTGCCAAAAATATAAATATTACCTTTAATAAACCGGAGAATGTGGAAAAGAGGTGGAACAGCTCCGATTAAAAAAAGTTTGTTTGTGGAACTGTTCCACAACTTTTTCACATTTCATAGTTTTATCCGGCTTATTTACCGTATTAAAAAATCCATCAGATGATTGATTTTATTTTTTTTCCGCAGAAAAAAAATTGTTTGTAAACTTACATGTCGAGTTTCTAAACAATTAACACTAATAGTTGTTATTTAATACTTGTCAACTATCAAATAAATAAAAGAGCTCCAAATTATAAATCCAAAGAACTCCATCAAATTATCAATTTTCTGTTCTTTTATCAGAATAATTATTTTTGAACTTACATATAAAATATCTTACTCCTGAAATTTTAAATTTAAAAGATAGTTAAAATCTATCTTTTAAATTTAAAATTGAGGGAGACTTTCAAAATTTTGAAAAATGCATTTAATCAATTTTCTTAGAATAAATGGAAATATTTCGGATTGACATCAAAAAGATAGTATTCATTGGCTAAAAAAATTTTTTTTCCTCTGTTTTGTCGGGTTTTTTTTTTGAAATGGTAGTGTTCACAATAGACTCTCTTTTCACAATAGATTTTTAAATATTTTCTATTTGAATTTTTGGGCACTTTTTCACTTACTTCTGTTGATTGATATTTAAAAATAGATGTGAAAGAAAGTGTCAAAACGTAAAAATAGAAAATAATAATTAATTAAAAAGTAACATAAAAAAACAAAAACTATAGGTATTCTTTTAAAAAGGGACAATAATTACTTTCACTCAGTCGTAAACGCCTTAAGGGGTTAAACACAGTAAAAATTTAATAAAAAACAAACGATTATTTTTTTCATTTCCGGAATTTATATTAAACTAATAATATTACCTGAAAATTCCACATCGAGTTGTTAAATTCCGAGATATTTAATGCATTTTTCTAAAAACTATGTTTTCCAAATCGATGATCGATATATATATTTTTCAGGTATTATTCGAAGGAATAAAATTTTAGAAAATTATTTATTTTTATCCAAATTTTTCGTGGAAATTTTCGATACTGGAAAAACGGTGGGCACTGCCGAACATCTTATTTTTTAAGACCTTCAAGATATCATCTGCAGAAGCACACCAGATCAATATTTTTACTTTTTGTTTTTGTAAAATAATATTCATTTTTACAAAAAATTTATAGAAAAAACATCTTTTATCGGCTTTCTAACTGCGTATAACCCTTTAAAAGGTAGAATAAATATTTGTAGTGTAGAGTGTACATAAATAGATTTGAACTTAGGGCTACTCAAATAAATTGAAATATTAGTACATTTAAGTAATAAAGTTGAAGTAATAAAAATAAAATAATGTCATATGTTAATAAAATAATGTCATATGTTATTATAACTGAAGAATCAAAAAATTACCAAATAGAATGTTAAATGCGTATTCTATACTTGTAAAACGTAAAGATTCATATCCAAAACAATTTTAACTTTGAGAAAATTCTATCAACAGTAGCTGTACTAATACTGATCGTTATGAAACATTTGCACATAGCTATTCCAGGATGTCTACTTAAAGTTGAGAACTAAATTCCCGAACTTTTCCAAGTTTTCCAGGCACTAATTTGAATCTTTATAGATTATTATTTATATGAATTTTTAAAATTCGGTAAGTAAAATATTGGAAAAATTTAAGGGAAGAAAAAAATTTATATTGTTTATTTTATGTATCCTAATGAACTATACTCGCATCAAGATGAAATATTTTTTTTTAAACTTTCAGACAAATTTTTTTAGTTAAACCAATTCATGAATCAAAATAGCTTGTTTATTCAACATTTAACTTCAACTTCGTTTTTATTTTCTATGGCTAGAAATTTGAAAGTTGATTTCGGAGTCCTGAAGAAATTTTTGGACTGGCGTAACATTAATTCAAGATAAATGTAAAAAAAAAGCACTTTATGGTTTTTCATGTTAAATTATTTGGAAGTTTTGGTCTTTTGAAAAAGAAAATGGTAAGTATCGACTTGTTACAGGTAATATTGAATTGGGAAAATTGTGTATACATAATATTGGAAGTTTTGGAATTTTTGTAGACAGTCGATTTTTAAAATATCGTAAAAATAATTGTTTACAGCCTTCTTAAATAAATATCTAAAATTCTTATAAATTACAAAATTCCCTGACTTACATAAAATTTAATAATTTCCACTATTCCATAATTATTTACACAAAATTAAAATTACCTAAATTTTTTTAACAGGATTTCCATGATCGGTTAGACACTCTGGTTTTTAAAATTTTTTTCCTAAAATTGACTTAATAAATTGATTTGTTTCTCCTTTATGTTAAGGATGTGCTTCTAACAAGCTGTTGACTTAAATTGCATATAATATAGTAGAAGATAAAAAAATTTTAAGACAAAAATCAAAATTTGATTTTTATATTAATTTTAAACAAAATAATGTTTGGAAATGCTTTTTTCGAGAAAAACACTTCGACAAGTCCTCCGTAGTTTTTGAGTTATTTATGCGCGAAATTTGAAAGATTTTACGTAAGGGAGGATGCTTCAGAATTTTCGCGGAATCTACACAGCTACTTTTATAAAAGTGATATACTGATGTAATACAACAAAATTTATTAATATCTAAGTAGTAGAATTCGACAATCGTACAGTACACAAGAATGAAACCATTCGCTTGTGAACATAATAATAATTAAATTCTAGTCTTCGCACCTGTTTACTGAATTGTGGACACTTTCACCATTCAGGAGTTCAGTGTTGTACAACATAGAAATTCTCATTCAAACGAAGCTAATTCCTCAGTGAATGGTCGATAGTCCTACAAACTGTTTCCAAAGATAGAAGTCAAAAGCTCAATTTAATTTAATCCCTAATTTTTTAACACCCAAGTTCAGGTCAATACATATCGAAACTATTGTAGGAATGTTCACATATACAGAATTATTTCAGAAATCTTTAAAAGGCACCCATGTATTAAGATGGAAAGTGTTCTACTACATGCTTCAAGATATTATTTTCAATACATGCCTTATTGGATATTCAAAAATATGCTTTTGAAGTAATAAAAATTGGATGATTATGCTTGGTTTGAAATTTATTGATATTCAATTGCGAAAAAAATACCGGTGAAAAATTTTAAGAAAAAATAATTTGCACAAGAAAATATGATTAGGTCGTCGCCACAAAAAAAAATTGCTGAGTTGAGCAGCTGATGGAAAAAATGGTTCAGTAAGAAAGGTTTTCAAAAGTCTACTTATCAGGTATACCCCCACCCCCTTAATTAGTGCTAATTTTCCAATTATACTATCTTCTTTGAAATCTAAAGTAATGATAAATAATACTTGAAGTACCTCATATAAGAAATATATTTGAAATAGAATATAGGAATTAATTAACATATATCAAAATAAATAATTCAATCCAATAATCGAAGTTATTATAATTTGCAAATTCCCCCTACGTGTATACAATATCAAGTGTTAATAAATCACTCCTGAAAACGGAGACAGAGTGAGGAAAGTATCAAATTAATATCAATTGATTATATTTGTTGCATAAAAGAGGGGTCGATTCTCCATTTATTTTATCCATATTATTCATATTATTTATAACATTTGTGTGTTTGGACGAAAGTATTAGCGAAATAATAAGGAATATGAAATTATTGAAATTTATTATATTAATTAGTATTATTTTGGGCACCATGTACCCAGTGTTATCGCGGCGTGGTCGTGGCAGAAGTCGTACTAAATCAAAGGTAATATTTTCGTTTTTAAAAAATAACGATATCTTTATTATTTTTAAATATTTGTAGATACAAATTGGTTTACCAATCACCGGAAAATATCGAGATCCTGAATCGGATCAATACTATAATAATAATAATGTAAGTTAATGGTTGATTTTTTCCACAATAAATTTAATTCACTAAAAAATGCAGGCATTATATTAAACTTAACATCATCATAACACCACCCGATAGATGTAAAATTGATTCGCCTTTTTTATTTAACCCTTAGTTGATTCAATATAAAATTTTATACAATCAACATAAAAAATTAACTTTGGTAAAATAATTCAAATCAGTATTCTGGGTGTTTATTATGAAGCTTTCTTCAAATTTTTATTTACTGATTACAATTTCACATGCAGAGGGGAAAACGAAAAATAATACACATTAAACATTTGTGTGGTGGCATTTTTTAAATAGGTATAGGGTGGTCAAAAATGATTTCAAATTTTCTTGATAATTCCAGATTTTCCGAGAGATTATTAATGCTCCCCTGATTTGATATAATTGAAACATATTTTTATATCTAAGATATTTAAAGTTTTTAGTAATCATTTTATCTTATTTTTTCAAGTCAAAATTGATATTAAAAAAATTTTACCTTTACATTTTTCTAAGCATTAAATAAATTAACTCTTTTTACTGTACGATCATAAATTCAAAGATTTTGATTAAAAAAAGGAGGCTTTTCATTAAATTGCCGATAAAAATTCGGATACAAACACAAGAATATCAAATTGAAGTTCGAAAACGAAACGTTAATAAAGCTTGGAAAAATTTTTCTTACGCACTTTTGTAAGAACAAAAAATTTTAACTTTAAAAATCAGAAATTTCTTTTTTACTGCTAATTCCGCAGCATTTGAAGGAGACAACTGTGCAGAATACTCATATTTTTTTTTACAATTTTAGGGTGCAAAAATATTAATGGCATCACATTTTGATTATGAATATGTCTTGGGGCATAAAATTGCATTTTTATGTGTAGCACGAGGAACACCTCGACCACATATCACTTGGTTTAAGGATGGTGTGGAAATTTTCTCACATTTGTACTTACATGTAATTTAATTAAATAAATACAATTTATACTTATAGTGGAGTCAACATTAACAAATAATAACTCATAAAATAGGTTATAAGAAGGAAATGCAACTCTTATCTTTATTATTTTGGAAACTATGTTTGATCTGTCCCCAAAAAAATTGTTTTGATAATGTATTCGTAAATGTTACGGTAAAATCTTTCATTGTGATTAAAATCAAAATTGCACACGGTCAATAATTAATTGACTAGATAAAACTATTAGAAAAGAGTTGAAATGAAGTTCTGTGTTGATTCCGTTATACGAAAATTTTAATTATTAATTTTAAAATTAATAATTGTACGTTTAAGGTACATGAATGGAATATCGGTGCGGACAAAGTAAAATCAAAATTAGAAATTGATCCAGCCACACAAATGGATGCTGGTGTATACGAATGTACTGCCGATAATATGTATTCAATTGACCGACGATCATTTAAAACAGATTTCAGTATTGCATTTGATTAATCTTCAGTAAAAAACGATGTCAATAAAATTTGAGGGTACAAATATTTATACATTTATATTATAAAAATCAGGGCTGCTATCTCTCTGGTTTTGCTCCGAACTCTTCAATTTTCAAAACTTGTAAAATATAATTTTTAGCTCTAAACTATAATAATAACTATATAATGATTATGGATTATGTACAAATAAATTTGGATCTATCAGTACACTATTTAAAGATATAGAAATACGCATGCTCTTCAAGTAAACATTGAATTGGTCATTATAAACAGATAGTTTTACATTTTTATTTAAAACTATTTAGTATGCCCAATGTTCTAGAAGTTAGTTTAAAGCCAATCGAGATCAAAGGCTGCATCAAAGTTTATTAACTTTCTTTTCTTTGAAACTTCTTGGCCGTAAAATGTTATAAAAAACTTGTATAAAATAACATAAAGGAGTAACTTTTTGATTTGAAAAAAAGGTTTTGACTCTTTTTAAACAAAAAGATCTCGATTTATAGCAATTTCGATAGTTTCCGGGAAATAAATTGTGCATTTTTTTTACTTGGAAACGATACAATTTGTGAAATGTAACAGAATACATATTTTTTGCGAAATGACTTAAAAATTCTAAAATACGTTAAATATGTACTGTGATTTCGATTTTTCCTCGATTGGTGTTTTTTCACATGTTTTCCCTCTACCATTTCTTTATCGGATACACGTTTATTATTTGGTTAGAAAGGCATATTTTGTAATAAAATTAAAGAGGAGATTATTATTGAAATCTAGGAGCAAAAAATATAAAGCTTTAGAATAAACTATTTCTAATTGCTATTAATACTCATTTTTTTTTGTATTTTAAACATCAAATTTTTTACAAGAAACGGTAAACTAAAAAAAGAGAAATATAAGAATGGAATTAGAAAACGAATTTCATCGCCTCTGATAAAAAAACTATTCTGTTCTATTAAAAATGAATCGGAAAGAATGGGAAATTTAATTTCCTATTATATCCTATTCAAAATTTTGAATAAGGTTTTATTTTGAATATTTTAATATAATTTAATAGAAAATCATTTCCTAAAAAAAAATATTCAAATTTTGAATATATTTGAGTAAGATAAAATTTCCTTTTCAATCCAGTTCATTTCCTATTTGTTTCTATTTATTTTTTGTTAGGGCATTAAAATACGGATAAAAGTGTTAGCGTAACTTTGAATTTGAAAAATTGTAAAAAAAATTGTAGACTTTAAATTTGTTCATAAAGAAATTTAAAATTCTAAAATCTCAAAATATTTAAACTAGAAACACCAGTTTTGAAGAATTTAAAGATGGCAGTCATAGAAAAAATGCTGTTTCTTTGATTTGATTGTTGATTGACGAAAAATGAATGCATGTAATGTTTTAGTTTCTACGTTTTAGAAAAACTGAATCATCTGAGGTTATAAAAATTAAAATTTTTTATAGTTTCGATTAAATATGTACACTATTTTTAAGAGAATAAAGTTTTTTGTAAAAATGGATTGTATAATAATAGTTTTGTAATTTATATGAAAATAAATTTAATTTTGTCTAAATTTATTTATCGTTTATTCTAAAAAAATTAAAGAAGGTTAACTATAAAGTATTAAACAAAAAATTTATGAACGTAATAATATAGAAAATGATTAGATATGTATTTATGAAGTATTACTGCTATATTTTTGTATAATTTTGAGTTCAGATTAGAAAACAATTAGCATTAAACAGCTGACAATAGTATAAATTTACCTAATGTATTTTGGTTATTGTTATCGAAAGCTTTTATTGTAACATAATCTTGTATTATTGATTGTGTTGAACTTGACTTTGTGGAAGCCCATTTTATCGATAATAGGTAAAAAATAGAAACTAAATGGTTTGATACTTTTTTTTCAATTATCTGCACATATTCCACTAATATTTTTCAAATTTTTCAGTTAAAATTACTGCAATGTAATAATTGTTTCGTCTTTATTTAAGACATTATTTTATTTACATTGCAGTAATTTTAACTGCAAAATTTGAAAAATATTAGTGGAATGTGTGCAAGATAATTAATAAAAAGTATCAAATCATTTAGTTTCTATTTTTTTACTTATTATCGATTAATCTTATATTAATATAAGAATATTACATCTCTTATCTTAAAATAGAGATCTTATAAAGATGATGTTTTAAAAATGAAATATTTGAAAATTCCAGTTTGGTATCTATATAAAGAAATGAATAGCTTTTTTATTCGGGCATCACACAAAAACTACATGATAGATTTTTATCAATTATAAAACAATTAATCGTATCTAAAAAAATTATTACGATATCTTTATTTAATATAAAGTTATTAATTGAATATAATCGTTGTGTCCTGATAGACTAAACCTATTTTAACGAAACTTAGTAGACATAAATGGGACGGTACTGAAAGTGAATTTTTAAGACTACCTCCTACACATAAAAGTAGGAGAGTTAAACTTTCTGTGAAATATTTAAACGAATATTTTTAGTTGAAATGAAGTTTTATGCGACGAAATGAAGTTCCAGTTACAGCTAGTAAATTAATAAAACTATAAAAAAATATCGCTGACCGAATTTACTTTTCTGAATATTATTCTATCTGGGTGCAAAAAATATTATTACTGACACTAAGTATTGATTAATTTTTACCAGATCAGATCACATTCTAAGTAAAGCTACAGGAAAGCGTTACCATTTTCAAGCTATAAAAGGTGAATGGTATAATTTTTTAATTTTTCGTTAATATTTAATGGCATATGTATTTTCAGGAGTATAGTACCGACTAAGTTGTTGATTTACAACAATCCCCATTTATTTTAAAGGTTTTTTTTTTCTTTTTATAAATAAGCCTATAGTTATATTATACCTCCCTCCACATTAGCGATCTAATTAGAAAGCTCTTAGACTCAAAACTTATAAACTTTAAAGTAATTGCTTACTATTTATTTTCAATTTATATGTTGTATAATCTATAAAAATCTAATGTTGCTTTGTTTATTATGGTAAAACTTGAGAACGGCGGAGCCGATTTGCATAATTTTTTTCCCAAATAGTCCTGGGAATATTAATATAGAAAAAAAATTAAAAAATATGCCCGGGAAATAAAAATTTTCGATTAAACGATCGATATGTATACTTCTTTCTCTGGTTTTGCTAAGGGGAATGTTTTCAGAAAAATAAAATTTTGGCTATTACAAAGTTCAGTCGGAAAATTCCGATATTGTTTGGTTTATTCATTCTACTTTCTGGGTGAAAATAATTAAATTAACGTTTTCTTATTAGATTTTTATAAATTTTTTTTATTTTTTATTATGATTAAATATCGGTAAAATAAGTTGCGAGCGTTTTGCAAAAAGTTCTGCGAAGAGATGGACTAAAGTATATGGAAGACAAGAAGAAGTTAAGAACGTCGTACATAGAGTAACGTGGGCAGATGGCAAAATTTGTTTAGTACACCGTTTTGTATATCATGCACTTTATCCTAATTTTAATTACAAACGAGGACCGTTTTTGAAGAAAATTTATACTGTCTTCCAAAGCGAACGGGTAATGTTTATTTTAAAATAGCCACAAAAAGTTATCTTTTATGTTTAATAAGAGTTTGTGAACGATTTCAGTTTGAAAACTATTTTTTTAAGTTTAAAAATGGTTTAATGCCGTAATATGCTATTCATTATTGTTAAATTATATTGTTAAATAGAAGTGGCATTGTAATAATTAATTATAAAAATATACATGACAATACAAGGCCATAAAATAAAGCTATCTAAATCATATAAAATAATTTACCTTCGATTATCATGAACGATATCCATATAATCAAATGATCTTGCATAAAATCCATTTGATAAAGCACCCCAAAAATTACTCCATGCTTTACCCGGTCGTACCAATAAAGGAGCCACAAATGTTCTACAAATCATGTAAAAATTTAAAATATTGTTAACATTTAATATGGATTTTTAAATCTCTACCTATTTTGTTCGATTAGTAATTTCAATGTATGTCGATTATCTAAATGTGCTTCGGCATCAATATTAAAATAAAAATCACATTTAGTTTCCAAACATTTGTCTCTGAAAACCAATAAATTAAGATAAAATTTTTATTAATATTAATAATGGAAATGTCAGTTCGAAATTTTTAAATGTCTGGATTATATAACTTATTTTTTTATGCAAGATGAAATTAATGGCTAACAAAAGTGAAAAAGACAAAACGCGATTACAGCAAATTTCTATTTCAACTATTACACAAAAGAAGTCAGATTTTTTCACCAGGCGCAGGTTATATTTTACAGTAGGGATGGGTAGGGAATTTTTATGTATGAATCATATGGTAACGTAGTTGCCGCATTGTCAACGTAGATAGTAAAGGATAATGTGAACAGACTATTTAGTGTTACTTAAAAAGAAACAAAAAAAAAACTATTTCGCATTTATATAAGAAGATTCTCATTGGATTGGACGACACATATCTCTCGGATGAAAGATACATGTTAAATTTAATCAAGTTTGGTTCGACAATTTTGACTTGATTGATTAATCATATTCATTTATGCATTTATTAATGTAGGGTGAAAAAATATACTTAAGTTAAATTGAACTTACAATCCTAAATTTCTAGCACTTCCTTCATCCAAATTGTCCTCAGGCGACAATAATTTAAGACTTGCATAATCTTGATTGACTTTTTCTATAAATTCTTTGGTTAATTCAGCATGATATTCTTGAGTATTATGTATAAAAAAATGAATTTTATCTTTTGGATAATTTAAATTAATGATTTTTTCAAAAAATTCTTCTAAAAATGGTGTAGGCCTTTCTATAAAAATTGCTATTAAAACTGTTGGTTTGTTTTCTACCTAAAAGATATATATGTATATATATATAATCAAATTCGGTTACATAATAAAATTAATTAACTCTACTTGATCTAAATTGAATGTATTTTCCCAACATCCAATACAACCACGATTTACATTCCAATTATTGGCTAAATAATTACTTAAACTATTTAATACTAATTTACTGAAACCATTTCCATGTAGAATCAGAGGCACGGTTTTTGTGGCTGTATTTTCCAACATTGGTTCATTATTGTCAAATGTTATTTGTACTTCAGCTAGAAAATATTTTTTTATAAGTTATTGATTGTAAAGATAACTAATTAAAAATAAAATATTTTATGAGAGATAGGAAAGATTTTCACCTAGTTTCGTTAAAAAAATATCATCGTCGACAAGAAACTTTACACTGCTACCATTTTTGTTAAATAATCCTGATTTAAAATTAAGGAAATTTTAAAATATGAATGGTAGGACGTCTTAATGATTCATTATTATGTGCTATTCCACAAAGATAACAATAAAATTTTTCTCTTATAATGTATCTATCGAATAGTCACAACCTAGAGTACATCATCAAGGTGATAAAACAGAGAAAGTTTTCAAGTCTTCTTCTTAACTTGAAGAATATACCTTTTTCTGTGTGGAGTTATACATCTATGTAATCAACGGAGGAAAAACAAAACGAAAAGCTACATATCTAGTACTTTTGTAAAAATAAAAATACATAAATTTTCAAATAACACGTGCTATCAAGCAATTATTGCACAAAGCATTCAGAAATTTCAACGGGTTTAGTAAAACAAATTTTGCTGCGAAATTTTATTATATGAAATATTTGGAAAAAAATTCTTAAAAAACGATCTTCAATCGAGGCGATATCCTGAAAGTAGGAGGCCTAAAAATGAAGTCAAACTAGAACTGTGTAGTTTTCGCAAGATTGTACCCTATATCCCGTCGGTACGTGGCACATTTTTAGAATTAAAAGAACGGTCAGAAATTTATACAGCATTCTAATCAAATATAATAGATTCTTTGAAGGTATAAGGTCGCGGCTTAAGTGGAGGCGACCAAGCGTTGAGATAAGCGTTTTTTACTGCCTATAATATGACTTAATTGTGTCCCAAACTCAATTAATAAATAAACTCAATACAGGTAATAATAGTATACCATATATTCAATTTTTTTAAATGTAAACACAGCGTTCAAAAATTTGTTTATAAATAACAATAAAATGAATTTTTCATAAATTTGCACCATATGGAACAACACAACAATATTTGCAGCCTACCCAATAAAAGCTAAATAATAATTTTTGGTTGAAAAATTTATAGTGCATCATTACAATTTTTTACAGTTCACAGGACAATCGCTTTTATAGGCTACAAAAAACGCTTTCTTTACGCTTGGTTGCCTCCACTTAAGCTGCAGCCTTCTCAATACTTGTTTATTTTCAAATATTGTAAATGTTAATTTTAAATAAAATAACTAACCTACAGCGCCAAATAAATTCTGGAATATTTCACTTAAATGATCTAATTTAATTTTTAATTGATTCCGTATGTTTTCATCCAAATATGCATTCGAGTAATACAGTTGATCGTCATCCGTATCAGCAATATCATTCAACGTCAACAATTTGTAAATTTCATGTACATAGCCCATAAACATACCGGAATTTAAATACGGTTTACCCTTTATAATAAATGGATATTTAGAAGATAATTCCTTTTTCGGCCAACAAGTTGCCTCTGCTGAGAATAGTACCCGTGCATCCAATTTTAAAAATTGTTTTAATATTGTTTCTAAATTTGATAAAAATATAACATCATAGCTGAAAAATTAAAAGTTTTTGGCTACAAAATGATTATGAAAATAAAAATTGAACCAAGAAAGTTAAACATAAAATATAGGAGAAATAAACTATTCCCTACGAATTGCTAATATAAATACTTTCACTCTCATCGAGATCCTTATACATTTTTATGTCTTTTTTCCTGGATCAACATGTATGATTATCATAATACCTGTCGGTAAAAATAAGGATTTTATTATCATTCTTATAATGTTCCAAATATGTACGTAGTAAATTAATCTTATAGCCTCCTCCAGGATACAAAGTAATATCACCACCTAACCATGGCTTACCCAATCCCAATACTTCAGGTGTGATACCATACTGTTTGGCTGATCGTAAATATCTTTGCAATCCATCAGTGTTATTTGAGGCAACTGTCACTACCAAAATGTCACCTGAAACATTTATTTAAGTATTTAATGTTGTCCTAGCATGAAGAGAAGAGAAATTTATTAAGAGATATTTCACTACATAATTAAAACATTTTATTTCTAAATAAGATGTTTTATAAATTACCGTCTCACACATTGTTAATCCTGCATGAAAAAAATAGATATAAAATGTTTAAAAGAAGGGCTAACAAATTACGTTGATCACTGTCAACAACAAAAGCGTGATTTTAAACTGTTTTTAATTTGTTAACAGGTATTTTTAAAATATTTTTAATTTCAAAACAAGTGGTGCAAAATCGTCTCATAATTTTAAAATAAGTGGTGTTAAATTGTCTTATTATATAAAAATTTAAAGAAAGTATTAAACAATTTATTTTATGTATTATTTGTATATCTAAGACAAAAGTACATTCTTGCATCCTCAAGAAATCTAAATTTAAGTTTATATCACAATTAACAAAACAATAATCCAAAATTTAAATTAATAACACAATTCACTAAAAAATTTTAATTCAGTCAAAATACAAAAGTTATATAAAAAAAATTTATCTTTAAATAAGAATAAATGTATTTGTACCGTGCATACATAGTACGTGGAAGGGACTAATAAAACATTCACATTCTAGAAAATATAATTATTTGTTTGCATGTAAACTGTATAGAAGAAATTACATTAGTAATTATGTTTATTTGAAAACATAAATAATTATTTATTTAAATTAGTAAATAAATTTTGAGAAATTCCTTATGTTAAATCATACATCAATCACACTTATATAACATTTGATTGATAAACTAGTAACAATTTCGTAATCATAGAAACGAATAAAAACATTTTAATGCACGGTTCCCATATCTTTAAATTAAAACGATAAGTTTTCTTACAGGGTGAGTGACATATATTTTACTGTTACTCTAAGATCTTATAACAAGATCATGAATCTCAAATTATTGAAAATCTTTCAAATAAAAGTTAATATATTCAACATAAATATATTTAACATAAATATATTCATTTGTAATAAAGCTCGTGAATCATACAGATTTACTTCTATTAATAAGAATTTAATTGGTTAGCTTATCAATCACCAAATAAAAATAAGCTATTGTGATTGAACTAGAAAAAGTAATTCAACCTCTCTAATAATCAGGAATTCCGGTTTTTAATGACAGTGTATAGTATTTTAAAAACGTAAAAAATTGTCGATCATACGCAATTATATTAAAAATTATACCCAACTCGAACCGATAATATCAAGGAGATTAAATTACAGAAAAAGATATTATAATTTCGATACCATCCTCCTATGTATTACGAAAATCTTATAGCTTAGGTCTTATTCCTTCCAGGACAATCGCTGTAGTATTATTTGTTGAAATTTTTGATATGATCACTGTTTTGATTTATCAATTAAATAATATATAAGTTCATGAATGGTAGGAATATGATTTAACATAAAAAACGACATTCATAATAAATTTAAATAAATAATTAATTATATTTGCAATTAAAAACAAACAAAAAAATTACTTATACCATTTTTTGATCATTCATATAATTTTCAACCTAATAACTACAGTTAAATGCCAATTTTGTAATTATTCAATAAGTTTTTTATTTTCTATACAATTTACATGCAAACAATTGAATTAGTAATTATATTTTCGAGAGAGCGAATGTTTTATTACAAATATTAGCTACTCGTGTCGCATCAATCGAATTTGTTGATTTATTTATCATACCAGACCAACCCGATAATATTAAAGGAATGACAGAAGGAAAAGTATCGCAATTTGACTCCCACTCAGAAATAAAAAATATTATTTTGGCCCTGATATATTTATTGACCATAATATATTTTTAAAGAACAATTTTTAAATTCTTTAATTTTTCTTAATGAATGACAATTATTATCTACAAAATTAAATGACATTTTATATAGGAAAATTTCACATTTCCGTAGGGTTTAAAATAAAGTTATATTATGATTGAAGTATGAATTTGAAAATTACAATAAATAATAAACCTACAGCCATAAGGGGCTTAAAAACTGTCACGTACAACAATTATAAAATTATAAAAGAAAAAATGACATCATTTGAACTTTTTTTCATAATATCGCCATCTGTTCAATGCATTTAGTCATAATATTACATAAAACATTTAATTAAATAATATAGTTATATCATATATATGATTTCTATGAGTTACATTATTAATTTACCATCCCTACTCCTCCGGCAAACTTCCTTACAAAAATAAAAACTAAAGATAACATTTATATGTGATAACATCTGAACTTATAGAAAAAAAAATACAAAATTGTGCCACAAAATTTTTGAAAATATTTTAACAAAACTTACTTATTGAAAAATTTGTATCAGTTAATATACTTTCAATCTTTTTATTGCAAATTAAATCATCAATACTACAACTATCTCTTTCCAATGTTGAAGTTCCAACTTCCTCAAAAATTTTAGGAAAATCTACAAATGAAAAATATTTTAAATTAATTTTTTTTAAATATAATATTTAATAAAACTTACCACATAAAACACTTGTAAATAATGGAATTAATAAACATAATTTGTATGTAAACATTATAATACCCGGTTTGTTTCGTTTTGTCAACTCAAATGATAAATAAATTTGATTATATTATTAAATACTTTTACTTTTTAATGAAGCATAACGTTCAATTTCTTTTGGTAAAATTTTTTATAAAGAATTAATGGAGTGGTTTGTATCTGTCATTTGTCTTTCCCGTTTTGTTTAGCGAGTGGGTGATAAAATATACAAGTTGAGAGGTACTGCGGCAGAATCTGAGATACACACAGCATGACAGCATTGTATAAACACTTAAACAGTACAGTCATTCAGTGTACCATTTATTACACTTATACTTCAGTCAACTTAGCATAAACATACATTTTTACTATTAAAATCTTGTTCACGTCCAGAAAATTAATAAATAACTAAATTGGTCACAGGGATTCAGGACAATAAATTATAAACTATGTCTTGATTTTAGTTGAACGTTTCGTCCTTTTGTTAGGACTTCCTCAGCAACTTAATCGTACTAGTTTACAGTTTAAAATTGTTGTTGAAAATTTTTATGGTAATGTTTTATTACAAATTTATTACATGGTAAAAATACATTTTTACCATGTAATAGACATAAATCTTATTATATAACGAAGAACGTCTAAATTTCCTGAAATAAATATATCACAAGTAACAAAAAAATTTGCATAAATAAATGTAGATATTTAAATTACCGAAGGGACCAATATAATATTGGTTAGTGTCAGACCGAACATTCCGCTTTGACCACCTTCGGCCAAAAAATCTACTTCGACCACACATTCGACTTCGATGAAAAACCTGCCGAAGGTATGCCCATAACCAAAGTCTTGTCTTTGCCGACGAAAATGGTAAAGTGAAAAGTACTTGAATTCAACCGACATGCGAACTATTCAAACAAATCAAAACAACATGCACGCAGGAAAATCTCAAAGTTTAGGTTAATTAAGAAACTGTGTACCATATTATTACTATATCATGCTGTAATTTAATTGAACGCAATCATTATATAAAAATAAATTCCTTTTATTTATTCTAAACGTTACATGTGAAAGTTGTATATAAATTGAAATATAAATTTAATCTAGCTAAAAACATCAACTCGTTCCATAGCCAACTTCAACTGAATACATGTTCATATAATACGACAACACGCTTTCGTGATCTCTAACGAAATGAATCATTTCCATAGGTGACTTGAATACATGTCCATATAATACGACAACACCCATGATCTTTAACTAAATGAACCCATTCCATAGATAACTTGAATACGTGTCCATATAATACGACATCACGCCCCTATGATCTCCAGATCATATCACACGTATTCATCCAAGTAAGCAGGCCTCGTTCTAGTTCTCGTGGGACGGACTTCCTTTATTTGTCCCTCAACCTCTACCTGTTGTTCAACCTCTGCTTCAGGTACATCAGCCGTCTGCTCCAGTCCACGTACATCAGCAACGTGATATGGCATTCCATCCACTGCGATACAATTTATATTTAAGCCCTTTCGGGTTTTACAACTACGCGGTCGCCCACTTGGAATTCTGAGTTGTCACTTATCGCTCTCGGCACATGCGGTTATCCTGGACATCTCCACATATAAGTATTTATTTGTGACGCTGGAGAAGATGCTGCATTACCTCCCTCTTGTGGGCAGAAATTATACCAAAACACCATGTCTCGGATACATCCTCCGCTCCTCGCCGCCATTCTTTGGATGGTTCGATGGTTTCGCTCTACGATCCCATTTCCACTTGCCCGATTAATACATCGAAAAATTACGTTTACACTCCATCTGGCAAAAAAGTGTGCGAGTTCTTCAGACCTCGCCCCTCGTTGTTTTTTTGCCGCTATACGGCGAACCGACTTTGTCCACAATCAATCAATGTTAGGAATTTCCTTTGCCCATAGTGAGTCACATCCATGGCCACTCTGTACCACACCTGGACACAGCCCAAATGCCCAGTCTCCCGCTGAATCAGTGCCGGGTCTATTGACAAACAGCTCCTACATTTTCGTACTATTTGCTTGACTTCATTCCGAGTTATCTTTAAATCAGGGTGGCGCTGTCTCGTGATGTACAAACTTCGATCTACACCCAGGTGGAGGTCATGTGATTCTGTGATAACTACAGCTCTCCCATCTGTTGCTGCAGCACATACCGACTCCTTCATACGCCGAGGCCACACTTAATATGCCTAATACGCCAAAATAGCTTGTAATTTAATTGAACGCAAAAATTATATAAAAATAAATTCCTTTTATTTATTCTAAACGTTACATGTGAAAGTTGTATATAAACTGAAATATAAATTTAATCTAGCTAAAAACATCAACTCGTTCCATATCCAACGTCAACTTAATACATGTTCATATAATATGACAACACGCCTTCATGATCTCTAACGAAATGAATCCATTCCATAGGTAACTTGAAACATGTCCATACCATGGCACAATACATGCATAATATAAAATTCTTACAGAGTTTCCAACGAAATTATATACGTTTTTAGCCAGTATTTAAGAATGTTTTACGAAAATCAAATATTCGGGTTCGAACGAAGGTTAGATGTAACACTGATCAATCGGCTTCGGCTTCTTATATTATTTTTAATTAGTTTTATTCAAATTATCGAGAATTTTTTAAGGGACCGGGAAAATATTCATATTATTGAGAGATACTTTTCTAATAAGCACACTGTTTAATGTAATACCTCCCAATTCTAGCGCGATATATATATATATATATATATATATATATATATATATATATATATATTTGTAAAATATATATATATATATATATCTTATATATAAAATTTCCATGTCACAGTGTTTGTTACCATACTTCTCGGCTACTATCTATTTTTCATACCCCTAAGTGATAAGGGTTGTTCACCTTTAAAATTTTTTTTTTAATTTTTGGACGAAATTTTTTTTTTTTTTTTATAATGTGGCATTAAAAGATACATACAACCCTAAATTGTCACCCCTCTACGATCAACCTCAATTTTTATTTGTTAATTATAAACTTTAATTTTTTTGGCAAGATTTTTATTTTTTTTTTTGTCATGACAGAATTAAAAATTCATATTACTCTTAATTTTCACCCTTCTACGATCAACCCCTAATTTTCCAATCCGATTTTTATTTTTTTCATTCTATCCACAGATCCACAATAGGGTTGCAAGATCGCAATCGAATATAATAATTGTAGTACGATAAATTCTTATTCAGTTTATAATTTAAATTTCCTTTAATTATGATTTTTTTCTCAATTCATCTCCCGCCCTCGCCGGTCGATAACTGATCATAGTTAAAGGGAAAAAACAATGAAATTTAAAGGCTAAAGACGGACTAATCACGATAATATTGTACACTTTATTGCGATGAGAGATTTATCTTTATTTTTTTCAACTGTCATAATTGATAGTAAAATATGAATTATAATTTTTGATGTTTAGCTATCATGCATTTTAATTCAAAATATATTCGTTACTTTCATAAAGATTAATTTATTAATCTAAATAAAGCATACTTTCATTGTTTTAAACGCTTTCGGTTATAAGTACATATACTTACGCACACTTATAGTAAATAGTTATTTTTATTGAACTAAATAAATGTATCCAGAAAATAATAAAATAATATGCATGCAAAACAACGTTTGTCGGGTCGGCTAGTATATATATATATTATTTTAATATATGTATAGGTATATATATATATATATATATATATATATATATATATATATATATATATATATATATATATATATATATATATATATATATATATATATATATATATAATAATTTTTTAATTTATTTGTGCGAATAAATCAACCGGATTGGCGACGATCGACGTGGTTTATCAAGGTTAAGATTGCTGATTAGTTTTTGGAGTTGATCAATAGAGCCGTTTAAAAGTTTTTCCAAAAAAACCACATAAAAAAATTTTTTCTTTGGGTTTTTTGAGATTTCTCAAAATCTACCAATTCCAAATTATCCATAAGTTTGGCCAAGCCCTTTCGAATGGCATCAAGCGCGATGAAATCGGTCCAGCCGTTCAAAAGTTATAAGCGGTTCACATACTTTCACATAAATACACAGACATAGTGACAACCTCGCAAGGGTATTTAGGGAAGCTTATAGTAACCTTAAAACGTAGATCTGATGAAAACTCGATTTTTGCAAAACTAGGTAAAACCAATAACTTCCTGATTTTCGAAAATCTTCGATTTTCTTAACGGGAAATTAAAAAAAAAGAAAACCATATTTTGATAAATTATTTATTTTTAAAAAAGGTTTTTATAAGCTAAATTTTATTAAAATTCAATTTATATTTGCCGACTTTGCTAAAATTAAAACTTTAAACGCCAGCCATAAATATTCTATATCTATTCCATATACCGATCGTAGAATAATGTTTAATTTGACTGTACTACAGTCTTTATGCATAATATGTAAAATTACAGTTTTTGAATGATAATGTCTTCGTTACCGGCGTCGGCAACGAAAATTTTCAACTAAAAAAGTTAATATTCGTTTTAATTACAATTAGTTACAAATGAGTATTCGAATGTAAATGCCGGCGATGGTCATTTTATTGGTAAACGGCAGTTATTAGTTATTTATAATCTGTGTTAATTTTGATCTACAATGGTTGTGATTTTTAACCTATATTCATTTGATTCTTCTTTGATATTATCAACGATAACTACTCACAAAAACTATCATTCTTCAACATGACATTTAAAATTAGATAAAAAATTAACATTTTGATTATATACAGAACGTCTAAGCTATGGAAGTTTTTAAAAAATTAAATACACTGAAATATTTATCACTCTAAACTATCTTGAGTATTAACGTCTTACCCCAATGGTAAAATTGATTTTACTATTTTGTGCTATAAATACAGAACACTTTATATTTAATGTCTTTAATATAATAACTTATTTTTGGAAAAAATAAAAAATACCAGTACTCTACCAGTATTTAGAACAACGTATGGCAGATTAGATAGGTTTCCAAACTAAAACATAATAAGATAATTTGCATGAATTTAATTATAGTCTATATTTTAGAACTTAATATCACAGGCTTGAAGTTCGAATAATTGAATAAAAAAAATAATGCATTATTAAATTGTATTCATTAAAAAAAATACAAATTTTATGTATTGCACAAATACATAAAATTTAAAAATCATAATCAAATTTTTTTTCTAGTTTTTTTTTTTTTTTTTTTTTTGATTTCTGGCTTCAGCTACTTTCAGCTAGATAGCCATTAACCAAAGGGGATTATTATTTTTATACAACAACAGTACACAGTACTGCTAGGTGGTCACCCATCCAAATACAGATTGTGATTGCTGTTGCTTAACTTTATTGATTGGTCTAAGCCTGTCATTAAGTTACGTCAGTTCGGGGTCTTCTAGAGTTAAACAGACATTTAATCACAGATGAATAAAAAGCTGTTTAACTTTAAATTTTCTTATCCAAATAAATGTAAAAATTAATTAAATTTTCATTTAGTACGTTATTAACTGTTAATAAATTACTTTTTTTTAGAGTTTCCGAATTTCGTTTATCTAATATTCTTTAAAAGTATTTTTCTTATACATTTCCAATTTTTCAATAAACTTTTTATAGCTGTTAAATTATTCGCTTATTTCCAATTTCCTTGTGGATTTAAATTTTCAAATTCATTCATATTTTCTGAGTTTCAATCATGAAATATTATATCAAAAATTATTCAAATAAATACAGATTAAAAAACAAACGTTATGAACAATAAACACAAAACAAATGTTTACATTATAAATATATTTGAACTACCGCCATGCCAACATAGAAAAAATAACCACGAATACTGATTGCCGGTTGTTAATAAAAAGATCAGCACGGCTATCATATTCGAATATTAATTTTGACGGCGCTGGCATTATTAGTTGAAAATATTCATTGTCGGCGCGGTCATACAGTTCCATTTTTAAGTACCAATTATTCTATTCTATGTAAAAAATTATTATTTTAATAATGTTTACTGCTAAGAATTTCGGTTTCACGAATTAATAGATTTTTTAAATGAAATTAATTACAATTTTTTTTTATTTGCTCGTTTTATTTAAATTAAGAAATTTGTAGTTTTTATAAAAAAGAACTCCCCTTAAACATCCTTAATTGTAAAGATCTGCATTTCCACATTTAACTCAAAAAAAAAAAAATAAATAAAATAAATAAATTAAATAAAATAAATAATAATAAAATGAAACCAATGAAAATTTAACAAAATTATTATTTTCCACATTATATTTGGTATGTCTATTTTAGTTGTAAAACGGAAGGATAATACATTTACATATGTATTAAAAGAGAGAAATACATAGTCGGGGTTTATTTCTAAAAATCACAACAAAATTAAAAAAAAAAGTATTAGTAAATTTTGTTTGCCGAAACGTGAATCAATTACAAATTGTTATAGGATTTACTACGCCGGCACTGTTAAGATTTATTACACACATGTAAATCAAATTAATAATAGCTTAGCCTATTGATTTATTTTAATTTGAAACAATTTGAAGTTGTTAAATTATTAATAAACTTAATTATTCTGTTTTCTTACTTATAGTTAAATTTTTTAACTGATTTCATCTAGATGAAATCGGTGGTATTAACCAGCGAGGTAGTGTGTAATTTTTGTCGTTATTCGACTGCTTAAATAAACATGGGAATAACTAATAAGTACCCATAAACGAAAATTCTAGTGCAATTGCCATTTCTACTTCTATAAAACGTGTTATTAATAATGTATATGTTACGGTAAATGTACACTTTTGGGAAATGTACACTTTTACCGTAAAATGTGTATATTTTCCAAAAAGTAAGGTTTATGTGAACTGAATATAATGTATATGTACATTTTCCGGCTAATGTGTACTCTTGCCTTCACGTTTTGGTAAATGTATACTCTTACCTTCATGTTTTAGAAAAGTTGGAATACAAATAAATTAAAAATGTTGTTACAGTAAAAAAATATTTATTTACATAAACATAATACAAAAGGCTTTAATAACGAAAATTATTTTAATTAAAAAATGTAAATGACAAACAAAACATACTTTTCTTTGCATATTATATAATATGCCGTAGGTTATGATCCCAATATTCATAAATACAATTTACGTCCTAGTTTTTCAGAACCAATACGATGGGAATCAAACAAATAATAATAATAACATATTTTTCTTTATTATGACACTTAAATTTTGTAAAACTATAAAGGAACATATAAAAATTTTATAATGAAAAAAGTTTTATTTATTTGAGCAAGAATTGCTATTGTGGCACGTGGAATTAAATAATATTCCAGCATATTTGCGATTTCGTATTTTGTATGCTCACATTTACCAAAACGACTTGGTCATTGTGAATTCAATGTACATTTCCCTTCTTTGAAATATCTACTTTTACCGTAACATATATAAACCGTATTATAATATGATTGTATGCATTAAAATCTGAATATTGTAAAATTTGACAATGCACATAAAAATCAAACAATTTGCATGTGTTCAAAAACATTATAATAATAATAACTGATATACTTACAACCAAAACACATCTACATACATGCATTCAAAATAGATAGGTAGACTGAAAACATTAAACAGGTAAATTGGCTTTCAACTATAGAATGTGTTCAGTTTGAAATTTCAGAAGATTTGCGTAAATAATTTAAAGGAAATTATGAATAAGAATAAAAATTATTCATTTATAAGAGAGACAATCTTGAATATAGAATATTTAAACTCCTAAAAGTAAAAAAAAGTCTTTAAAACAAGCATTTATTTAAATGATCCGAAAAAAAAGATAATTAACTTTAAATTAATTCAAATTGATTAATGTATTGCATTACTCAATTCGTAAGATAATAAATTTGTGTAAATACTTGGTGATAATAAAAATGTTAGTGATTATATATATGTATATATGGTGGTGGTGTGTATAAAGAAGGATAGAATTGAACATTTGAATATTACAAATAATAATGTTTCTTTATAACCGACTTCAAAAAAGAAGGTGACTCTCAATTCAACTGTATGTTATGTTTGTTACCTCAGAACTTTACACAGGGTGAACCGATTTTGATAATTTTTGTTTTTGAAACTCACCGTTTCCTGTGTCTCATTTCAATTTAGTCCCGATCTGTGTTTTTAGGGAGAGAAGGGGTAAAAACAATTTTTATTGATAAGTGTGTTCGTGGATAACTTCGTTTTTTAAGAACCAATTCTGATGATTCTTTTTTTGTTGGAAAAAAGATATCCCAAGGATACGGTACCATAATAAGGAAACCAGGATCTGATGTTCCTAAGGGAATATAAGAGGCAAAAAGAAACTTTGGTGATTAAATTTCATCAAAAGGGAAACATTTTTAAACAAAAAAGAACCGCCTTTAAAAAAATGAACTATACATAAAAATATAAAATATAGGAAGTTTATAGTGTATTAAATTCTTGATCATATTATTATATTTGTTTAAATAAAATATTGTTTTGAATATGAATATATTGGAACGTAAAATATTCATTACGTTTTTATACTCTATATACATTAATGTCAAAGTATATTAATTATAAGTCTAAAGTTTATAATGCTAGTAAATATTGAACGCACTAACAAAATTTATCTATAGGCGTTCATAGATTCAACTATAATTAGTCCATTTCCGTTTGTCCGTCCGTGCGTGGTTCCGTCCGTCCAAAACCGTAAAATATCTGAGCTGAAATTGTGGTGATGTCTTCTTGACCTCAAAATTAAGATCAAGATCAATCTTCTCATGATCAATCTTTTCAACGTTAAGAGATAGAAGAAAAACTAATAAATTCGTAAAATGATAGACTTCGCCACAATTTTATGTCAAATTTAAATTATATATACATATAATATTATTATTATACATGTATTTTTAACTGTATTTATTGAATATTTATAGTATTTTATGAATGTTAATTAAAAATATCCAAACAATGTTATTCAAGTTTTTCATTTGATTATATATTATACTTACATCATATTTTTTACTATAATACTCTCAAGTAAAAAAGTGAGAACTGGTGACATTTTATATGATGTAATTTTTACATAATAATCAGGAATATATATTAGGAATAGGAATGCGTATTATACCCAGTATAGGAGGAAATATAACTAGAACCTATATTAGACCAGAGTAGAAGCCTTAAAAACTGATAAAAAGTTGAAGAAAATTATAGTAGGATGACACCCATTGAAAACGCAAGATAATATGATAAAAATGAAAGGAAAAATAAATTACGGGCGATCTGAGTTCGGGAAGTAGGGGCGGGGGTGAGTTTTTAAGGGTAAAATTCGGTTTATCTGAATTTCCGGCAAAACTACAAGTCCTATGGAAAAAAGTTAAAAAGCAAAGTTGTAGGTAATAAAAAGATCTACAACTTTTGTATTAACACTTTTTTCACATATCCTCAAAATTTTTCGATTGAAAATTAGGGTGCTTTTTCGATATTTATTCAAAATAAGATAAAAAAATAAATATTTTAAAACAAAAAAATTATAGTGTATTTGGAACATAAAAAGTTTTCACCAAATTTCGGAGAAAAAAAATAAAATACCTAAAACTTGGTTATTTTAATTTTCACATAAATTTTGAGGTTTTGTGAAAAAAGTGTAAATACAAATGCTGTAGATCTTTATATTACCTACAACTTTGCTTAACTTTTTTCCATAGGACTTGTAGTTTTGCCGGAAATTCAGATAAACCGAATTTTACCCTTAAAAACTCACCCCAGCCCCTACTTCCCAAACTCAGATCGCCCGTAATTTATTTTTCCTTTCTTTTTTATTATATTATCTTTCATTCTACTATAATTTTTTTTGGTTTCAAAAATTATCAACCCTGGTATATATAGGATTCAAGTTAAGTACATTTCATTGTTTTTTTAATAAAGACAGTATTATAATAAAGACAATAATTTTATTGTATTTTAAATGAGTGATTTTGTTTTTTTAAATTTAGTGTGAAAGTTTGTAGGTTTGTACATATAGCCGAAAATTTAAATTAATATCATTCTTACATTAAACCGATGATATTATATAACATTTTGTTTGCTCTAATTTTTTAAATGATCAATCGACCAAAACCAATAATAGGTGAAAGTGAAACTAGAAAATCTTAATAAAATTAAAAATTTATAATATTTTTATTAATTATAGTGCAGACGTTGAACGAATATGAGAAACCAAAAAACGATTGTTTTTGGGTTGTTAGAACATTATTTATTGGGTAAAAAATTCTATGTACCCAATTTTAGCTCATTTGAGCGAAATAGCGCTTCTGAAAATGCCAGTTTTGGAGAGATTGTACAGATGCGCAAAGCTATAAATGATATTTCGTTCGTAATAATAGAAGAAGGGACGATAGAAGATTAACACCACTACTTAATTACCACTACAAGAATAAAAATTTTAGCATATTTAGAAGCGCCCTTTCACACAAAAGAGCTGAAATACGGTGTGTAAGTTATTTACCAAATACCAGGTAAAACTATATAATTAAACTAGGGATTATTTTCAGTAGTCGTGTCAATCTCACAGTCTCCCTTGTTCTGTTTTTACGAATAAATGTTAAAGAATTGCAAATTCTATAAAATTCAATCTAAAATAATGTTGATGTACAAATTAATATGAGAAGTAGAAATTATGAAAAGTAGAAATCGTTGCATGAGTACCAAAAACTATTTCACATAAATGTTTTTATGCGATTCTCTTCAAAGTGCCTTACTAATAAATGGAGGCAACTCAGTGTCATATTGTTTATTGTTTTGGCCCATTTTGTGCGCGTGATTTTTGATGCATATAATGTATATTTTTATTTTGTTATATTATGTGTAAATTTTTTTGGTATTGATACGTAAAAGTCAAATAAAATAAATAATAATCATGGGTCAAAGGTATTCGAATTCGGGATTTTTCAAAACTTTAAAAATTAATATGTCCAAATGCATTAGCTTTATCGTGAGAAATAAAAAATAATTTTACCGTTAGAAAATAACAATTGCTTACAATTGTTTAAACAATTTCAGTTTAAGCAATATATCACCGAGTGGCCCCTAGACAACAAGTATTCATGTTATCAGTAGGACAATTTGAAGAGAATGGCGTAAAAATGAGGTTGAATAGTTTTTGGTTCTCAGATGTCGATACCTACTAGACTATACTGTTTTGACATTGATTATGACTGGTGAGAAATTTGTATACGAAAATACCTTATTAGACAATTATTATTTTATTCAAATGTATATATTTCACAAAAAATGTATCTTTACTATTCGTTTTGAATTATATACCTGAAAATTGAGCACTGAGCATTACATTTAATTTTAAAGAACAGTTACAATTATTGTATTAAATAAACCCCCTCAATGTTAATTAATGTGGTAGATGGTTTAAAATTTTATAAAAAGTTGAGCCACTTGTTGAGTATCCCTTTGCCCACCTCTTATATAGCTGTTAAGTTAATTATTTTGTCTAACATGTGACAAAACGGAATATTCTTTGCCATACAACTTCAAAATTGCTATTTTTCACAATTTTGAGGTTGCCTGACAACGGATATCAGATTTTATCACGTATGGAACAAAATAGTTTTTACATTTGTTATTACATATTCTTTCTACAACAATACCAAAAAAAAAACAAACGAATTTCCTTCAATATGGAGGTTGTGGGGACAATAGAAAATTTTATGGACTCTGAAAAAGAAAACCATTCACTTTTCAGAATTTTCATATTTAAAAAAGTTGTTACCGTAATTATAATTGAATACACAAATTTAATAATTGGTTCCAAGATGCTAGCACGTTAACATTTAAATATCGGCTTGTAAGTTAGGTTAAAAAATTGATCAGTAAATTTCATAATTTGGTCAGGATTAGTTTTTACAAAATTTTTCTAATTAATAATTTTTCAAGGTCATCGAGGTCTCGAATAGAAGTTTTGACTCGAATAGAAGTTCATTATTCGGTCATAAATAGATTGGTCACTAATCGGTCATAAATAGTCTGCATATTTCATACTTTGGTCACATATCCTGAAAATTTCAATTTAAAACATTAGGCGCTAAGAAAATTGATTGCTAAAGTCCGAAATTTATAATGATACACGAATAATGATGTTTTTTCTACTCTTAAGTTAATTAAAATAATTGATTTTTAATAGGCCGTAATTGGTCAGCATATTTTGGAAATTTGTAAATAATGTTGGTGGTCAAATAAAATTATAAAATAGCAGGAGCCTGATGAAAAATAATAAAAATTTTGGAACGTTTCTTTAAAGAAAATTGTTGACAATTTATTAAATTTTCCCCACTTCCTCGGAAGAATTAAGTAAATTACATAAAACGTCACCACGAAATTCTCAAGCGACGTAAAAAAATTTTCAGGAAATAATTTACTTTGAAAGAAATAATTCAAGAATAATGGAAAAAATACTATCTGAGCGTAATGCAAGGGGTAGAAAGGTCACAAAAACTATACTGGATATTATAGAGAATTTCAAAATCCTTTTTTCCTAAAGCTGCCACGAGCTTGCGTTACATCAATATAATAAAAAGATCTGATAATGGAAAATACTAGCGTAAGATTAAGCTATAGTTGGCTGAATACATGCTTAACTTTGAATTTAACTGGGCGTGATGTAAAGATCTGAGCGTGGCGAACACTGGTGGGAGTATCACGAACTTGCAATAATAATACTTCACCTGAAATTTTTCGATCGCGCTCGAATTTTTATTTTGAAGAAAATAATTCAAAGATAACGGTAATCTGATGATTTGGATGTGACGTAGGAAGGTCACAAACTTACGAATTAAAAACGTTATTTGGAAAATATTCTTAAAAAATCAGATTAAGAAAATCTCTCCAAATTACCGTCAAAAAGCTGAACCTGTTTGAACCTGTTTGAAAATTTGTTCAGTTCAAGTATTTCAAAACGGCGGATTTTTTTTTTTTGCATTTTCGAACAGCCACTACGAGCTAAAGTTACATCCAAAACTTGAATTTTTTGAATTTCTTTACCCTTCCATAATGCCACCCACACCAAACAAACCGGAATATATTTGAGAGCCTTTTTTCTTTCAACCCTCTAATCTTCAAAATTCAATAAACGCATATTATTGTTGATTAGATATTTTTTTAACAATCAATCAAAAGTATTTATGGTGAAAAAGTTCGTAAACACAATCAATCGATTTATAAGCAGTTTACTAGAAAATCAAATAAAAAAATTAGTTTAAATGTTATTTACAGTTTACAAGCAAAAGAATTTGCAATAGTAAAAACAAAACCATATAAATTATTTGAAAAAATACATTTTCTTAATGGTTAAAATAACTTAAGTAGATGAAATAATAAATATAAAAATGTATAAAAAAAACATCATAATATCTTTATTTAGAAATTTCGTGTTTATATAATTCCATTGATTCGTTATTAACTTTAATATAATAATTGGATTATAGAATGTTCGAACAGGGCTTCTTAAAAAATTACATATTTTCTTTCTATCGGGCAATACATACAATACATTTTTAGTCGATAACTTGTATTACATTCGTGCGGTGTATTAATAATAACAAGATGCCTCCAAAAGACGATACTGAAACGGCTGCATTAAAAACCGAATTACAGGGGATTTATAATAAAATTCTTGTAAGAAATTTTTCTTTCTTAATCTTGAATAATTTTATTTAAAAAAAAATTGTTTATGCATATTTTTAGAGATTAACTTTTTTTAAACTTCGGTAAATTAAAAAGTGGAAAAAATTAATTTAAAAGAAGCCATTCGCTCAGGTTTAAAAATTTCAGAAAATTGAGCTTAGTGTTTATATTAATGATATTTATTTTAGGTTGAACGGTATTTGGAGCAATACATTTTTTAAATGTTATTATCTAAAAGTGAATAAATAAAATTTATTTTTTTTTGGAGATGTCTAGTTTTTGTGCAATTAATTAATATTTAATAATTAATAACAAAATGCATGTTTAATATTTCTCATTACACTTAAACGTGCGAAAAATAACAATTTTAAAAATTTTAACCTTTTTGATGTATGAATTTTTTTAAATATATGAAAGATCTCATCTCAGTCGAACAACGGAACATATATCAAATTTAAAATTAATAGATGTAACTATAAGATTTGATTATCGGGACAGGAGAAACAAACTAGCTCGTAAATTAAGTGTGGTCTTATATCAAAAAATATCCTTTATAATTGAATTTATAAAAAAATTTAATTTAATTTAATTTTCAACTCTTCCACTTTAATATTATATTCTATTATGAGTCGATTTATATATTCCTTGCAGCACTATGTTAAATAAACTAGGTCTTTTGATGCCATTGAAATAAAAGCCTCGAGCCAAACTTTTGATTGAATATTAAGTATGTTTGAATAAATGAATGTCAGATTTTCCCTATTGAAATTGATTAGTAAGTTAAATGAAAACCTGGTAATAAATTTAAAAAAATTTTCTAGGAAGATCAAAAAGCTAAAGCTGATACGACTTTAGACGCTGCATGTGGATCGTTAGGTGATGTACCCAAAGTACGGATGTCTACAAAAAAATTTTTAAAAGGTCACATCAATAAAGTTAATTCGGTTCATTTTAGTGGAGATAGTAGGTAATTCAAAATTCTATAACCATATAAGACGATTTTTTTCTAAAATTTTATTTTTATGTAGACATTGTGTTACTGGTTCGTTGGATGGAAAACTTATTATTTGGGATACATGGACTGGAAATAAAGTACAAGTTATTCCATTGCGCTCATCGTGGGTCATGAGTGTTGCATTTGCTCCGTCGGGTAATTTTGTTGGTAAGTTTATGAATTGTTTTATATTTGATTGGGCATGTGAATAAAACTTGTGTTATAATATTGAAATACATACCTTCAACCAGTTTTATCTCAACAAAATCTCACTCAATGAATAAAATAAGAACTAACTTTTTTATAAAATTCATTTTCTGTTGAATACTTTTTTGCCATAAGATGTCAATATTTTGAATTATTCGAAAAAAAAAAGACGTGTGGCACTCGGGGACTGCCGCGGTAAAGCTATTGCATAGCATTTTGTATCAACTTATGCAATTATAATTTTTTATTTATTTATTTATTTTATTCATGCAGCATTGCTTTTTCTTACACTTATACACCTATATACTTTCTCATAAACAGCTGCTTATGTATTCGTCAGATTTCGGAGCAGCTCGTCTCGATTCGCCAAGCCACACCTCCTTGCCCGTCGTATTGGGGAGCGTTAGGTTTTTTCGTTACGGAATTTCTGTATTCGGTCCCCGCGCTCAAGGCCCGCGATAGAAGCTATGCAATGATTCCGGTAATACTTGAACAATGCGATATGCACACTTTATATAGTTGACAGTTCGTCATACTGCTAGTAGAGATAAAGAAGTTTTATTTTGAATAGATAAAGAAGTTTTATTTTGAATTTCAAAATTAGATTTTGGTTTCTATGGAAATGATGTTTTGTAACATATCAGGTTTTTTCGTTACGGAATTTCTGGATTCGGTCTCCGCGCTCAAGGCCCGCGATAGAAGCTATGCAATAGCTTAAAAGTGAATAGAAGCGTGTTTTTTTCGACGAAAAACTAACATTTTCAATCGTCAATAACTCGGAAAGTATTCACTTTTCGATATATGCTTCAATGACACTTTTCGCTTAAAAAGCACCCTGATTTGCTTAAAAAGCTCTATCGATTACGGTAGTTATTTATAACATAATTTCAATTAAATTTTCAATAACTAGAAGCAGTATAACCACTCCCTGGTTAAAATGACACCTCGACACATACAATTTTTGTTTTTTGAGATATTTTCTACTAACTGTTAAATTTTCAATCAATTCGAGCCATTTGATAAAAGTCTTAGAGGAAAACGTTATGATTGGACTAATAATACCTAGTAGTAATTTTACGTATGTTACAAATTGGATTTTGTTTGATATATCATTTATCTTTCTAAATAAAAATGAATCACTGAAATTTATGTACGCGCATAACTTTCGACCGATCGCGTCGACGAATTCGTTCATTCTTTTTTTGTGTTCGTTCGTCAGGAGAAGGTTTGTATTAAATAAAATTTAAAAAATCGTTCTGAACGACGTCGTTTTTCAGAAAAAACTAATTTTTAGTTAGGATTTAATCCAATAAATATAAACTTGACTGGTATACTATGTAGCGCTAAGGCATGATGCTCGCTTAATATGCGAGGGGCACAGGGTTAGAGTCTCGGCACATCCAATATAATTTTTTTTAATTTAATATTTTAAAAGTTTATTATTTTACATCATTATTTTAAAATAGGATCGATTCTCAAAATTAGAAATGTCAAATAATATTTAACATACCAAATATAAAAGTACTTAGGCCAATGGCCGAGGTCAGGTCGTCGGCCTGGAATAAGAACGTAGGTAGCTTGGGAACGGGGAAAAACGGGAAAGTAAGAAGCGGGAAAATAGTAACGAGAATGTCGGCCTGGATGTGGCGTTAGCCTAAAACAGGAACGTAGGAAGTGGGAAAACGCAAACCTAGGCTAGAACGGGTCAACGTTCATCGGTATTTTATTTTATTTTCAATATTTTTTTATCTAAAATCGTAATTGAAATGTATTTTTCGATTTCTGTTTTGAAATCGATTGGTGGGTTTACATTTTTCAGATTATTCAGCAAAACCTGTAAGTTTTCTTTATGTGTGTCAAAAATTGTAAAGAGATAATCGACGTATCTATACCAAAGGAAATGGGAAGTACCTGAACGTTTGTTTGACTTGATCTTCTAGATCGTTCATGAAGATATTAATCAGGAATGGATACAACGGGTTTCCCTATAGATGTACCAAATGTTTGTACATACTATGAGTACTTTCTAATGTTAATACGTTTATTTTTTTTTAATGTCACTTTTCAACTTTTTAACTACTAAAGTTATATAGTGACTACAGCGAGTATATATTCAATCCATACAACAACAGTACACAGCCATCCTAGATTTTCACCGATTCATGTTCTGACTGTTTCCGTTGCTTAACTTTGGTGATCGGTTGAGATCGGTAATTACGTTACGTCTGGGGGGTCACGCGTTTTATTATATTAATTTATTTTAATAATGCTTATGATTTAAGATAGTTCAAACATTGATAATCAACCATATGTACAGCATTTAAACAATTAACACTGTTAGTTGTTTTCTTTATTTTTTTAATATTATAAGCCAGTAGTCAGAATAATCTTTAGGAGCGGGGTGGATTATAAGATTGTATTTGTTAAATATTATTTCATCGTGTAAAAAGGATCTGTTGGCTTTACGTAGATGATAAAATATTGTTATTCGACCAAATGTTTACTATCGATTGTCAAATATTAATCAATCGGAACATCCAAATATGAATATGACTGTATTATTTTGTTTAAGTAAAGGGTTCCGATTAGGTCTTTTCAAAAAAGTCAAATTTTTCAAATATTATTAAAGAGGAAATCCAAGTGGCTTTTACCAAAGTTATGAAGTGTTCCAAATGTGTAGCTCTATTTTTTATCTTAAATGAGTCATTTTTATATTTCAAGAGGCTACAATTAATTTGAACATTCGATATACATATACGGTTTCTAAAACTCTGTTACGAATGTACGTAACCTGGTAGTTTTGGTTAGGTAGCTCGGAATGTTTAACTAATTAATCGTAATTTCATAGTAAACTGGCTCAATAAAATTGGGTTGTAAAAATTGAAAAATTAAAAAAGTGTTTTCGCAACTTTTTCGACAATATAACCAATACTTGGTTTTCAATATGGACAACAGAACAACTTCAGATTATGCATTTTTGAATATTATGCCAACTTCAACTAATTTATGTTAGTTTTAAACAAATAGAAATATTTTTCAGCTTGTGGTGGAATGGATAATATGTGTACGGTTTATGATGTGAATAATCGTGATGCAACAGGAGCCGCAAAGCTGGTGCGAGAATTGGCTGGTTACGAAGGTTTTCTAAGTTCATGTAGATTTTTAGATGATAAAACAATTCTCACTGGTTCTGGCGACATGAAAATGTAAATTTTACTATATATCTACTTAAAAAACATTTTTAAATTTAATTTTTGTTATAATTATAGTTGTACGTGGGATTTGGAATCTGGACGCAAGACATCAGATTTTGAAGCACATGGCGGTGATGTGGTATCAATTAGTTTAAGTCCGGATTTTAAATCTTATGTAACAGGTAGTGTTGATAAAACTTGTAAAGTTTGGGATGTTCGAGAACAAGTTGCAAAGCAAACATTTTTTGGTCATGAATCTGATGTTAACTCTGTTTGTGTAAGTGTTAACTTAATTTAATTGTGTATCCAGTATGTGCTTGTTTGTAGATGTCGCTCATAAATTGAAAATCGCCTCAGTATAACACTTGACTAATAGATTTCCTAAATTCCTTTAGCCTTGGAATTGATGGTGCTCACCAAGTGCGATTCGTGTAAATATACAATATTTTTTTAAAAAAGAAATAAAATTAATTCCAAGTAGTAATCACTCTATCGCGGCAAAGGCTAAATTCTAAGTAGCCTAGAGTCTATTTTATTTAAATAGGTAGGTCAAAAATTATAGTTATTGTTATCAACTGCACAAATCTCCACCGAAAATATTTAATAACAAGAAAATTATTTAGTAACAAGAGCAAAGTTCATTTTGTGTGGCCCTCTTTGACCATTTTACAAACATTATAATTATATCTCTATTTTACAGTGATGACTAGATGTCGTACAATAAACTAATATAAGATTTTATTTAATTAATGTATGAAAGAAAATTAAATTTATTAAAAAAAATTAAAATAAATCATACTCATAACTATTCGTAATGTATCCTAAAATAATTTAATCATTGATTGATAATTTAACTTTAAAAGGCGTTGAAAACAAAAAAATTTGGTATAATTTTTTTATTTACGAGTCTAAGATCTAATGAAACTGAATTTGAATATTTTTATATTTTTATATATTTTATATATTTTATAATCGTCAATTGAAATAGTAAGTTCATTCTATACACTTTTTCCGCCACTTGTACCTCCCAAACATCCTTAAACATAATTATTGAATGATCATAATATTAGAAAACAAACTAAATAAATCGATGAAGTACATGTGAAACATACATCAACTTTAGGGTTCCGTAGCATCTATTAAATTACAAGATAAAAGTTTTACTAACAAATATTTATTATTATTTTTCGGTATACCATGTTTAAATATTGTGATTTTCAAAGCAAAAACTTTTTGAACAAATAGAGTAGTGTTATTTTAATTCAAAAAATTGTCATGTGATTCTAGTCGATCTGAATAAGTTGGTGACCGGTTTTCGTTATTTTGTTGCAATCTCTATTCGATACAGTGTGTTTGGTTTACTTATAATTGGTATAGAAAAAATAATGTTTTACAATTTCCATATAAAACATTAGAATCCTTAGAAATAATTTATACGCATATTATTTTTTGATATTTTATAACGAGAGTGTTTATGAACGAAATGTTTAAAATTCATTGAGCATAATTGATTATATATTTTTAATGGTCTTTCAACAATGGCATGCTACACAATAAAAGAAAAAATGCAATTTACCAAATGGTATTTTTCGAGCCATTTGACACAATGGTGTGTAAATTTATTTATTGTAGTATTTGAAAAGATACAATCGCCATAGGTTCAAACAGTTAAAATTGTCGGGTTGTTTATATGGTAATAAAAATTCCACCAAGATGAAGAAGTCACAATAAAACGACGAGGGAGATATAGCAATTTTTAGTACACTATTTCTCGACTATAAAAATTAAAAAGAAAATTTGGTGAATAATAAGGCTTAAACAACGCTACAGTTGCTAAGTTTTGTTATGAAAAAGTGCTATAAATATGGGAAAGCCCTGGAGATTTTAATTCAGCGTCTTTGTGACAGGATATACTTTATCGTTTCTATTACATGGAAAACACAGTCCTTCTTTCATCCGATATTGATCTCAGACAAATCAACATCGCTATACGTTGATTTGTCTCAAGAATATTCGAGTTTATTAGAAAATAACGTACTAGCTCATTTAAATTTGGACTTGGAATATTTATGGTTTCAAAAAATGTTTGCCCAGCACACAATGCCATGGCAGTTAGGTTTTTAACTAAGTTTTTTTTTTTTTTTTTAATTTGGGTGGATTATTAATTTTCACACCTTTAATCTAATACTTTATTTTCAGATATTCCGCATACAAGAATAATAAATAGTTTAAGAATAATTAGTTTTTAATCTATAGCATTTCATAAAGATAATACTTCTTTTATGTTGTCACTACAATAATAATTATAACTTCGTGTATCAAAAAAATGTGTCCCCAACACAGTCATATCCCCAGTATCATTGTGTGATCGTTCAAAAACAAACCCACTATAAAATGTCAAACGATATTAAATGTATTGATATATAAATATAAATGTATTAACTTTTTTTTCAATACCGACTCGTAAACTAAACAAACCGTATAATGAAACTAAATGGTTTTTGCATTAAAAATCGTCATAATCCATCCCTAACAAAGCCTTTACTTAAAAAAACCAAATCAAACCAAATTTTGGTATAGGTGTTCATAGAATCATTTGTCTGTCCGTCATAAAGATAGATAAAAAACTAAGAGATATAGAGCTAAAATTTTGATGTCGTATTCTGGATCTAAAAATTGAGTTTAATTTCGTGAATAAGCAAAATAGGTCCATTAGGTCCAATGGAACGTCTCTTGATGGATAAATAGATGATAATTTCGTTTTTCGAAGTATTCCACTTTGTAAATATTAAATATATCAGCTAGGTAGTCAAAATATTTAAATTCTTAAATGTTTCCCACATGTTTCAAATGCATATTTTTTGTTGAATAAATGCTTTATTTACACGTGAAAAATGTCCCCAAAAAATTATCCCATATCTCAGATAAGATTCAATGAAAACATGGTATGTCGCAAGTAAGATTTAGATAAATATGTGGAATTAGATTTCAAGAAATTTAACCGTATCTTCCCGATTGGTGATGTTATAGTCTCTGTTATAGTCTCTGTTATGAATGGTTGAGTTATTCAGAGTAACTGATTTTCAAAAAATTGCTTGAGTTATTATTTACATTCAATTTTAAGAAATTGTCGCTAAATTATTGGTACATTGATTCTAGACCAGAGACGATTTCTTGTTTAAGATTTACCGAACTTCAAAGCTTCATAATAATCGATTAAAAATACCATTAAAATATAAATATGTATGTACAGACTGAATATTTTGAGTACTTTATGCATGGTAATGATTAAAGATAGTTCAAACATTGATACTCAACCATATGTTGAGTATTTTAATAATGTTAATTGACTAATTAACTCTATTAATTGACCTTTATCGCTCGTATGCGCACTCTTACGGTAAAATTATGTTTAGTCAAATTTTCAGGTATTGAACATTTTCCCCAGTTCAAAATTAAATGAATTGTAGTGGAAGGATTAAACGTGTAAATGTAACGTAATTACGTTACATTTTTTACGTTTACATTAGAAATTATTTACAAAAGTAATTTGAAATAATCACTTGCAGCAACCGAGCAATCTAAATGACCTAAGCTACAAAATCCTTTTGAAATGAATTTAAAATATCTAATAAACTATTAATTCAATGTTGAAATTTATATTATTTTAGTTTCATCCTAGCGGATATGCTTTTGCAACTGGCTCAGAAGATAAGTCAGCTCGATTATATGATATACGATCTGATCAACAGTTAGCAAAATATGCTTCACCTTCGAAGACATCAGGATTCACATCATGTGCATTATCATTAAGTGGACGCCATTTGTTCTGTGGTTCCGATGACAACAATGTTCATATTTGGGATACGTTAAAAACTTCACATAATGGTATAATATTTATTTTAACTACATACTTATTATTTATCTCTCTCTCTCCAATTTTATAACACTTTTTCCCTAGATGTGAATAAAAAATGTATAAAATATACAAATGTAAAAGTTATAATATTTTTTAAAAAGTAAACAAATATTTCTTAACGATTCCGAGTTGGCTATTCAAATTTTTATTTCTAATATTATAGACGAATTGCATGTTAATTAAAAATTTAAAATATATATTAGACATCCGTTTTTTGCTTCTTTGCAAACTCGCTTCATTATAAGTTAACTTCTTGATGAGGTGGAGAGCTAAAAGTTTAAACATATTTCAGAATTGGATGACAATGCAAATATTATGATATAATATTATTTAAAATAAATTTGATTCTGGTTAACTGAAACGATTATGAACATCTTCATCGGCTTATTTGTATATTTTAAATAAAAATTGTAACTAAATGATATTATAAAAGCACAAAAAAATCCGATAAAAATGCCATTATAAAGTACAAAAAATAGGCGTATAGTGAAAGTCAATATAGGAATTAAATGTAAAAATCTTGAAATTGTATAGATAACTAGCGAAAATAGCACGGCTTTATCCGCGTAGTTTCCGTTCCCGTGGGAATTCCAGAATAAAAAAGTAGCCTTTATCACCAGGGGATAGTGTAACTTCTCAACGGTGGAAGAATTCTTCAAATCGGTCCAGTGATATATAAGTTTATTCGTTACATACAAAAATATAAATATTTCTTCTTTATAATATTAGAATAGATATATCTAAAAGTAAGCTGTATCAAGGGACACACAGTTTTTATGAAAATAAGTTAATGGCAGGCTAGTTACAAGATGATAAAAATTAATAAAAAATAAAAAATTACATAATTCCGATAATGTTCAAGTGGTAGAAAATATTTTAAATACATGAGAAACAGAAAAAAAACCTTCTGGTTAGAAAGTCTTGATATGTCAGCTTTAAATCTGGAGAAAGTACAACACTAATTTGCAGTGCAAGACTATAAAGCAATCGATATTTTTGAATATGCTTCATTTGAAACTTTGAACTGAAAGTTCGAAATCCACTTATCTCATTCTTTGACTGACTCACAGAAGAAAAATTTTTCACGCGAGTTATTTTAAACGCATATAAACATATTTCCTAACTTATTATTTCTAAAGAAAATAAATGAATCGATTTTCTAACAACACAAATAATCTAATCTTGCTATACAAATTTTTGTCAATAACTAAATATTATTTTTTCTAGGTACATTATCTGGCCATGAAAATCGTATAACATCCATTGCAATGGCTCCAAATGGTATGGCATTAGCTAGTTGTAGTTGGGATAATAATGTACGAGTTTGGGTATAATTTAAATGTTAAGAAAAAATTATAAACTCAGCGTTATTAAGTTAATGTATTTAGTAGTTTTTACAGCCATTCAAGGATACGGTATATATTCTTATATACATTTTATATATTTTTTAATAGTACTAGTTAAAAAAACTGTTCAATAGATAATTTAATAATGAACAGAATATTTCCAAAAAGTGTAATTTCAAAGCTGATTTTTATGAAGACTATTTGGATTGTAGATCTTATAATGCAAGTTTCCAAATGTCTTGCGTTGTTTGAATATTGTATTGTCTATAGACTAACCACTCACTTTGTGGTTACTATGGCATAAACTTCGGAGAATCAATCCTTATAAAATTTGTTTGTAGTATGTTCGAAAACTAATTTTTTGATGAAAATCTTCGAAACGATGAAAATCACCGAACATAGCCCCTTTGTAGTCTTGTTAATCTACCTCTAATTTTTTCTTACATAATGCACAGGCATTTGTAGAAAAGGCATCAGTGAAGATACAAATTTCAAAGGCAGAAACAATATGTCCCAATCTTCACTAAATTGATTCAATGACGCAAAAAATGGTAGAGAGTTGAAAATAAGTATCTCGTAAAATTTATCAAATTTTTTGATCTAACGAAGACCATTTTGAGACATAAAGTACAAAAAAACACAAAAATTTAAGATCTGATTACTTATACTATACCTAACGCCCATTCTACTATATAAACGTTTAAACTGATACCGTAAAACGTACGCAAGCTCGTTGCAAGCCATTTTTCTCGCTACAAATGAGTTTGCATAGGTCTTAAATCAAACTATTATCGTTTAAGTAGAATGGGTGCTTTGATTTGTTTAAAAAAAACTAACGCCTACTGGACAGCGATATAATATATTTTGTAGGAAATTAATAGTGATAATTATTTATATGTTCAGCATAGGTTGCTGTTAACAAACGCATGGTACAACATAATATCTGTCATGAAAATCCAACTTTAAAACTCTAAAAACAATTTATAAAAATTTGCAAACAACATAACTAGTAAATTTTAATGAAATGTTTAGTATTAAGGATTTCAGAATATTGAAAATGTACTTGTGTTCCAGTATAAAGTTCAAAATATACCATAAAATTCCAAAAATATCATAAAATTATAATTCTAGAATTATAAGACATGCATTTATTTATCTAGACAACCTAAACTCAGCCCAGACATCAACCCGAGCTTCAATTTTAATCCTGATTTGCTCCAATCTGGTATTAATCGTTCAATATAAAGATCCCTGGTCATATACGAAATACATGAAAAGGTTATGTACATGCATGTGCATGACATAAATAAACATCGCTGCTTTTTAAAATTGTATTGTGCAAACGTGAAACAATCCGATTCACAATCAAGACTTGATCCAACATTTGTCCGTTGCTACAACCATTCACTAACTGATTTTAACCAGTTTATAATAGTCATGTTTGAAAACACAAACCGACACGCCGGCAAGCACGATATGGCGTCATCAAAATATATTTAACATTGCTAATATACAATATTGATGACGTCATACCTTTCTGACATGTCATTATGTGCTTTGGAACACAAACAGTATCAGATAAAACTATGATGTAATAAAATAATATTAGATGTAACCACCATACTTTTTGTTTTTGTTTTTTTTGTTTTAATTATATTTAGTAATAAGAGCGATATATCGACATTGGACAACTAATTTCTTTTTAAGCGAGTAAATTGATCTAAAATTGTAAGTTTTTTACTAAATTTAATTCAAAATAAAATCATAAAATATGAATATTGAATTTTTATTTTTATGTTAATAAAACCTTTTTAAATTTTAATAAAAAACAATATGTTAAATATTGAATTACACAAAAAACTTATAATGCGTATATGCGATATTGTTTTATGATACATATAAAATGATAAAAATACTTTGTGTAGGTACTTAAGTTCAGAATACTGATATAAATAGGTTTATAATAATAAACTTGTTATATAAAAACACGTCCATTTAATTTGGATGAATATGCTTAGAACTCAAAGAAACTTTCGGAATTTGAAAATTAATTTTCGTATTACAAATACGTATATCGAATGATAACTAGTCTCAAATTTGTTGACTTAGCCGAAAAGATTTTAAAATTTTGAAAAATAACTCTCTTAACTTCTTTTTATTAAAAATTTTCGTTTAATGGTCAATAAAATAATGAACAGTATATACCTGTATCTGTAAAAGAAAAAAAAAATCATTAGATCATTATATACCTATCTATCGATTTACTTATTTGTAATAAAAAAGTTGATTTACAAATTTTATCACGTATACTTACTCAAATCCAAACAATGCACACCCTGACGCTTTCATGTTTATTTAAAATTACAAAATGACTTTTATGGTATTTTGAGATCTTCATCAGATTTCACTTTGTTTAAGGAAGTACGAGCACCAAGGCAACTTTTGATAAAATGCTTGATTTTTTTTTAATACAAAGTTTAAATATGTCTAAACAAATTCCAAAAATTTGAAGGAGATTGCCCGATCATTTAAATAAATAATTAACTTTAAAGTTGAGCAATTTAACATTGGTCTTATGGGGTAACCTTCAAACATTGATACATTTCTGTATTTTTCTCGTAAAACTGTCGGTGAATATTTTTAAAAAACTTATGGATAAAAGTAAATATATTAGTGATAAATTTAATTCAAAAACATTTACACTTGCCCGACTAATTAAAGTGTATTAATTAAAAGAAAAATAAATGCCGCCACTAGCCAATGTTAAATGTATATCTATATATTGAAAAAAATCATATGGTTACTGCGTTCCCCTTATCGCGCTAGAGTCGATACCTATCCCCACACCGCCTGGCGCTCGTACTTCCTTAAGTAAAAAATTGTTTTTGTTTATCTTTTTATCCCGGTGCCCATAAGAATATTATATTATTTATAAATATAATTCTAATAATGCTGAAAAGTGGATGTTTAAATAAATTAAGAGTTCCTAATAAAATTTCATAATTTTTGTTGCTTATGCTTGTTAGATTTTAGTTAATTTAGTTTTTTGTTGGCCACAATAAAAAAAAAGGCTAATCCCATTACATAGTATTAGTGCTAATCCCATTACGCTCAGGATAATCCCATTACATAGTAACACTTACCATTCCGGGGATATAACGCTCGAAATATTAACTCATTTTTTCACTTAAATGCTGAAATATTGTGAACTATTTAATCGATTCTTATGAAATATTACATGTACGTCCATGGTATAAGTTTATAGTAGCAGTTTAAATAGTATCAAAATCTATAATTCTAGATTCTCACATCTAAATTGCAACTCAATCGGTCACGCCAAAGATACTATATTCTATAATGAGTATTTTTACAAGGATGCCGATATATCGTGAACCATTCATGAGTATTTGATGAAGTTTTGTATTGGAATCAAAAAACGCTTCCACACTTAAATTATAAAATACACTTATTTTATAATTTTTTTCAGTTTAAAATGAATGTTTTAGATGGATAAACAAAATGATTTCTGATAAATAACTCAACACTACATAAAAATCGAGTATCTAATGTTTCAAATAGGTAAAAAAAATAAAAAATAGGAAAGTGTCACATTTTTGATTCTTTGAGATACATTCATCATATAGTTTTACCGAGAAAATACATTTTTTCATTTCATATCCAAATTGCAACTCATTCGTTGAAGCCGTACCGGATATATAGTTTTTTAAGTCATCAATCTATCATGAAATGATCCAACATACATATAAAATTTCCAAGTATACCAACACTTTTTCTATACAAGCCAGGAAGATGTTTTTATTTTTGCAATCAGTATGAAATCATTAGGCGAAATCAGTGTAAAATGATTTCTAGTTTCATCGCCTACCTTTGGGGAATAAACTACGAAAAATACGAAATTATTTTCTGTACAACTTAGGAAAATGTGTTTGTTTTTTGCAATCAATGTGAAATGATAAGGAGAAACCGAAGTTTCTGTTTTTTTAACTTCACTCCCTCCTTTCGGAGTAAAAATACGAATTTATTTTCTATACAAGCTATGAAGGTGTGGTTTTTTTTACAATATATTGCTGTATATGAAATGGTAAGGGCGAATCATTGTAATATTATTTAAACCTGATTCGCGAGCTGCTTGAAAGTCGAAGATCATCTTAATTGTACGTTTTCTTCGGCAGCAAAACGGCGAGGTTCAGCTAGTATATATATAAAATGATTTAACTGTAATCTAGAAAATAATAATAACATTTCAGAAAATAAAGATATTCAAGAATTCTAAAGACGTATCTAGTAAGTTTGGCCAATTCAACAAAAATTTCCAATCATTGTAGTCCACGATTTCGACACCAAATTTTCTGATAAATAGTCTTAGCCATTGTTACAATTTCATTGATGAGATTGATTTAACAGTGATCCAGTATAATAAACAAAAAGATACAATACCGCTATCGATGCAGTTTTTCCAAGATATTAACATAAAATTGAATTATTACGATGAATACAAGCGTATTGTTTTTAAGATAATATATCTGTTTTACAGAAGTCTAACTGGCGTTTACACCTCAAAAGAGAAACGTCTATTAATCGAAATTCGTTGAAAGATAGTAAACATTGAAAACACTACACACCTATCGGGGATCAAACCCGGCAAAATCAAATTGCAAGTCGGATGTGCTACCTCTACACCAGAGATGCCTACTTCTGTAAAATCGAGATGTGTTAAAACAACAAAAATTCATATTAATAATAATAACGGAAGACACTGTCAAATACCATGTTTAATAAAAACATAACAAATAGTAAATATGGAAAAATATCACACATAATATAAGATCTATAGTTGACTGCCAATGGCACATGTATTGTAGAGGTAGCACATTCAACTAGCAACTTGATTATCTCGAGTTTGATCTCCGAAAAGTGTGTAATATTTTCAATGTTTCCTACCTTTCAATAAAACTGAATCATAAACATATGTGTTCTACATTAGTTACCACAAATCAATCGTTACTCAAAATGAATGTAATCATTTTGAGTCTTATTACAACCACACTTAGAATGGAAGTGAATATTGTTGTAATAATAAACACTTTTATATAATTACTGTTTTATACGTATGACTGTTCTGTAACTCTTACCTGTACATTCATCACTTATTGCGTAAGTTGTTTTTATCGCATTCCTTATTTAAATTGTTCATTTAATTTATTTATGTCTAATGTATAATGTCTAATTACGTAAATTATCCTAATGGTTCCCTTTTGTATCTCCTCCAATTCTATCACCCCAAATACATATTCCAAACCTTAATCCATAACTCGGTATACATACTCTAAAACTATAAAAACATTCCACAACACCCAATCCTTAACGAATTACCAAGAATTAGAATTCCCAAACAAAACACTAATTATTCTTTCAAAACGTTTCCTGGCCCATTTAAAATATTTATCGAACCCGCAACTAATTCTTCCAAGCGTCTTTACCCTTTAACATTAGGCAGCATTTTACATAAACACTAATAACCAGATAATTCCAAAATCACCCGTCTTGGCAGAAGCCGAACTTGTGTCGCGTTAAGACGTGCTGCATCTACCAATGCTTTCACAACAAATAATATCTTTTCTGAACTCCAATTAAAATCATATATCCCCACCTACTCACTGTATATTTCAACGTGCATCACCCTTCTTGGGGTAATCACTACATTGATCCAGCTAGAATAACCATTTGTGTTTTCCCCCACCTGTTCAATCTCATTTTATTAAATGAGGGTTGTCCCGCTCTCTGCAAATCCCTTCCAACCCGATGTACGCCAATATACTCGACGAATTTGAGTATCTTCTCCCAGTGGAGTGCCTTGGGCTGCATTTATGCCAGCGGCCACTGGCCAATACTCACAAAAATTGGCACAGAGTCTCAAAATCCCCAACAATTTCTCCTCGATGATGTATCAAAAGCGCTAACTGGCATATTTTTTCTGAAAAAGCCAACGAGCGTTTAAAGACTCTCCCTGCTTTTAGTAAACCGCTAGCATCCTACAACGTCTTTCTGGAGACAATTAATGCTGCTTCCAGTTTAATAATTCCTCAGTCACAGCCTACTCCCTAAACACAAGTCTTCCAACTGCTTGGTGGAATGAAGTGTGCAATAATCTTATTTAAAGACGCAAAGCAGCTACGAAACAGCTTCAACGTAGTTTTAACATAGAAAATTACTTAAATATAAATATATCTCGGCGCATGTTAGGAGACCATTCCAGAGGAAGAAGAAAGACTCATGAAAAAATTTCTGTGAGTATTTTTTATGCTCTACTTCCATCAACTAAGTTTGGAAAAATATTAAAATATATCAAAAAAGCACTATCTCTGCTCAGAGACCATCAACTGCGGATTGAAAAGCAGAATTTATGGACAAACTGTCCCCCAATTTTGTCACTCCTACTACCTTTTCCCCACTCCCAGTAGAATCCAATAATATATTGGATTCTCTTTTTCAATTCAAGAATTGTGTTCAATCCTTTATTACCTTAAAGATTCTTCCCCAGTATCCGACGAAATTCATTATCGTATGATTCAAAATTTATCTAAAGAATCTCGCATCGAATTCTTAGAAACTCTTAATCAATTGTTTGTAAGCAATGTGGTTTCAGAATATTGGAGAAATCCATTAATCCTTAGTATTTTGAAATCACATAAAAATGCCAATATAGCCTCTTCCTATCAACACATAGTCATGGCATCATGCATTTCCAAGATTATGGAATATTTTATAAAAATCTGACTAGAGTGGTGGCGTGAGCATCATAATATCATGTCATAATTCCAATTCGGTTTTCATAAAGCTATGGGAAATCAGGATAAACTTTCTCTGTTATACGCTGATATACTTGACTACTACATTAAAAACGAATATCTCGTTGCAGTTATTGTTGATATCAAGAATGCATTCGATAATGTTTTTATTGATCTCCTTGCAAATCGGCTTGAGCCTCAACGCACCAAAAAGACTGACGCAGTACTTAGTGAACCTCCCTCACCATAGACAAGTCACTCTTCTTCGCCATAGTCCTGAAATTCGCAGAACAGTCTTAATAGGTCTTCCACAAGGTGCTGTTCTTAGCCCCCTCCTGTTTAATTTATACATCGTTGGAATCCGAAACATTACACCCGATACTCAAATTCTTCAATATGCTGACGATATTGTCATTTACTCGTCCCCTCGCTCTTTAGATACAGCAATAAGAAATGTCATAAGGGGTTTATTTCGATTATAGAACACTTTTCTCGAATTAAACCTTGTAATTTCATCCACTAAATCTACCGCTATCCTTTTTTCTCGTCATCGAGATTACCCTCAGCCTATCCCCCTTCGAGATTCTGTTATAAATTTCCTAGGAGTAAAAATCTGTTAAATTCTTAGTAGCAACGCACGATTTCCAACTGTCCTGTCGAGAACATATAACATTTATTGCTGCTCGAGCACAAAATGGCTTATGTTATGCCTGCCATCCGTTATACATGGTGGGGTACCGAACCTTCCACATTGCTTATGTTTTATCACGCCTTCGTTGGGAAAGTTTTTGATTATAGTGGTGCCTTACTATCCTCGATTCCTTATTCCATTTCATCTACTCTGGGTCGTGTTCAAATCCAAGTCATACGTCTTTCCCTGGGACAAATGCACTATTGTCCAATCAATTCCCTTCTTGTTGAGGCAGGTGTCTCTCCATTTTATATTCGGAGGCTATATTGCAAGAAAAATCATTCTTCAAATACTTTCCCGTAATAATCATCCTCTAATACTTATATTGACTTCACTTTCCAGAAATATCCCAAATTCCAGGTTCTGACTACACAAACCCACTCCTCATTATCAATTCTCAATCTTACCATACTTTACATTCCCTTGCACAGCCAATTTTTTGGTCACTTCCATCCACTACAACGGCAGCTTGAACAAGTAATATGAAAATAATCCTTTTTATTCTAACTTAATTTTTAACGAATTCCTCCACACAAATTACCCGAATTTTCAATATATTTATACCGATGCCCCAAAAACCTTAGGCTCCCAAAACGTAGGAGCAGCATTTTAAAACAGTAATGAATTCCACACGAACAAATTTAAACTTGGTAAAAACTTCTCCATTTTTTCTGCGAAATGCATTGCTGAGATTTAAGCCTTCATGTACATAGAAACTAGAAATATACAGAATGCGTTAATTTTAACCAACACCAAAAGTATTCTGTAAGGGTGAGGCTTAAGTAGAGGCGAACGAGCATAGATGCGAGCGTTTTTGTTTTTGCAGCCTATAATAAAGAATAGCGATTTATACCAGAGTTGATAATTTTTTAAAACAAAAAAAATTATAGTAGAATGAAACCAATTGGAAACGGAAGATAATATAATAAAAAAGAAAGGAAAAATAAATTACGGGCGATCTGAGTTCGGGAAGTAGGGGCGGGGGTGAGTTTTTAAGGTTAAAATTCGGTTTATCTGAATTTCCGGCCAAACTACAAGTCCTATGGAAAAAAGTTAAAAAGCAAAGTTGTAGGTAATATAAAGATCTACAGCATTTGTATTTACACTTTTTTCATATAACCTCAAAATTTATGTGAAAATTAAAATAACCAAGTTTTAGGTATTTTATTATTTTGAATAAATATCGAAAAAGCACCCTAATTTTCAATCGAAAAATTTTGAGGATATGTGAAAAAAGTGTTAATACAAAAGTTGTAGATCTTTTTATTACCTACAACTTTGCCATTTAACTTTTTTCCACAGGACTTGTACTTTTGCCAGAAATCGAAATAAACCGTGTTTTACCCTTAAAAACTCACCCCTTCCACAACTCAGATCGCCCGTAATTTATTTTTCCTTTCATTTTTATCATATTATCTTGCATTACCAATGGGTTTCATCCTACTATAATTTTCTTCAACTTTTTATCAGTTTTTAAGGCTTCTACTCTGGTCTAATTGTCCTATGAAATTTAAAAAGTTGTAATGATTCACCATTATTATATTACTATACATTTTGCAATCAAAAATTATGATTTAGTGTTTATTGGGTAAGCAGTAAATATTGTTGTATTGTTACCTATGATACAAATATATGAAAAATTCATATTATTGTTGTTTACAAACAAATTTTTGCACGTTGTGTTTATTTTTAAATAAAATACGTTAATTATGTGTTCTTTTATATTATCTAAGTAATAATAGTTTTAATCTGAAAAATCCGCTCTCATAAGATTTACGTTATTTTTAACATACTTTATTTGAAACAATTTACTTTATTTTTGACATACTTCATAAGTCATATTTGGCACACGTCAAATCAAAACTATCAATTGCTTTTCTTCATAGAGAACTAAATATTGTTCTACTCTATTACAATATATAATAACCAACGGCATAACTTCCTAAACTACCTAAAATCTTTTTGTATGGAGTATCTACTTTCCATCAATAACACAAAAATTTAAACCTCCATAACCCAATTTTTCAAAGCCTGTCACATTAGACTAATAATCTGTATTGCTAGCCCTTCCAAAGCTCTCAACATTTATATTCATGTTCAATTCCTAGCACCGACGAGTTTTTTCCCTACATATTTTATGAATTTATGAAATAATATGTTAACTTATGAAATATGTTTTGTGTTTATATTTGTACTTACTTTTGTAAATAGTTTAATGGCAAATTCTACTCTGCATTGCCAATAAATTTTAAATAAAAAACTGTACTCATTAGGTTTATGATTTGCTTATATTTTTATAGTAATAAAATATCTATTTTCATAAATTGATAAACGAACTTGAAAAAAACTATAAAATAATATGTTATTATCATTTCTCAATTGTGGTTATTTATTAATACGTAAAGTGTAATGAAAAGAACACAGTTTCTACCAAGTGTTCCGCGAGATCTCTTGCTCTTTTCTTTTATTGTTGTAGGTAAATCATTACAAAACAAATTAAATAACCATTTTGTATAACATGTGGCAAAATGGAATGTCTTTGATGCGACAAAACCAAAATTGTCATTGTTCACAATTTTCAAGTTGCCGGACAACGGACATTTGGATTTAGCAAGTATCGGAGATAATAGTTTTTTCATTTATTACTGAATGACCCTACTACAATTTCAAAAGAAACGGATGGCTGTCAATTAAATTACAAAACAAATTAAATAACCATTTTGTATAACATGTGGCAAAATGGAATGTCTTTGGTGCGACAAAACCTAAATTGTCATTGTTCACAATTTTCAAGTTGCTGGACAATGGACATTTGAATTTAGTATCGGATGACCCTACTATAATTTAAAAAGAAACGGATGTCTGTCAGTTTGATGCTTGTGGGTAGAATCGAAAATTTTACGGGCTCCAAAAAAGAAAACAGTCTAGTTTTCTGAATTTTCATATTTGAAAAAATCATAACAAATCATTAAAAAACCAATTGCCTATAAATTTTTAGAAGTATATTTATAAATGATAATATATGTTGGCAACGAGACTATCATATTCAGATTGTTTTAGTTACTTATTCTTATTAATTGATATTATTTAACGCTAAATTTAGTATCAAAATATTCAACATACATTAATAATGATGCTTGCATTACATTGACGATGTACTGATGGTAATCATTGTCAATTTAGTGAATTGAATTCACTCATTAATTAGCGAATGATCATTTTCGATAAAATACATTGGCCTGAGAAGTTAATTCAATTAACATGAGACCAAGTTGGCCTCCTGGGCGTCTAGAGATTACAATTCATATTGAGACCACCAAGATGTCTGAGGATACCCAAAATTTTTACTCTTATCGAGCTACTGAGATGATTATTATATTGGGATCCAGAGATTAAAATTCGTTCTCCGAGCTATCTGAAGTTTCCTGACATTTTATTATTATCGAACTGAGGAATCCAGGTGGGGTCAGAGGTTCGCAATCATATCGAGGCATCCGGAGTTACCTAACATTTCTATACAGACATTAAGACTTCCAGGAATACCGAATATATTTAACCTTCTATTCACAGCTGGCATTGGGTAATTAAAAATAAAGAATAAATTTATAATTATTTAACCCTATCCAGCTGCGTCTTTATATTTTTAACATTTTTAACAAATTTTATACGAAAATTTTTTATTGTTATTTAATAAATAATACGTTTATAAAAGAATTTGATATTGCATTTAAATTGCAAATAAAAAATTATGTTATTAGACCTCTAAAAACATTAGAAAAATTTAGTTTTTCTGATAATTAGTTTTCCCCAGAATCGTTAAAAAAAAATTTTGTTTGACTAGCCATTTTTATTTTTTAGTGTTTTATTCACTTCAACAGTCGTACAAATAATTAAATAACTTTAACATGTTAATAAATTCCGCAGTGTACGTGTTAAGTTTGACAAACTCGTCTCAAAACGTTTTAGAAACTTCATCCAAATTAAGTACAAATACTAATATGGTATGCGCACGATTTATTAAAACATTTTCCATACTAAACTATTTGTAAGGAAAACTTCGAAAAAACATAATGCTATAATTTTTATTTCAATTATTTTCAATTAATACAAAGTCTCTTTCAAGTTGTGTGCATTGGAAAAATGACTAGAATTTGTCAGAAGAGCTGCTGCGCATATAATTGAAATAAAGCGTATAAAGTGTAATATGAAAAATAAAGCGTATAAAGTTTTTTTTTTTTTTGTATAATTTGTATGATTTTGTATTGAGGAAGAGTAAATAGTGCAAATAGCAGTATCCTTTGAAACGCACTTAAATAGCTACAAGAAAATCTATTGTCATAAGAATGCACTTTATTTGGAAAATAAAAACTGATTTTCATATCGAACGATCGTGGTGATTGTAGCTTAACTTATGTCTAAAATAAACCCGATCTTTTAGTGTGCGCATAATTCTTGTAATGAAAGAATTTCTAAGAAACATCGAATAGAGAAGAGCCGTATAGATTATAGTTTTAACGAAAACGTCAGACGATTAATCACGATCAATTTCACTCAATATCAAGATATTACTCGTTAAATTTGTAGTTTGGTTCAAAAAACAGTGAATAATAATTATTTTGGCTTGGCGAAGTAACCCGCTGGTATTTATGACGACGATGTAATAAAAAATCCATTAAATAAAACTGTAGGTTAAATTGAAAAGTGTATAATAAAAGTGTTGAAAAAAGCAGAAAAAACATTTTTCGAGAATCATCAGACGCTGTTGATTTAAATTGAAGAAATAGAAAAATTCCAAATGTAAAAAGCATGTAAAAAGCTACATGTAAAAAGCATTGGAAAACAAGTTTTGAGCATAAATCTTAAATTGAATTAAAACTCTATAATATTTTCCAACTACGCCAACGCTAACCACACGATCTTTATCAACGGCCATTTTTAAATTTATTAAAAAAAATTTAGATCCCCGTTACAACGAAAAGAAATCAATGAATGGTAATTTTATATTGATGATCTCTTTATAGCTCTCTATACGATATTCTAACCTGAAAAGATTTACAGTACCTAAACAAACTGATTAGGATACCACTTCTGACACTTTATACACTTTATTTTAATTAAAATGTTTCGAGTTTTAATAATAAACTATTTAATACAATGGCACCAGTTTCTTTAGTATACCATTCTTTAACGGAACGTATTGTTTTACATGTTTGTGATGTTGATGTGGTTGAACTTGTACAGCTGGATTCATCTGTATTCGATTCAGATCCTTGATTTATTGAATATGAGCCAGGTCGTACAAGTAATTGAAATGCTGCTGTTACTTGAATTTTGTTTGAAGTACATTTATCGATATAACTGTAAAAAATATTTTTTTGGTGAAATTTCTGTAATTGTTTGATTAAATAATACTGGTTTTCTTCACGTGAATCGATCATTTGATCCAAATCCACTTAAATTCATGTTTGGGTTCACGTAAAAAAATCCAGTATATAATATAATATAGTCCATGTGCCCAGTGTTATTTTTCAGGATAATAAATTAAATTACATTCACCTTTAAAGGGCCTCGTGATCGAAATAATAAAACAATATCTAAGAATTTTAGCATGGTCGGAATTTCGTTCTTACTGCTCATCAACCGAAAAATTCAGTACTTAGTAAAATAAGTTTAAGATTTTTTGAATCTGAATTGTGCATACTATAAGCACAGTTATAGCGTCAACGTTTAAAATATACTCTTAATATACCTATTTCATTTTAAAATTATTAAAGAAAAAAATAAATTTCTTTTACGCTCTTACACTACGAAAACTCTTTAAACGTCATATTGTAATATTTTTATGATTTAACTTTTTTAATTTTGAATACTCACCTGTGTTTGATGTTTGAAGTGGCATATTCTAGGCAAGGTGAAAATACAATTTGCGAACTGCTCGATTCTCCTTTCTCAATTGGCCAACTTAATAAATTTGAATATTCTTGTTGTTCTATAAAATATATATAATGTGTTAAATTAAAGCAAAATATAAATTCTTAATTTCATAATTGAATACCTTTGGTTAAAGGTTGCCGTCTATCTAAAATTGCACGAATCACATTTAATTTAGTACCATAAAATGCTACATGCCATTTTTCAGTCATAACATTTGTTGATGCAGGACATTTTAATAAAAATTTTGTCCAACCGAATGGTATTGAATATTCTTCTGGTGGATCACCTTTTCGTAAATATGTTTCATTACCAGCGTAATAACAATTTGAACAATAACAAATCGGTTCATCCGATGAAAAAAATTCTTCTAAAAGTTTTAGAAACAATTACATAATTGTTTATAATGTAATATTAAAAAGGCAAAGTAACATTTAACATTAGACAAAAGCAGATAAGTGATAGGTTTGTTAAGACCAGCGTACACCGTAAGATCAGACGCACAACATCGGACAGTTCTATAAGAAATTCTTATAAGAAAATCGAATCATACATTAAACAAAATTCCTAAGCGTAAATCATCGGAAACATACAATGAACCACAATGAACCAATGAAAATTCAAATATTTTAAATTTATTAATTACTTTTTTAACTAACAGATGGCCTACATTAGACAACATTGTAAGGTTTTCTGATCAGAAAGTCTGATGTTTTATGTAGAAATCTTACCGTGTGCGGGGTCTAATAATTATTTAGAAATATCAGATTTTCTGATCAGAAAATTTGATGGTGTGCACTGGGCCTTATAATTAGTCTTAGCTATATCAAATTTCGGTATTAGCTATTTAAACTTTACAAAATTGGTGTTTACAGGTTAAGGTTAGTAAAAAAAAATTTAATCAATTTTTTAACTTTACGAACCTTGTGTTATTGAACTTGTAAACAACCATGATAGAAATTTATTGAATATCTTATTTCGAATATAATAAAACATATGCTTTGGTGACTTAAGATTTAAATAAAGCTTTGATTTTCAGGTGATGTCTTTTTCTCTTTAACAAATCCAACTACGTTGAAAGTTATAGTACATCGGATACAATTGAAAGCCGTTGTATTATATAGAAACCCACCTTTGTCAAACCAAATTTTAAAAGCATATTGTTTTTTTTTTTTGCCTTTATTGTCAGATGTTCTTGTATTTCAAAATATTTCACATAGATTCTGCATTTGTCTTAGAAATTTCGGTTCATAATAAAATATTTCTACATACCGGGTAACACAAGACTATTCTTAAAATTTAAACACTCTTTTAAATATTCGCATTTTTGTGAATGATTCTCTTGAATAATTACTGGTATTAAGGGTGGTTGGATATTCTGATGAACAATTTGCGTTGTCGTGTCTATATCCACAATCATTAATTTTGATTGTGTCGGTGGTTCTTGTGATGAGCAAGCTGCTAAATTACTATCAGAATTATGTGTTTCTTTTTCATGAGATTCCAGATCAGCCTTTTCAAATTGTTGATTATTATCAGTGCCAGAAGTTGATGGTATATCAGTAGACAGTTGATTTGATAATTTTACAGTTTTTTGTTCAATTAGATCAGAATTATCACATTGATTATTTAATATTGTTATCTAAAGAAAAACACAATAGAAAATATAAGTTCAGAGATTATTTATAATCACACGATTTTATGTAACACAGTTTTTGTATTCATGCATATTCATCAGTATCATATTTTTTTTTTTTTTGTATTCTATTTGAAGACCTGATTCTTCAATAATTTGGTTTTGTTTCGATTTAATTACTTTTATTTTTAAATTTCCGAACTGTTGACAGATCTAAAATATTTGTGATTTTTAACCTATATTTATTTGATTCTTTTGGTCAAAATGAGCCAAAAATTTGAGATAAAAATGTTTTCTCCCAAATTATATACCCTCAAGAGCGGATATCACGAAAACTATACAAGATATCAAAAAACTGGACTGGCTAAAATGTGTACCAAATTTAATCAGTTTTCATTTTCATCATTGGAAAAATAAAAAAAATGTGCTGTAAAAGTTTCCATACCAAATTAAACAATTAGACCAGCAATACCCGCGAATAGCAGATTAGTATTCGTTTAACTTCACATTTTTCTTATTCAAATAAATGTAATAATAAATTAAATTTTCATTTACGTTAACTGTCAATGAATTCCTATTTTTTTGAGTTTCCGAATTTCTTTTATCTATTATCTAATATTCTTTGAAAGTATTTTTCTTATAAAATTCCAATTTTTCTATAAACTTTTCATTTTTCGCCTATTTTAAATTTCCAGGTTAGATTTAAATTTTCAAACTGATCAATATTTTCTGAGTATCAAATATATAAAAAAAACTATTAAAACTATTATAAGTTAAAAAACAAACATTGTGAACCATAAGCATAAAACCACGGTTGTATACAAAACAAATGTGTATATTATAAATATATTTCAGTTCCATTTAAAAAAATTCTAAATGCTTAATTTCTATATTTTTTTTTTTTTGCGATATTATATGTTAATCTCTGGTTTGTAATAACTCAACAACCACGATTGTTTAAAAAACCACATAATTTGTATATTTATATTATATCGTAATCGGAATGAAATTTGATAATGTTTGGTGGAAAATCTTTTTAATAATTTCGAAAGAATTGTTCGTGTAGATATAGAATCTTCAAAATTACGTTTAAGTCTTTTAATATATAACTTTAATGTTTAATGGACGATGCGATGTTACATCGCGTCCCAAAAATTATCGGTAAATTTGAATCACATCAAAAGTTGCTAAGCGGAATTACATAAACATTTTCATTTTTATTTTAATTGTATTTAAATACTTCGATGTGGAGTGGAACAAACAAAATACAATACAATTTATTTTAATAGCATAAACAAATACTTAAAGTGAAGGTACTCTTTGTAAACAAATGGAACGCAACACATAGCATTACCTACAAACCATTGGTCTCGTAACACGTAACATGTGTCACATAACAGTACAGATTAACGATACGATGGTACGTTACGAATGAATGTTGTACGTGTGTACGTTGATTTAGGAAAAATTGTAACAATGTCAATTTTGTCATGTATTGAATTTTAAGAAAATATTTTTTACGAAGAGAAAGAATTGAATAAAATAAAATATTATTTTTAAAAATTTATATTATTTATATATATTTAATATATTTTTATCACCGGATTCGGAGAAAATTTTCCTTTAGGATATACAAAAATCAAAAAGTCGTCCACAGCGTTGAACGGTAATAAGCTTAGTGCACGCATACATACGGTAGAAGTTAGCTCGTAGCCCGAATAATCCCGTTGCAGACAATATGTCAGTTAACGATAATGCCTATCAACTCTTGCTTATTGCTTTGCATTCATCCTATTTGGAATTGAAATAAAAAAATAAATGGAATCAAAGTCTCATTTTAAAACTACCATAAAAAAATTTTGTTACAGTTTATTAGAAAGTATAAAGGTAAAATAACTGAGCTACCAACAAAAAAAAAATTAAATTTCAGTTATTAAATATCAGTTTTTAATTATAACAGTGGCTTGAATTAACGCGATTATTACTAGTGCGTCGCGATGTTTTATAAAGGACAAAATGATTTTGCGGTCCTCAAATTTTGTATTCCGGAAAAAATTTAGTTAGAAAGGGATTATGGTGAATCCTTTTTTTCAAAAAACTTAATACAATTTAAGATGGAGATTTAGGGGTGATTAATTTTACTTAATTGAATATAAACAATTTTTAAACTAACCTGTTCACATTGACCATATAAATCAAATACTGCATGATAATTATGGGAGGTAGGTAATCCAGCAGGTAATGGACCTAAATTTACACCATCTACATAAAGAAATAATCGTCCAGTTTCTGATAAAAGTAAACCAACGACACTTCCAGCTGTTAATTTATCAAGTACAATACCATAATTTGATTTTATCTATAAATTTCAAAACAGTAGAATAATTATTCTAAACTTGGATTATTAAATAAATAAAAATTTTTATTTCACTGAAACGAATTAGCGGCAAGTAACATAAAAAACTATATAAAAAATAAGAGTAATTTTAATAGTTTGCGAGAAGAATTATGATTAACTTTATATATATTACATTGATGAACATAATGTCGAGCGAAATAGGATTCAATAAAACATTAATCTGATATTGGGGCGAATTTTAAATTGCATATAAGATTGAGATAATAACAAAAGAAGAACTGCAGCAGCGTTCCTTGAACCTAGACCTGATTCCGCCTGGTTCAAGATGCAGAGAAAGAACCATCCACAGCAAGTGATTATATAGGATCTTATCGAGACCAGTAGACACATAAAAAGCCCACAGCTTCTCCGCCGGAATTATTCCAATAGTGGATGGATGCAAAGTTCAGACACGGATATTCTACATCCAACGCCTTTAAGATTTCTACAGGTGCAAATGACGTGAATGTAGGTTTCATCGTCCTCTAGACACGTCCTGCAAGTGAAATCGTCTGAGATTCTCAAATTATGAAGACAGAAGACCAACAGATCTTCTTAATGGTATCTTGATCAGTTTCAACTGGGAACAGTTTAATGATTTAGTTGTGGAAATAAACAACTTATCCTATAACATCCCAGCCATAAAGGTCCAGTAATCAAGGCGCGCTTGTCGAAGCTAGTCCTTATACAGGATACCACAGAGCATCTTGGAATCGAAATAAACAATTCAGGTGACAGGGGTATATATGACGAGCACTCTCGCTCTAATGATCCGCTACCTCATTCCATTTTATGCCAGAGTGACAAGGAACCCAGATCAGTATGATGTTATTCAATGGCTGGCTCTAAGAATTCAAAAACAATCATCGACTGGAACCTAGAAGCCTCAAGGACCCGAAGGGTAGCCAGGCTGTCAGAGGAAATGCTGATGTATACACCACTATAACCCTTGCTGTTACAGATTTGGCATCTCACAATAAAACGAATGCCTAAAGTTGTGCCTAAAGGAATCATTTCTTTTATTCTTCGTAATCCCTCTATCCCCACTGCAGATAAAGTTACAGCACTCGACCCATCCGTGTAAAAATGTTGTCCGGAAGGGATGAGAAATAAGATACATTCCGATCCCAATCCTATCGAAAAAGGAAAATTATCCTAAATTTGCGATCAAAATGGTAAATAAAACGGCTCGATTACAATATCCGTGGCGCTTCGATTTTTTTATGGATTTTGGTAAAACAAGCAAAAATCAGACGAAAATGAGGAATTCTAATTTTCGAGTTTTCGTCTATTTTTCGAGTTATCCATAATAGGTAGTTTAATCACAGGCTGAACGTAGGGGCCAAAAACTAACCCGACCCAAGCAAACTTTACCCCATAAATGCATGGGTAGTTTAATCACAGGTTGAACGTAGAAGCCAAAAACCAACCCGACCCGTGCAAACTACACTTAACAAATCCATGGATTAATAACAGTCGAAAATGGCGTACATGTATTTTTAATAGTTAATTAAATATTATTTTATATTAAGTATATAAATGTTGATTTTTTTTAAACGAATTAAATTTCTTTTATTTGTGCTCGAATTGTGTTTAAATTATGGTCATTTAACAAAAAATAATAATTAAATCTTGTAAAATGTTTTAAATTGTGGTATTTATGTGACATAAACACGATAATTTCTAAAAAAACAGTGTCGATAACTCGAAAAATAGACGAAGACTCGAAAATTGGTATTCTTCATTTTCATTTTATTTTAGCTTGTTTTATCATAATCAATCAAATCGAGGCGCCGCGGATATCGTAATCTCCCTAATAAAACAGTTGAATCATGTGCAATTTCCACAAGTGGTGGTCACAGACTCCAATTTATTCATTATACTCGCGTGACTATTTTCTACATGGTCCCAGTGACACTAAAAGCTATTAATCTTAGCAGGTGGTCCAATTACTTTCCTGTCTCGACCAAGGATGTCCTTAACCACTAATCAGCTAAATTTGAACATCGGTTTAAAAACCAATGCAGCATGAGGTTAGAGTCCCCCAGGATTATTTACGTTCCACGTTAATAAGCGTTTTTTGTAGCATATCGCAGATAGTGCCTTCGTTCTTCCCTCTGACTAACATTAATATTTCATCAGCGTATGCTTGGGAAAATATCCCTATATCTTTGAGACTGATTAGTAAGCTGTCCACCACCAGAGACTACAGAAGTGGAAAAAAAACTCTACCCTGAGGACATCCTCTGCCAACAAATCCCCCAAACTACCCTCTACCTAGAGTAATGATAATTGTGTTTTTAACAACAATGTATCAAATGTTGTTGTTAAAAACATAATTATCATAAACAATAATAAACAAACCTTAATTCCATTAATTGATAACCAATCACTAGAAATGATCCAACAATGTTTTTTGAAACCATGAAGTGTAGTTACTGAAAAATTTACTTTACATGGTGGAATGCAAACAATTCCCAACATAAGTGATGATGTCCACTTTTCGTTGATTTTTTCCACCTTAATCTAAAACAAATAAATCAAGAAATAACTAACATGACACGTCAATGTTTAAAAAATAACTTTGAAAGTAGATACAAAGAATTTGAGAAGGTTATGGAAAAAATGAACCAAATGCCTGTTGTATAATGGCAGTGTGTGAAGATGGCAGAAATTCAGATATTTATTTTATTTATGATTGGTAGCACTTTCGATAGCAGCAACAAAGTTTTTCAAAGACATCGGAATTCAATTGAATAGAATTGAATATTTGAAATTGGAAATATAAAACCACTTTAAATGGGTACATCCTGTTACCTTGACAAACCACTGTATTTGTTGATTCATAGCAACAAATTCTAGTTATATAAAAAAAAAAAAATGGTATACAAAATTCATAATCAAAATAAAACGAAATGTCATCAATAATACGAAATAATTGTCGTATGCTACGTAAAAAATTAAATTATTTAGTACGTGAATTTATAAATATATATACACTTGGAAATTCTCCTGTTGATGATGACGATGACTACCATATTTTAAATTTAACACCGCAGATTTACTATCATCGTAGAAAATGTGGTGATTGTATTTATATACAAAAGCGTGGACATTTTTCAGAAGGCGGTGAAAATATCATATCTGATAGAACTTATCCAATGCCAAAACAAAATTGTCTTTGTAAATGTTTTTAATCAATTTAGTATCGGTCTTGTAATGATCTATGTTTTCTAGTATAAATAAACAAATGAGGGTAACAATTTGCGATATTTAATTCTTAGTGTCTATATAACAGATATTTCCCCCAAGTTATTTTTCAATGTTTTGGAATTTTCTGAGCAACGTCTACTTGACCATTTCGTGCCCGTCTGTCAGCCAGTCTGTGAGACTCATTCATACAAACCATCATAACTCCAAAAGTACAGAGCGAATATTTTTAAATAAGTGGTAAACAATAGTGATGTTTCGAATGATCCCATTTTAGAAACATCTCACCTATTAATTACCTTTACTCTGAGATGCAGCGCTCGAAATTTATCTTCTTTTCTCACTAAAATGCTGATATATCGAGAATAGTTCAACTAACTTTAATGAAATTTTACATGTACATTTGAGGTATAGTCTGTTCGAGGAATGAAATATAAGCGAAAAGTCAGAAAATTATAGTCGATGAATCATTTTCTTCGATGCGGAATAAAATTCTGAGAAAGACTTGTTTTTATTTCAATAATGAAATTGTTATAAACAAAAAACTGAGATAAAAATGGCCACAGATATTTATAATTTGAAAATGATAAGTGATATTGGAAATCAGAAAATTAATGTTGGATTATACCCGAAAAGATTGAAATTTAAAATATTTTTTTATTCTGATTTCCTAGCTTGTATAGATAAAAAGTTTCTTTTTAGAGCTTGTCACACAGAAGGGTGGTGGGTGGTTGTTTCGAATTCGGATTGTAAGATTTGATACTAACATACAAACATTACAGTTAAATAAGAGTTTGTAAAAACGGGAAAAAATAGTCAGTTTACTGTCACGATAACTTTATGTGATAAAAATGTAGAAAATATATTTTAATATATTTTCGCTCAAGCCGTTCCGCAGATGTAGCTTTTTAAGTAAATATTTTCCATAATGGACATTTTCACTTAAATGCCAATATAAAATATTAAGTAAAAACATTTTAACTGAAAATCGTAAAACAATAAAGGTAACTACTATAGAAAATTTGAAATGTACAAAATACAATTTTTTATCTCAAATCTAAATTGCAACTAAATCGTTCAAGCCGTTCACGAGATATAGATATTTAAGTTAACTTGTATTCATTATTGGTAGTGTATTTTTTTTGTCACTATTTACCTTTTTATATGACTTTAAAAATAGTGGAATTCAGTGTCACTGTTGGAAGTGATATCATATGTACCGTGCAAAGGCGTTTGGTTTCGAGAGTGCTATAAACATCTTCGTGAATTAAACTTTTTTTTTTTACATTAACTAATTTATTTATATTCTTTGAGTTTTGCTAATAAATGTACAAAAACAAATGTAAATTAGTAGAGGGGAAAACCTAGTCGGGGGATGGGAGTTCTATCTCTAATTTTATACCGCAGATAATATTAAAGTAACATTTCAAGTTATCCAAAACATCGTAAACTTGATAAAATACAGTCAAATGCCATCACAGTTAAAATCTCATATTTATAAATTTTGATTACCTCTAAAATCTGCCCTTTGATTAATGGTCTACTAACAATAACAACTCCTTGATTATAGGATGCAACACGCCGAGCTGTAATACGATTCGACAATATTTCAATATTTCTACCATGTACTTCATAAAATTCATAACGATCAGTCTCTGATATTGATTCAACATCAGTACCATCAGCTACATCAATTGGTTTACCCAAATGTGATGGTGGATCTAATACTAATTCTAAACTATCGTGTAATTTTAAACTAGCCAATGGTGACATTGACATAGACATTGTTGTAGTCATTGCTTGTGGTGGCGATTTGAAACTTGTTATATGTATACCACTTGTTCGTCCACAAACCATAACCATTCCATATAAACCCTAAAATAATAGTTAATTTTAGTGGAATCAAAAGTCTAAAAAGCTTAAACTGAAACTAATAATAATAAATTTCGACTTTTTGACCCGATTTCCTAAATCAAATTATTTTGTATTTTTTTTTTATACGTATTTCGACTACAAAGTGTAAACCGTCATCAAATTAGCAACGAGTAACATCTCAGAGAATCATTTCAACTAGCTAATTCATACTGATAATGACTATTTTGTAGTCGAAATACGTATTTATAAAAATAAAAAATAATTTTTATCTAGGAAATTGGGGCAAAAAATCGAAATTTATTCGAAAAATCCTAGAGTTCTCATTAATAATTATAAAATGAAACTAATAATCTTTATACTTAAAATCTTAGGAAGTGTAATAATATAAGATTTACAAAATCTGTAATTAACACTTAAATACATTAGACTGAATTTCAAGCAGAATTATGCTAATTCGCATTAAAATTCAAATTATGTCTCCTTCCAGTTTAAACTTTCGATATTTTTTTTTTAAAGAATTTACCTCTGGAACATTATTCGCAATAATTGCCATTTCTTCCAAATTTATTAAAATTCTTAAAGTTCCATCGTGACTTCGTTTAATACCAATTCGATCACCTACACGAAGCCACTCTAAACTTGGACAAAATTTCATGTTTGATAATTTAGATTTCACATATATATCATTTCCTGAAAATTGATTGAAAATTCATTTAAATTTCAGCAAGCAAGATTATTCATATATATTTTTCAATTTTAATGGAAATTTCTGTTAAGTCAAATAATTTTTAGCAATTCTTTAGTTACAACAATTCGTTTACTCGGAACAATGCTTTTATCAATTAAGGAGTTTTTTTTGAGGACATTTTTTTAGTATATGTAATATTAGTCTTAAAAATTATAATTAGAGAACTTGCACTTAATTAATTTCCAACTTTTACACAGCAAAATGAAACTAGACTCAATACCATAACAAAAATCCAAAATTAAATTAAAATTAATTTATAAACAAAGAAGTTATAAGTTTTCAAAGATTATTTTCCATCTCTTTTTTGAAAAACGAAGTTATACATAAGATTCCTTAATATTGTACTAGTTACGTCATAGTACCAAATGTCTGCTTATGTTTAATCAGGATTTTGGAATGTCAATATCTTGATTATGTATTTAAAGATTAAAAAATAAATAAAAACTTCAAATCCATGTTCGGGAAGTAAAGACGCTTCTTCAATTGAAATGATAAAAAAGCAAGTTCTATATTGAACAAAATGTTTTAATGATTTTCCAACAAAATTTCTATAAAAATTATCAATTTATAGAGCTTTGAAATTTTAGTTCGATACTATCGAATCAAGCCTTTATCACAAATCAAATATATTAATAATATATTTTCCAAGGTTGCTTTTTTTAGCTACTATTTATATTGTTATAAAAATTATTATAATTAATTTTATTTTACTACATATGCAATATGTAATCATTCCCTATACAAATTCAATATTAAATTTTATTCTCTGTAAACCTTACGTAAGTGTGTATGGTGTTTCCCATGTATAGATTGTAGAGGATAATATTTATCATTCAATGGATTATTTCATTCTATATGAAAAATAATCTAAAAATATACAAATAAGATTGCTGATGTTATAAGTAGTTGGAAAATGTTAGTTCACAAAATTCATATTATAGGAAACTTATTTGTGACATAAATAAACGTTTAATAAGTAGGTCAACGTAACGATAACAAAATCATAATTTTAGATTACTGAAAAATTCCAAATTAACTATACCTAAAAAATAGACCTTTAAGTGTAAGTTCCATTGGAATTGGGTTAAGGTTATTCTAGCGTATCCACTTGTCGACAAATTTTGCTTATTTTTTCATGGGCTCGGAATATCGTTATTTATGCCATCTCAAAGTTGCAGAATTTTTGAACGTTTATATCGCGAGATAATCAAGCTCAAAGTTCACGATGTCGAGAGTCACTTACCATTGAATGCATGTAAAACTTACGGTACATTCAACAATTTTCTATTATATCACAAAAACTCTTGGGAAAATTTAATAAAAAAAAAATATAACCTCACCGTTTTGTTCTCGAGATATTAAAATTAAAAATACTAATTTTATAGGCAAAATATTTTATCATAATTTTGGGTTTTGTCAATAATAAGTATCTTTATGCACCTGTGTACCAATGGCTTGTGTGTACATGCTCTTACTATGCTATACCAAGCTGGAACAACCCTAAGTGTTTTAAAATACAATTGCATAGTTTTTCATGATTGTTATATGATTCATAAAAGTAAAACAATGATATTACCTGTAACATACCAATCCGCCATTAGAGTATTTAACAAAATATTACTAGATAACGTAGCTTGAACTTTTGTATCCGCTATATTAATTGTTGTAACACCAAATTTCATGCTGCCAGCATATTGCGGAGCCAAAGACATAATCTCAATTTCAAACAACTCATCCGTATTTAATTGATGTGATGTGAATACAAAACATTGTGAATTATCTTTAATTCGTGTTGCAATTGTATTATTCTCCGATAATACAATATTTTTACCATGAAAATCAGCAAATTTATGTGCAAGATAAGAATCAAGTGGTTGAGGAGCATTCATTGCATTGTGAGCTGGATTGTGTACAATACTCGCTTGTAATGATGCTGGTGTTGGTTCTTCACTTTGTACAGGTGATGCTAATGGTACTATTGAGCGTGAATTATTGCCAATTATAGTGACTTGAGCACATTGTCCGTATAAATCAACTACGGCATATACGGACGATGCACTAACACGGCATGCGGGTCCTTGATCAACGCCATTTAAAAAATAATGTAACATTCCATCAGCATGTCGTAATACACCTTAGTAGAAAAATATTTAATTGTTTTATTTACATTTAGGTAAGCAAAAAGAAAAATTTGGTGTCTGGAATGTCTATACAACCAGAAAATGCAACTGCATTTTCAATATAGTAATATGTTCAGTATATAGAAAGATCATAATGACTAAGAGAGAATTTATCACTTTAGATTAAGTTAAATTGTAGTGAATGTGCGGAGTTATATATTCAGAATCTTATTACTTTAACTTTTTGAAAGCAGTATAAGCGAGAAGATTTAAAATTATAAATGTCGTCAAAACATGGTTAACTGAAATGAGTCTCTTTCCAGGAAATTTAAGCAACAAAACAACGCTTCGCTCGTTAAAAACTAATAATTTTGGTTTATATACACTGTACTAATCCAACAGTGAAAATAATAACCTTACAAAATAAAAGGACAGCTAAAAAGACTAACATAAAAAAGGGAAACAAATTTCTTTAAGCGATATGAGATCGTAGTGTATAAAAAATACATCTAACAGTTTACAAAAATATACAAATAATGTGTAATTATCCCACCTTTTAGAAAACAAGACCTGAAATATTACACACCTATTTTAGAATCAGCACTTAGTGTATCCAAATCTAATTTATACCCATTTTTAAGATTTACACCATTTTCCATGACCACAGCACCACTCAACATCCATGTATCGTGTTCTAAATCGGTTGCAGTACTTGGTAATTCTAGTTCTTCAGGTCGTACTGCACTTAAACCCAATTCAATACTGCCTGACCATCTATCTACCATTTTTTCTAATGCAATTTCAAATAATTCCTCTTCACGCAATGGACGATTTGAGAATACTATAGCATCATTAAATTCAGCTAATGCCCGAGGCCTAGATGCTGTTAAACCATTATTTGATATTCGTGCATTTTTACCACTGATATGATGAAATCGGAGATCGCTGAATAATTAATTAATCAATCAAATGCGACTCTATTAATCTGCTCGCGATATTGAATTTAAAAAAAAATTAATTTTTACCTGTAAAGTGTTGTATTTGAAACACACGAATTCATTGTATCTGGTGAATAATCCAATGCATCTTGTATTGTGGCTTGGGCAGCTTGTCCATACAAATCAATTACACCGTATACACGTTCTGGAACATTTGTTGCAGCTGGGCCTTGATCAATACCATTAACAAAAAAATGTAATGTGCCGTTTTCTTTTCGTATAACTCCTACGCGATCACCAACTTGCAAACGATCTAAATTTTGACCGTATTGATCAATTACTGTAGTTCCATTGTGCATGACACCATTTCCAGTCATCATCCACGTTCCAGATCTTAAAATAATAAATTAGGATTTATAAAACTTTTGAGAGAAAATTTTCAATAATTGAATTCGACTAAATTAGAATTAAAGTTAAATATTTTAAGTAGGCATAGGAAAAATCTATGATTAGAGAATTCTCATTGTAATAATCTTATATATAAAAATGAATTGCAAAATGTGTTGGTAAGCGCATAACTCGAGAATGGCTGGACCGATTTGGCTAATTTTGGTCTTGAAATATTCGTGAAAGTTCAGGGAAGGTTTTAACGGTGAGAAACATAAATAATAAGTAAAGGAAAATACTATAAACGACAATTTAATTTTCGAATACAAAATGTTCCTAGCTGTGAAACATATTTTGTCTTTTTTTTTCTCACATGTTACAAATCATCATTTCCATAGAAACCAAAATATAATTTTGAAATTCAAAATAAAACTTCTTTATCTATTCAAAATAAAACTTCTTTATCTCTTCTCACTAGCAGTATGACGAACTGTCAACTATATAAAGTGTACATATCGCATTGTTCAAGTATTACCGGAATCATTCTTGGTTCAGGAGGTCCATATATCTTTCATCAAGTGTATGTGTACCACACCAAAAATTATCGGGTTAACGCGGTCCCGGGTGTACCCCAGCAAATACCAGGTAAATACCGGGTGCATATAATGTACTGGGTGCACACTAAAAACCGGGAATCCGATTAGAAAGGATTTGAAATTCTTCCCCTAAGGGTAGAATCGCATCCGCATGTAAACGATGTAATATCATTTATTAAAATGTGAAAAATAACACAGCAACGCGTAAACCGGGTGGGTATGCTTCAAAATATAAATTAATATCATAATTTATTCTGATTTGCCGCAGCTTCATTATTTAGTTATAGACGACAGTTGAGAATATGTTATTATATTTAGGAGATATTGATGTTGATTAGAAATAATTTATATAAATAACAAAACAATGTTTACCCGGGTCAGCTATTCAAAATAGAATTTATTTATCTCTTCTTTTCTATATTAGTGGTTCTGGACTTCCTTTTACTATTTTTCATCAAGTATATGAGAACCACAGTACAATATACACGAATTGTGGGTGCACGAGGTACCGGGTGTCCCACATCAAACACGAGTGTATATATATTATAAATATTTCGTGTCACGGGTATCCCACACCAAATAGTGGGTTAAACATCAAATACCGGGCATCCCATAAGAAAAGATTTTCTGAAATTCTACCCCTAATGGGATGAAAAGAAGAGGCAAAGTTTGTATGGGACAACGGAATTCCTTCGTCCAATCTGCTTCAAATTTTGCATGCAATCGATGTAATATCAATTGTCACCGCAACGTGTCCGGGTATGCTTTAAAATATATATTAATATCATTATTTATTCTAATTTGCCTTAGCTTTCAGCCTTAAGAAATACAGGAAAGTTGTTAAGAATATGTTATTATACTTAGAAAATGTTGAAGTTAATTAGAAATATGTGGCAAAACGACGTTTGCCGGGCCAGCTAGTTTAAAATAAAAATTAGAGCTTCGAAAATAAAACACCTATACTAATATAAAATTGTTGTTACTCTTATTATTTAAAGCGATTTAACATTTCTAACGAATTTTTATAAAATTTTTAAATTAATTAATAAAAGTTTATAAAATATTTACCAAAGAGGATTCTCTTTGATTTTTACTATTTGTTCTCTTACCTAAACCCACCACCTACATTCTTTTTTCAATCACAGTTTGTATTCCTGTTGTTATCTTAAGAAATTGAAACAATTTTACAATTATTAGTACAATTTAAGTGTACTATTTTGAATAATGTATTTACTTTTTTTGTACTAAAGGTAGTTTCAATTTTTAATTCTTTTTTTTTATCATAGTGAGTATTTGCGTACGAAGCAATTTCATCAACTACACAAGGCATTGCTTTTTTAGCGGATATAATTTTTCAAACGTGTGCATGACTATTTTTAGACGCTATGAAATTTGCGGTAGTCCCACTAGGGACTATATAAGTGACCAACACCATTCCCCAGGATTCTTAATTCGTATTCTGTCAGAGTTTTCGTTCCGAACATTCGTTGCTTTAAAATTCGTTTTCATTCAGATCATTTGTTAAGTACCTTTTTTGTTGTTCTTATTTCATATTCGTTCAGAACCTCTGTCTACTTTTAAATCCAATATAAATATATATTTGTATGACAATTTGTGTAAATAAATAATCTATTCAAGTAATTAATAAACCAATCTATTCAAGTAATTAATTAAACTACAACTTTTGCAAATCAATCGGTCCATAGGATGGTTGGATTTATTATTTAGAAAAAGAGTTTACACATAAGTTCATTAATTTTCTCCCATATGAACTGTAAAATATTAAAATTCTTACCTGACATTCGTCATGGTAAAAGGAAACTCCAGTTCTGTCGGTGAATGGGTTGTAACACCAATTTCAATAGATCCAGCCCATTTAGCAACGACTTTATCTAAACGTACTTCAAATTGTTCATTAGTTTTTAATGGCCGTGATGTTAGAACAACACCGTTATTAAAGTCATCAACAGCACTAAAATTAAATCAAAATCTATTAAGTTCAAAATATTAAGTTAACAAATATACCATTTCGGATGCAATTCTGCTACAAGTAAAAAAAATATTATTTTACGGAAAGTAAAATGTAATAATATATTGCAAACAACATTTTGTCAGCTAGAAGAAACTAGCATTTTTAATTTCTTTTACTAGTAGTAGTAAAGGCAGTTGTGACAAAATTTCAATTTCGAATTTACATCAGAAATACATGTTTTGTGGTCCCCGAGTTCCTATGTTTATTTTTAGGAACTGGCTTGTGTCGATGTGTTTGTGTCTGTGTGTGACAGCGATATCGTATCGAACGCTTTATCTTAAATTTATCAAACTTAGCATTTATTCTTTAGATTACTTCTAGTTGTGTCGCGAAGTTTTTGATTAAAAGCGGCCAATTGAATGCCCACTTCATACCGTGATTCTTAGGTTTTTCTATTTTTACTCGAAAACGACTCCATCGATTTTCTTTAATCTTGACATAATAATTAAACATGTTAAGCTCTATAAGTATTATTTGAATTATTTCTTTGAAAAAGGCTACAACCTTTTACTTCAACCATACCATATTCAAGAAAAATTTAAAGCTTTTGCAACGTTTCTCTGGAAAAAGGTAAATAAAGGAGGTTTTGGGGATGCTCAAGTATCTTTATAATACACAGTGGAATTTTTTGTAGCAGTATTGCAAATGGAATTCGAAAGGATCAATATATACTTAGGTCGATGTGCAGTTCTTCCATTATTTATAACATCAGCATGTGCTCCACAATTTGGATGAAACATTAAACGATCATAACAGTCAATTTCAGCTGATTGCGATTCAACAATATTTAAATGTTGATCGCGTAACAATGTATTACGACGTGTGATTAAATTCTGAGATTCGCGTTCATCTTTATCTACTATTGTTACCTATAAAAGAATCCAAATATATCCTAGATTAAAATCCCATAAATCAAATAACAAACCGAGAAATTCAGTTCCGGATTAAGCTACCGCGGGGCCCGTAACAAATGTGAACACTGAGGCCCTTGAATGGCATTATGCATTAAAATTTGGGATAAAACAAAACATTTTACAAAACCACTTTTCGTAATTAAATGCGGATTAATTATGCGGACAAATGATCTTGTCGCATTACGGTCCTGATTTTAACCTTTTTTTAGAGAACAGAGTGGCGGGTTCTCCTCAGGGGCAGGGACTGTAGCATTTGCTATTTCTACTACGTGGTTAATCCAGCACTGAAGAAATTACTGAGGTGTGATTTTGTCAATTACAGAGTTGTGATTTTATCAATCATTAAAAAATCTATTTAATTATCTCTAAATGATTAGAATTATAAATGATTCGAATTATATTACTTTATAATCTACCAATTATTAATGCATACACTCAGCAATGATTTTTATTATTTATAATTATAGTTTTAATTTTAGGAATTTGTAATTTTGGTGTAAATAATAATTTTATAAATGCAAATTCAGGAAAATACTCTAATAATAATTTTTTTCTCTCACACTTTTAACTGAATTTTTTTCTAACTTAAAATCATTTAGTTTTAATTACATCATATTAAAAACAATAATTTTACCTTAATTGTCATTCCGTATAAATCAATAACACCCCAAACATTATGTGCTACTTTAAACGCAGCAATACCTTGATCTAAGCCATTTATAAAATAGTGTAAATTTCCATTTGATTTACGCATCATACCAACACGGTCTCCTTCACGTAATTCATCTAAATTGAATTCGCCATATTCACGACGAGTACCTTTACCATTTGTTAAAATGCCACAACCTGACATCATTATTGTGCCACTACGCATATTAGTCATTGTTGCTGGAAATTCTAAAGTTGCTGGATTATGCGTTGTAACACCAACCTATTTATTATCGAAAAAATTTTAAATTATCATAGTAAATTCGCCCTATTATATGATCCACATAAATATTAGTTAACTAAAAATTTAGATAAAGGAAGTTTTTGATATGAAAAACCTGTTCAGATCCACCACGATTGTAGCTCAGAATCAGTTAATTAACATATTATAAAAATGATATATTATTATAATTATGGCAAATGTAAATTAAATAAGTTTCCGATTTTTGAAACCAGACGACGATTTCCGGATAAAGTTATGAAATATCTGGATTCCGATAAAGTTTTTTTTTTGTTCTTTTTTTTTAATGAATGGGGTTAATAACTAATTGTTTAAATTCCCAAGTATCGCTTAATATCAATGTTTAAACTACCTAAATTATTATTAAAATACACAAAATACGTAGTTAATATACCTTGAAGATCTTCAAGGTATATTAAACTTTATCGGAATCCAGATATTTCATAACTTTATCCGGAAATCGTCGTCTGGTTTCAAAAATCGGAAACTTATTTAATTTTACATTTGACCAATATTAAAAGAGCCTCCGAAGAATAATTCTAAAAAATGTTTATGCAAAAATGTCAATTACATACCTCAATACTCCCACTCCACTTTTCTACTAAACGATCAATACGTATTTCAAATAATTCGTCATCTTGCAACGGTCGATTAGTCATTACGACACCATTATTAAATTCATCTAAAGGTCTTCGGCGTTCTGCTGATCGATAATTTGCAGTTAATTTAACTAATGAACCACATCGTACATGGAATCGAAGACGATCTCTTGGTGATGTTACTATAAAATATTTTGTAAAAATGTTATATTCTTCAATTATATTCATAAACATAAACTTTGTACAAGTTAAGCATAAACCTATTGGTCTATGGTCTATCATTACCTATATTTTTTAAAATCTACAAATCTAATCGGATGCGCAGAGGAGTACAACCAGGCGCTATCTAAATCGTACTATTTTAAGTAACGTTGTGATAATTTCTACATAAAACTTAATGTTTGACAAATTAATTTTTCACAAACTCAAGATGAATGAAAGTTTTCAATAAAAATATATGTATGTTTCACTTTTGATTTTTGATTATTTAAGTACATTCGAGGAATAAAAAATTATTGGTAAATTATTTGGTAATTATTAAGTTTATAAAAGATTTCATAACCAATAATCAATGATTTACCAATTACCTATATATTTTCAACATTCAAAATTATTAATTTTCTTATTCAAAGTAATAATCAAAATTTTAAGGATTTACTTTCATTACGGGGAAAATATTCTACCCATTTTTGAAATTATGAGAAAATATCCTATAATATTTACCAAATAGAAATTTGTGAATTACAAAACCATAACGTTAATTCAAGCCTTGCATTTTAAGTTCTAATTTGAAAAATTTGATTTTGTAGTTGAAAGTGGTATTGGAACATGGAGTCAATTAAAATAGTATGATATTATCTCGAAAAAATAAATGTTTTACTTACTCATATTATCACCACCGCTAGCGGGCATTAAAACATTACTGTTGTTTGCATTTTCTATTGGTAAATTTAAACTTACATTCCAATCTTGCCGTAAATCCAAACTAAGTTCACTCAAATTAGACGCCAAACTCATACCTTTATTATTATTATGAATTATGAAATTTTAATCTAAATAAAATTTTCTATTAAATTGTTTATGCGAAACTAAAACTTAATGTTAAGACTGTTATCATCTTTAAATAATAATCTGATATCAAAAAAAAAAATATTCTAATTTGCAACACTGAAAGTCGTGAGTTAAGTTAGTACATATTATAAAAACAAATAAGAACTAAAACTGCAGTGTCAGAAAAACTGTTTCGTTTTTCCAAATTTATAATAAAGTTAAAAATTAATATAAATAATCAAAATGCTTAACATAATTTTTATATTTTGCATAAATATAGCCTAGTTATGAGCTAATTAAAAAGTAATTTTTATAAAAATTCTTTTGATTAATAGATTGAATATAATGAAAGATTAAATCTTGGAAAAATTAATTAAAAATTTTTTGAAGTATATACAAGAGTATCCCAAAATTTAGTAAATAGACTTTAATAATCTAAATAAAACATCTTTACTGCGAAGCTGACTTGTGAAGATAACAACAAAAATTTATGGTCGAAATGAAAACTAAATAGTATCTATTTTTTATTAATACCTTGAAGATGAACATAACAAAATTTATAAAAGAAAGATCTACTATCAATTTTATAAACGATATTTACAATACAATTTATATACAAACAATTTAAGAATATTGTAAGTTTTCTCTAATATGCATCATTGACTATTCAAGCTGCATATAACGCTATTGATATAGTTGTATTTTTCGTATACTATACACGATGAAATTCAAAATTTTAATGTAGCTAGTTGGAGTTGAATAAATATATAAAAACTTCTATATTGATACTCCCAAAATTTTTTGAAACCAACCAAAGAAAAAATTGTCGAAAACAGTCTATTTTGAATTTCTTAAAGTTTTAGTGTATAATAATAAAATCATCAATAATAATTTTTATTGGTCTAATTGTACTTGTTTAATGTAAATTTACTTGTCTTACGACATATTCGTGAGCGATGGACTTCACTTACAAAAACACTTTTTTCTCGCAGGAAGAAAATATAATTTAAATAATTACATTCCAAACTTCATCATACTGCATGCTAAAGGAACAATATCTACATTAAGCACATAATTCTGTACAGTGAATTTCCAGAATATTATACACGTGCCTGGAAAATTTCTAACAAATGGAAAACGCGTTCGAAAATTACATTACAGTGGAAAAAATATACATAGAAAAATACAAACGAAATGCAAAATCTTCTAGTTTAAATGTCATAAATTTAATTAAGATATTATTAATTATGCATTTTAGCAATAAATGTGCTGGCAAGAAACCTTAAATGTTTCCTTAATAGTTTCACTACAATTCCAACTAGTATATGATTTAAATTATTATTTATATTAATTAATCAACACTTTTGAAAAATTAGGTTGAGATATCAAAAAATAGACATTATTTTTTAGGTTTATTTATTTTTAAACTTCCATTCTCAAAATAAAACTATGCTTCCTTTTTCAAGTTATTATTCAAGATGGACACCGTTCTGAAAAAATCATTTAATATATTTGAAATCACGATAATTTTTTTATCACGTAACACCCAAATGTCTGGATAGATTTTATCTATTCTCAATTTCTTATTAAATCCATTGTCAATAGGATTGCATATTGAAGATATCCGGTCGCTGTAAGCTCTCTATGATACCACTAAAAGTTGACTTTCTAAAATTGATTAATATCTAAATTATGGGATTTCCTATATATTCTAAATGTTCACATCCATTAAATATTTTGATTTCTGTATATAAATTATAGTGTTTTATTGTCTAAAATTGAATCTACTTAATCAAATCTAGATCGAAACATAACGAATCACATTAAAGCCGATGGTGAATTTTAGCAATAATCGATCAAAGCCAATTTAAGAATAAAATCTTAAATAATTTTGCACGAATAAAGAAGAGCTAGTAAATACAGAAAATATATCAAAATTGTCTTACTCATGCCAGTAACTTCATTATCTAATGTTAACTGTGAACTTTCGCCACAACTTAGAAAATCATCATTATTGTGTTCCAGAGGCCCAGCATTAAAAATTGAAACTTGTACGCATTTCCCATACATATCTATAACAGCATATAATGTTGTAGGAAGATCTGTTGCAGCGACACCTTGTGATATACCGTTGATAAATATTAACAATTCATTCTAGGAAAAAAATTATTTTTAAATGTCTAATTTATATCTAAAGATGGTCCCGCTCGCAATCATAAAACCCTTACTTGTCGACAAAGTGAAAACAAATATTTGAACAATTTGTATATTGTCTAGTATTTAACAAGAAATGTACATATTATACCATAGTTTCTAGAAATTCACAAGAAAACAATAATCACTATAAAGAAAATCGTACCCTTTACTATAATTTTTTATTATTCTAATGCATTTTCGTCCGTACCATAAAACCATTTATTATTTAATTAGATGAAAAAATTTTATTAGGAAATATTTAATATTATTTTAAAGAATTTTTTTAGAGTAACTTTTTTTTCTGTTTATCAAATTAAAAAATCGAGAACGGGCCCATTGTTAAATAAATGTACAGAAAAAAAAAACCTACATTTGATGTACGCATTACTCCTAAACGATCGCCTTCATTTAATTTATCTAAATCACGGCCATAAAATTCTTTCAACGCTATCCCATCTTTTAATATTGAATTACCAGACATCACCTACAATAAATCAGTTTTACACGATAAATATTTAACCTTGGGATTGCTGTAGTAAAAAAAAATTATTTTGGGAGAAAAATGAAAAATACAAAATAGGAATGATATCTGTAAGTCTAGTAATCTGAAGATTCTATATATTTTTTACACTTAAAAAATGTTCTCTTTATGCGCTCTTAATCACTTGAGAAGACTCATGCTTCTGTTCAAATTATAACAACAATGCAATGAGATTCATATTCTCCGATGCATTTATATGAGTTTATTTACAACATTTTCACATACCCAAGAGCCATGTCGCAACGATACACCAACTGCGGGTAATTCCAATGTATCAGGGTGGCATGATGTGACACCAATTTCAACATTTCCTGACCATGAATTTACCTAAGTAAATTACTTTATAATGTATAATGAAACATTTATGAGTAAATTTATCTACCTTTCTATCAATCCGAACTTCAAATAAACAATCAGATACTAATGGTTCGTTACTTAAAACTATTCCATGATTGAATTCACTGTCGCTACGGACTGCAGTTGTATTATTGTTTAATAATGTTACACGTTTACCACATTTTGGGTGGAAACTAGCCATTTTCGATTAATTCTTCAAATAAAAAAATAAATATTTGTTATTTATTTATACATTATGTCAAATACTCACCATTGTTGATATTGGTATTTATGATTGCCAATTTTAAAAAGTAAATAAAAAAATCATTCAATTATAAAGTCAGGTTCACATATTATATATGATTTTTATGGGTTCACATAAAAAATAAATGAATTACTGGAAGGTTAAAGATTACGAGGAAATTTGTAAGTCTTTTAGTAATCTGTACTGTTTCTAGCTTACGTTTTACCTATATGTAATTTAATTGAAGAAAAATTATATAAAAATATAAATTCCTTTATTTTTCCTAACATTACATATGAAAACTGTATAAAAACTGAAAAATAAATTTAATCTACCTACAAACATCAACTCATTCCATAGCAAACTTCAACTGGATACAATACGACAACACGTCCCCATGATCTCTAACGAAATGAATCCATTCCATAGATAACTTGAATACATGTCCATACCATGAAACACTATAATACTACAATTCATGTACAACACAAGTGTCCCTCAAATTACATTAATTTAAGAAGGCATTACTGTACTGTCTTTTGTGTCATCAACCTTTATGAATATAGTCATATAAAAAATGATGAAATATATTTTATATGTTGTACAAAAAAAAAAAAAAAAAAATTACAAAACAAAAATAAACATGATTATTTGGAATTTTCAATATTTAATGAAGAATTAAATTTTTAGACTTATCGTAGCTTGAATAAAAAATAACGGCATATTTTTACTTCGAACTTTTAGGATCTCTATTGCAATTTTTTACTACACAAACTTTTCCCATAATTTAATAATTTTGTTGAATTTATTTTTATTTAATATTTTTTACGATTTTATAACTTTTTAAAACACATTCAAAACAAGCATAATATATTCAACATTTTTTATTAAATACATAGGGAAATACTTGGTTAATGACGTTAGATGCTAGAATCTCCTTATAAATTACATATTAAACATTGTTTTCAAGAAAGAGAGACGGAAAATAATCTTTGATAACTAATAACTTTTCAATCAATATAAATTTAATAATCATGTTTTTTATGGTATTGAGTCTAATTTAACATTTTGATGAAATATATAGCAAACTTAGAATCAGTCAAATACCCTATTATCTCATTTGAAACTTCGGAAGAGCCTCGGTATTATATAGATAAATACTACATTCCAATTTTTCAACGCCTAGTTGCGTGCCACTCGCTATTTTAAATAAATGTCCCATGGCAATCGAAAGATTATTTAGAAAATCTGATTCCAGTGAACTATTTGAAATTATTATGATCAATAAAAAGTATATGTAATTAATAACGGTTCGCAGATAATTGGAATGATTCACTGTTTTGAAAATGATTATATAGATTGAAACACATGTCAACATTAATTAATAAAAAATTGGTGAAACAAAAAACGCAAAGTTTAATTTTTATAAGTAATTGTTGTTTCTCAGCGATCTCCAGAAGGTTATTAAATAAAAGTCCAAAAATAAATAATGGAAATTTATTTGACAATCTTTGAATACATTTTTTCTTAAGTATTGTAAATCTTCTTTTCACACTTTCAAACTTGCTAGATTTTGTGAATCAAAATCTCTTACAATAATCTCTCGATTTACAACAGAAAATTTATAACAATTTGATAACTCTTAAGCACACATTCGATTAATACAATTTTTACACTTTCTGTCCTATCTGCCAATTTGTACTAATAACATAATAATTTTTGATAATATATTGTTGCCTAGTGACATTTTTAATTTTCGCCTACTTATTTCTAGAGTAAACAAAAGTAACTGAAAATAATTATACAATAATAGGATAGTGAATTTAATTCATCTCAACAGTAATGTTTCACAAAGTAAATCTCCGAACCATACAAATATGAATAATGTAATGAAATAGGAATAAATAACACTTTTCATCTCATTTTAGGATTTAGACAGTGCTCAACGATTTGAAAAATTACGATTAGAAAAATATATCACTCATATCACCGATTGTCATCCGATGCTTTGATGTGTGTCAATTTTTAAATACATGCACACATGCTTTTTTTTAATTGTATTTTAATGTTTACTAACCTGATTGTCAGTGTCAATGTCAAATTGTTTGGCATATGCATTCAAATTTGAAAGTGCAATCAAAATGAATCCTGATAAATTTAGTTTATTTGAAAATACTGATTGGTCATCAGCTGAAGAATTAGCATTATTGGAAGCCATTTCGGAATTTGGATATGGAAATTGGTTTAACATTTCACGGCGAATGATAACCAGAAACCCCGATGAATGTAAAGAACATTATAATACATTTTATATAAATAAACCTTCAGAATTATTACCAAAAATACCTAAAACAAATATTCTAACACCGAATATCGTAACACCATATAATTTTCGTTTAAAAAATATTGAGGAACCACCAAGATGTGAACCAAATTCAATAACATACAATAATTTGGCTGGATATTCGGCAGCTCGATCGGATTTCGAGTATCCATATGATAGCAATGCTGAAACAGTAATCACCAATTTAAGTTTAAGTTACTCAAATTTAGAGAAATTATCTGATGTGATCGACGATATGGCATGTGCAGTGTTTAAAGCGTATAATAATCGGTTACGTGAAAGGCAACGACGATTAGAAGTCATTCGAGCCCATGGTATTATATCACGTAAACAATTTTTATTTTCTTCGAAATATGAAAGCTCGTTACCAAGACACACGTTAGATCGGTTTTTGGGATTTACACAGTTTTTATCGCCATTAGATTTTGATTTTATTATGCATAGTTTATTTCGACAAACAGAATTAAAAAATTATTTGCATCGATTAAAAGATTTAAGATTAAAAGGAATACGAACTTTTCATGGTGCGCGTTTATATGTGAAATTAAAAGAACGTCGTGAAGAATTTTATACAGACGTTCAAAATTATTTCAATCGGCCGGATATATCGTTAAATCTAAGTTTTAATGAATGCGACACTTCGTTTAACAGTAACACAGCGCCTAATAAAAGGGCAGTTGCTGGACCATTAGATATAATTGGCTTACCGTGTTTTGATAGGTTATCCGATGATGAGAAGAAATTATGTAGTCAAGTTCGTATAGTTCCCGAATCTTATTTAGAATTTAAAAGAATTTTAATCGCTGAATGTGAAAAATTAAGTGGTTTACGATTACAAGATGCTAGAAAAGCCATAAGAATTGATGTGAATAAAACTAGGAAATTGTATGATTTTTTAATTGAACAAGGCCTTATTACGAAACCAAATTTAACTTGAAATCATATAGAAAACTTTCGGTAAATTTAAGAATGTTCTTTATTCTAGAAGAATTCTCTGATAAAGTTTTTTTTTTTTAATTTCGAGTAATATTAAATAAAATTAAATGTGTAAATTGAAAGGTTTTTTTTTGTGCGAAATTACATTGTTTTTGAATAAAAGATGTTTAATTATTATTATTATTTTTTTTTTTTTTTGTCTAAAATTATTCCTATGAATCAATCATATTGGCTATGTTTGCTGTCGTTTTTGAATAGAGATATTTCTAGCGCATACGTAAATTATACTGCCAGTGTCCAGATCAGCGGATACTAATCTTATTTTTTCAACGTAATCAATCGGTGTTAGTGTGCGTGCCCTTGAAAATAGTTTACGTTTTGCGTTAGTGATTATTGTAATTGCTAGTATTGTACATTTTAACACATTAAACTATAAACTAAACAAAAACACGAGCAGTGTACTTCTTTAAACTTCGGCTTGTAAGTTACACAAATTTAGTGAACAGTTTTGTAATGCTGCAGGAATTGTTTATGATCACCGTCATAAGTTCGTATTAGACTTTTGGTAGACAACGCTGCCAAGTAATTCTTTTTGAAGTACAATTTATCACCAATTAATATTAATTATGATATAATTTTTTTTCCTTAAAATGTGATTGTTTATTGATTGAAATGTGATTTGTAATAGCAATTAGCAGTATTATTTGATCTGAATAATAAATTTGAATTTATGCAATGTAATAATTAATTAGTACCTTATGATAAGATAGTCAGCTATATGAATTACTACAATAAAGGTGTTAAATCCCATTAAAATAAAAACTATTTTAATGGGATTTAACAGTATTTTATTGCTACCTTTAATGATAAATTCATATACGTTATGAAACTTAGTAATGCAAATAATCCATTTAATATCCGCTAAAATGAAACGGAATTGTATTTTTTTTGTGGATATCAATGGATACGGATGGACAATTTTAAATTTCTTTGTTTTTTAATCATAGTTTTATTCATGTAACGCGTTTATATTATTGGAGACTCATTCTAATTCCAAATTTTTCTCACCTCGATGTATATTTTTAATGAACATTTCAGTTTATTAATGGTAGAGAGCTTTAATTTGTGGTATTCCATAGTATTAATTGTATTAGGTGGATAAATAAATTTATTTATACACTTCAATTTTTGTATTATTTTGCTTAACCACTTTATTTTACTAATAATTACGCGACAATTATAACAATTATCGCATTTGAATATGGAGTAACAAACGAAACATGTCGCGTAATTATTAATAAAATAAAGTGGTTAAGCAAAATAATACAAAAATTGAAGTGTGTAAATAAATTTATTTATCCACCTAATACAATTAATTTCAGTTTACTTTATAGTTTGAATTTTCCCAATTACCAAATGATTTCAGTATAAAAGAAGATGTATTTCAATTTTTTAGTACAATAAACAATGCGAATATATTGCTTTTTTTGTATACTACCGTTTTTTAAAAGTGACATCCACCTCTTTTTGAACAAACTAATTTGGACAAGTTGCATTCAGCCGAGACATTCGACTAGTAATCGATTACTAATCATTTTGCTGAAGAAGAAAAAACCTATGATTAGTAATCGGAAATTATAACCATATATTATATAAAATTTTTAATTTTTTCTATAATCTGGAAATTAATTTGTGAAATTGAATAAAAATTATGAATTCAAAAATGGCTTGAATACCACCCCCTTCCTATTTAAAAGCAGTTTTAATTTAATAAATGTATCAGAAAAACAAATTTATATTATTAAAAAAAATAATCGTTAATTATTTAAACTTAAAATCAAATTAAACATGTGAAATAACACCTAACAGAGTTTAGACACTGGACATATGGTTGAGTATCAATGTTACTACTTTTAATCATTAGTATTTATAAAATATTCTAAATATTTAGTCTGTGCGATTATAAAAGCATGTATAATTGTTTGTATTGTATTTAAATATCAGTTTATTACGTAAATTTCAAGTTTACAAGATGTTTGGTAGTATCTTGCCAAATGAATGTATAAAAATAGTCGTAGACACATTGGAAAAGCAAAACACAAACCCGCTAATAGTCTCAGATTTAAGCAATTTTCTACGCATTGTTCTGAAACAGAATTGCTTTACTTTCAACAATAAAAATTAGAGACAAACCGCAGACTTAGCAATGGACAGTCCTCTAAGTTCACTATTGACAGATATTTTCATGGTGAACTTGTAAGATAAAATTCTCAGTTATTCGCTAGACGCAAAACATATAAAGTTCTGGTACCGCTGCATAGATAACGTCATTATTTGTTTTGACTGTAAGGAAAATGTATAGTTTTCTGGACTTCAGCAATTCTTTGAACATCATCATTCAATTTACTTTGAAAATTGAATCAAACAATGAAATAATCTTTCTAGACTTAAGAATCAAAAAAGGAAGCAATCATTTGGAATATGACGTGTATAGAAATCCTTCATATACAGACACCACTGTACCATGGGATTCTATTAACCCTTGGAACCACAAAACGGCAGCATACCATCCAATGAAACAGAGCTTTAACTATTCCAATTTCAGTGGCTAACTACAAAAAAGAAATAGAGGCCATTAAACTAATAGCAAGAAATATTGGATTCGACCCAGAAATAAGCAAAATGGAGAGAAACAAGAAATACAATATAGCTCTGAAATCAGTCCTCCCAAACATCAAAAAGCCGAAAGATTACAGGTGCTAAACATAGTTTGGTGATGCGTCAAAAAGGATCGGTAAAATATATCAAAAGCCTTGGTATAAACATTGCATATAAACCACCGACCATACTAAAACACTAGATTCACAACTCTAAGGACAAAATTGACTAAACATCAAATTGTGAGTATATAAACTCTCATGCCAAAATTCTCAGAGTTATTACGTCGGGCAAACAGGGAGATTATTTAACTGTAGAAGGAATGAATATATAAAATTTTATAGGCTGAAAAAATCAGATTCTTTTTTTGCCAAACATCTCGAACAGAACTATAATCCAGATAGAAATTTGGAAATATTACACATTTTAAAAAAAGTTGGATGTTTAAGAAGTCCTGGAAATTTTATAAATACAAATCAGGGCCCCAACCTATCCTAAACAAGCAAACAGAAACCCCGGTCTATTCAAACCTATTTTCCCTACTGGAATATTAAATAAAATAAATATTTATTTCCCAACTGGAATGTTTATGTTTATCCCTCAATTTTTTAGCTAAAGAAATTTTTAAAATTCTTACTTTGTAACTTTTTAAAAAGTTTTACCGACAATATTTTAGTATTGTCATATTTTGAATAACTTTTGACTAAAAAATTATTTTTTAGAAATTTTATCATTAATATTTCTGTATATTTTAATTTTTGAACATAATAGTTTTTAATAAGCAAAAAAACACAAGATGCATAATCATATAACTAAAACAATAAACATAGTTTTTAACACAAATTTTTTTTTATAAATATGACAAACTTTTTATGAATTATATATGTTAAAATAATTTTATGAATTATATAATTCATTTATGAATAAATATAATTATACATGTTTTTATAATTGCATAGACTAAATATTTAGAATATTTTATGAATGCTAATGATTAAAAGTAGTTCAAACATTGATACTCAACCATATGTCCAGCATAACATTCATTCATCATTTAATGAAAATTAAGTTATTTATTTATTTTTTTAATTAAAAGTAATAAAAATAATCTATTGTACATAATCGTAGTTGAATATGGCGTAAAATCTGCAACATGTAAATAGGCTCTTAAAAATACGAGGCTATAATATTCTATGTCTGTGTACGAGACAAAAAAATATTCTTGTTTGAAATAAGATAAAGTGGTATAGTTTATAGCATTTCACTCGGACCGAAATAACGTATCGATTAACATTCTATTCATGAGCGTGATCGCTACGGTGGCTATACATGCTAGACTGCTAAAACCATAACCCTCCTTTTTGATTTGTCTTAGTCGGGTAAAAACAAACATCAAAAATATATGTGACGTAAATTTATATGTCAAACCAAATACAAGTGTCCTTAAGAAAATATTGTGAATATTAAAATAAAATGAGTAGTTTTTACAAAAAAATCAAAAATTTATTTCATTTTTACAGTTTTTCAAATAATGAAACAATTAATACAATCAATAATGGTCTATTATTCTATAATCAATATAGTATACCAGTAGAAATACTACCATTAATATTGATTAACGTTGATACGAAAACATTATACAAGAATTGCCCTCTTGTGTGTAAGCAATGGAATACAACCATTAAAGAATGTGTTTGGAAATTAAAATGTGAACAAGAATTAATTAAAGATAATGCATACAATCATAAATTACCATTATTACGACAAAAACAATATCCATATATTGTGTATCAAACGATTAGTGTTTTTAAACAATCTTTTTATACAAATTTGATGAGAAATCCATGTGGTATGAATGGTTTAAAGTATTGGGTAATTGATCGAAACGATGATAATAATTTTAGGGTTGAGGATATAAGATTATTTGATAAGAATATTTGTGAAATTAATGATGAAATGATTTCAAGTAATATAACAAAATGTTTTACATCTTCTTTTGAATCAAGTAAAATACAAATCGTTGATTTATATAACCAAACTGGTTTACCACAACAATTTTTTGATGAATACCAACCTCCAATTTATATTAGTGAATGGTATGGAAGTCGAAGCGATAGTGAATTATGTTTTTATGAATTACGTGTCATGTTGTTTGATGTGGATTATAAAGAAATCAATCGTTGTAATTGTAATTATACATTTGAATATGAAGTTGAACAAGGACAAGGCTTTTTCCAAAAAGTATGCATTATAATATGATAAGAGAGCTTATCAAGAGCTGTTATAAGCACACTTCTTTATATAAGGATTGGCTTCTAACAGCTGTTGATTTAAATAACATGTAATATACAATGTATATGTATTTATTTCAATTTTCGCATACAAATAACTAAAAATTTTGGATAACCCTGATTTACATTATCAACTTAATTAAACACCGGACACCGAATTTTTTATATCTACTAGGAATTATCAACAGCTGTTTGAAGAACACTCCTTTATGTAAAATCTTACAATTTTTGCGTACAAATAAGTCGGAAATTACTTATCCAAATGTTATGAAATTTGGTATGAATAATATTAACATGAAAGCGGACGTGTTTTTCGAAAAAAATTTCTTAGGTAAAAATCAAAATTTGATTTTATATTTAGAAATTTTTTTTTCAAGAGGAACTCTTCGAAAAGACCTCCATTTTTATGTCAATATTATGTATAGCAAATTTCATAATATTTTGGATAAGTAATTTCCGAGTTATTTGTACGCAAAAATTGTAAGATTTTACATAAAGGAGTGTTCTTCAAACAGTTGTTGATAATTCCTAGTAGATATAAAAAATCCGGTGTATCCGGTGTATGTTATCCAAAATTTTTACTTACCTTTACATATTGTATTGAACTAATATACCAGGGTTGATAATTTTTGAAAACAAAAAAAATTATAGTAGAATGAAACCAATTGGAAACGGAAGATAATATAATAAAAAAGAAAGGAAAAATAAATTACGGGCGATCTGAGTTCGGGAAGTAGGGGCGGGGGTGAGTTTTTAAGGTTAAAATTCGGTTTATCTGAATTTCCGGCAAAACTACAAGTCCTATGGAAAAAATTTAAAAAGCAAAGTTGTAGGTAATATAAAGATCTACAGCATTTGTATTTACACTTTTTTCACATAACCTCAAAATTTATGTGAAAATTAAAATAACCAAGTTTTAGGTATTTTATTTTTTTTCTCCGAAATTTGGTGAAAACTTACTTTTTTATGTTCCAAATACACAATAATTTTTTTGTTTTAAAATATTTATTTTTTCATCTTATTTTGAATAAATATCGAAAAAGCACCCAATTTTCAATCGAAAAATTTTGAGGATATGTGAAAAAAGTGTTATTACAAAAGTTGTAGATCTATTTATTACCTACAACTTTGCCATTTAACTTTTTTCCACAGGACTTGTACTTTTGCCAGAAATCGAAATAAACCGTGTTTTCACCCCTTCCACACCTCCCGAACTCAGATCGCCCGTAATTTATTTTTCCTTTCATTTTTATCATATTATCTTGCGTTACCAATGGGTTTAATTCTACTATAATTTTCTTCAACTTTTTATCAGTTTTTAAGGCTTCTACTCTGGTCTATAATTACTTAGCGTGAAAAAAATATATAAGTTGATCATCTAATGTTTTAAACCTTGAATAAATTTTTTAAATAATTCAGTTTCATAATATTTTTATTATGAAACTTTTATTGTTTCATATTATTGATGTCTATATGTAGAATTTTTATTCAAGGTATGTACACCATGTTTACACAAAAGTATGTTTATTTATTGTTTAATTTTGTTAAAACAGCAAATAAACATTAGCTACCCACAAAACTTGTATACTGTGAAAATAAAAATATATATCCTAGTAATAAAACACAAAATATCTAAAATTCATATCAGAATTAATAACACCACGGTAGGTGATGAGTAAGTATTTATATATTTTACGAAATTTATTTTGGCATACAAAACAAAAATAAATTTTGTATAATATATAAATACTTCGGCAAATAACTTCGCATATAAATAACTCAAAAAATACTTATCTAAATGGAATGAGATTAGTTGTAAAATCTTGATATTAAAACGAAAAGCATTTCGAAGAGGATAAAACATTTCTAAATATAAAATAAAATTTTGAAAAATTTTACTTAAATTTTTTTCTAGGAAAACTTTTCGACATGCTCTCTGTTTTCATGCCAAGATTGTGTAATTTCATTTCATTTGGTAGTAAGTATTTTTTTAGTTTTCTTATTTATACTCGAAAATAGTGTGTTTATTATAGAGGTTTCTATCAAAAACATAACATAATCCTATTTAAATCTTATCTTAAATAGTATTTTTAATTTTATTTTATCAAAGTTGAAAATCTTGTATTTGTGTTTTCAGTATCCTTGCATATCTATCATGCGGGAAAAACTATTCTTTTAATTTCCTGCGTGAAGCTATTTACCTACAACAAAATCAAATAAAGTCATGTTTCAAAACACATACCAGCTCGTTTGCCATCCCCATATGATGTCATTAATATTATAAATTAGCAATATTAAATATTATATTTTGATAGCATAATATCGAGATGGCCGGCGAGGCGGCGTGTGCTTTGAAACATGAATATTTAAGACAAAAAGTATTGCTAAACTTTTGACGAATAAAATATACCTTACTGGAATGTGATATTCACATCGCCCGTTAATTTTATATGAATTTGCCATAAGACATCCTATCTATTAGCTTTATTCTATGTGAAAAGAGAAGCGAAATATCAAAATGCCAATTAATCCGTAAGTTGCTTGTTAGAAATATAATATTAAAAGTATATTGCTCTACTTAAGATTTGATAAAATACACAATGAGACATCTGTAGTTGAATAATTGGTTCGGATATTTGAAAAAAAAAAAATAAATAAAATAAAAGTATTTCAAAATATTATAATTCTTCACTCATGTTTTGAAATATTTTTTTATTTAAGTCAAGGAGGATTCTAGAGAGCAAAACTTTCTATTAATTTTATATGGTATGAGTTTTAAAATCAAACAAAATTATTTTCAAAAGATAATTTCCATTTCTATACATGTGTATATTTTATTTTTATAGTTATAAATTCAAATTAACTTGTAATGTCTAGAAAAATTGATGAGAAGAAGTCTGATTTGTTATAACATACGCTAAATCGAATTCTCTTTAATTTACGGGAAATAAAATTTCCAAAAAAGTCTTCTCTTTTTCTCTAGGGGAGTGGTGCTAATAGGTTGCCTATAATTTTTAGAAAAATAACAAAATTATTTGAATGCTCGATTATATAAAACAATTCTAAATAGACATTATTCAGCTTGATTTTCTACTATATCATTGAATTTGAAATCTTAGAGGACATTAAAAATAATAACTAGGAAAAGTAATTGTTTTTAATTATTCTTCCCTTCTCTTCCCAGTGACGCGATTGATTTAGTTAATTTTTCATGCCAATTTTCAGGAGCGGGTATGTATGCCTTTTAATTCATAATATTCATATATCTTTAGTAAATTAAATCAATTTACTCTAAAATTTATGTAAAGTTTATAATAAATTTATAATAAAGATTTTTATAATTTGTAGATTCAACATGTATTCAAAAATTATGGGAAAAGTGTAAGATATGTGTATTTTTGTCACATGGGAGTAGGTTTGAATACACAATTTTGGGATTCATTTTACGGTACTAAGTTTACAAATGCAAATGTGCAACTTTTTTTTCCAAATGATAAAACTTTTGATCATATAATAGATGTAAATTTACAAGAATTATATCATAAACATTGTATAGAAAAATGTATATCTTTCGATTTTGAGCGAGACATAAAGCTTGTAAATTACTCCATCAATAAAAATGTATATAAAAATAAATATTTAAAGTAATTACTAAATATTTTATTTAAAACTGTTCACACAAAAAAAATATGTATATGTTGCGACGCGTCACCAGACTTTCTTTTACTGTTATTTACTTAGTATGTTCACTATAATGTCTATAGCTAAATATACTTATTGAATTTTTCTACCTTATTTAAATTTTCCCAAATAAATAATTAAAAGTTGTAGAGCTTAATATTTTCTATGAACATACTGAGAAGTTTGAAGAAAATCTTTTTAGCAATTTTGGAAAAAATCATAAAAAACCGAAAAATCACTGAACACCCGTTAATCAGATTTTTACCCAAAGCTTTGCGGCACAACTAGAAGTAATATGAAGGTAGAATACAAAGTTTGGTGAATTTTGTATAAAAAGTTCGAATATGGCTGTTAAACAAAAAGTTCAATTTTAAGAAACCACTTTTTTTTGTATCAGGATTTTTTTTTTGTAATTATATAGGATATTTTTGCTTAGAAACTCTCTTACTGACCGTATAAAATATTTTTGTTTCATATTTTTGCTTATAAGGTTATTAGTTTGCAGAAACTGCATTTTTATTATTATAATTTTTTAATCTAAATTTTGGATTTATCATTTCAGAAAAATATGACAGGTAGTTCGAAAAGAAATTGGACACATATTTGTTTGAAGAAATTCTTTATACTACCAGAAATCTATATTAATATCAAAGTAATATAATAAATAACTGATAATACAATAACACATTTTACATATATTCTGGCATCTGACAATATTTGGATATTAAATGCGGATAATTAGCAATTAATGTCTATTTTTTTATATTTTTGAGTCTTTGAATTATCTTACATTCAATATTTTAATAGCAAATTTTTTTTTTCTATTTGAGAAAAAAACAATTTTTTTTTATAAACTTCAGTTTTGATAGTAAATTCGACACGAAAATACAATAATTGATTTTATTTGCAGATTGAAAGAGTATTTTCAAACTTAAAAACCCCGAAAGGTTTGTTTTAACTTAGAATTTACAATATCTGACTCTATTTGCCCAATTATTTAATATGTAGTGTTTGTAGATTTATTTGTTTTCTATATGTTGTATATTTTTATCTTATATATTTAAATGAGCAATTCTTATATATATATATTATATAGGGGGTTTCGGGGGCGATAAATCGATCTAGCTAGGAATCATTTTTAGAAAATGTCATTTTATTTGTGTTTTATCGATAATTTTTTATAATGTAATGATATATTTGTTTAATATTTATAGTCATATAGTCATTGGAGTGGCTAAGTGGTAGCGTGCGAGGCTCTTATACAGAGATTCCGCGTTCGAATCCCGGCTCGACCGACGAGTAAAATTAATTTTTTATTAATTTTAAACCCAACCCAACAAAACAACACAATAAAGTGAATAATATTTTTCAAATAAGATTTTGTTATTATAATTGTATAATTTTTTATAATGTAATGATATATTTGTTTAATATTTATAGTCATATAGTCATTGGAGTGGCTAAGTGGTATCGTGCGAAGCTATTATACAGAGATCTAGCGTTCGAATCCTGGCTCGACCGACGAGTAAAATTAATTTTTTTTAAATTTTATTAATTTTAAACCCAACCCAACCCAACAAAACAACGCATAAACTGAATAATTTTTTTAAATAAGATTTTGTTATTATAATTGTATAATTTTTTATAATGTAATGATATATTTGTTTAATATTTAAAGTCATTGGAGTGGCTAAGTGTTAGCGTGCTGGACTCGTCTTCCGCCTCGACGTAATATAATTTTCAAAAAACACAATTTATAAAAAAAAAAAATACCGAGCAAGGCTCGGTCATCCAGATATTTTAATTTAATTGAAACAACTTGAAATATTTTAATATTTATTTTATTATCCTAAATTATTTGTACACATGCCACATCTTGTATGAATGGCTACATATACACGACTGAACTTGTTTAAGTTGCTGAACATGAAAACATGGGTTCGTGTGTTTTTGCACGAAGTTTATCGATGTGTATACGAAATGGTCAACCAATGATATCACGTTTTAGAGTCGACGCTTTGGATGGTGGTGTCATCTGACCTTACATTTTAGACTTATCTTGATTATAAGGGCACGTTGCCACTACATTACTCCCCCTTCATTGCAAATGACACACGAACCGTTACAAAAAAAAAACAATGGTTTTACATTTGAATAAAAAATTGATATATAATATTATATTTTAATTATATTTAAATATTTTTGAGGAAAATGCACTTTACTACCCAAACGTGTTGTTTTTGATGATTCGTTTTGGGTGCATTTCTTCGTTGACGTAAATCTTTCGTTGTCTGGTTGCGAATTCTAGGTTGGTGTAAGAACATTTTGATCAAAATCCGCTTTTAGAAGATATGCTGGTTTAAGTCTGTCGATACTGACGTTTTCGTGTTTGTTTTTATTTTCGATTGTAAAACATTTATCGTGTCGTTTAATAAGTCGGTATGGGGCTTGTAGTGGTTTCCGCACACCGTCGAAACGCACAAACACGAATTTTTAATTAATATATTATATAATTTTTTTGAGTTTTGAAATGAATATATTTGATTGTTATTTTCTCGGGATCGAGATCGGATACGACATCTAAATTTGTTTTGTTTTGATTTTAATTCGTTTATTTGTATGGTTAACGCATTTATTTGTTCCGATAGCTTGTTGCTATATCGATCGAATGTTTGATGGCATACGTTGTAGGAATTATGAACGTAGAAAGTCTTCATTAAATTGAATTCAAGCTAGTTGTTTCATTGGGTGTAGCAGTGTTTATCGCTGACTTCGTTTAATATTTTACTTTCCATTGCTGCTAACACATAATGAAATTTTGTCGTTTCATTTGTTATATGTGCATTGATGAACTGTGATTCCACTTGAGTAAACCATAAACTCACATTTTTCTTCCAGAATGGTGGAATTTTGATTGATACTCTGGGGCGAATACGATTACAAGGGCCCCTCGGTTTGACTTTTAATTATGATAAAACAAGCTAAAATAAGACGAAAATGAAGAATACTAACTTTCTTGTTTTCACCTATTTTTCGAGTTATCGAACTTTTTTTTCGAAAATATACTCCAAAATAAATAAATATTTTTTACGTTTATTTCACAAAATAATCACAATTTAACACATTTCACAAGATTTAATTACAATTTGTTGTTACAATTAATAAAATTTCAGTCATTAACAACCAAAATTTCAATTTATTTAAACGAAATAAACATTTTTATTTTAATCACTCTTTTGGCATATTGACGCCATTTTATATACTTATATTTTACTGAAAAAAGTAACTAAAAAACATTTTTTTGAAATATTATAGCCAACATTAAAAAAAAAAAGTTTCTTAAAATGCGGTGCTGTACAATCAATATCAAAATGTTTTAAATATTAATTAACAGTAAATGTCAAAATGTTTTAAAAATTAATTTTTTGTTATAATTATTGTGGATTATTATTCATGATATTTTTTATTATTATGAAATATTAACATTCAACTGTACGTTCAACCTGTGATTAAACTACCCATAGATTTGTGGGGTATAGTTTGCACGGGTCGAGTTGGTTTTTGGCCCCTACGTTCAACCTGTGATTAAACTACCCATAGATTTGTGGGGTATCGTTTGCACGGGTCGAGTTGGTTTTTGGCCCCTACGTTTAACCTGTGATTAAACTACCCATAGATTTGTGGGGTATAGTTTGCACGGGTCGAGTTGGTTTTTGGCCCCTACGTTCAACCTGTGATTAAACTACCCATAGATTTGTGGGGTATCGTTTGCACGGGTCGAGTTGGTTTTTGGCCCCTACGTTCAACCTGTGATTAAACTACCCATAGATTTGTGGGGTATCGTTTGCACGGGTCGAGTTGATTTTTGGCCCCTACGTTCAACCTGTGATTAAACTACCCATAGATTTGTGGGGTATCGTTTGCACGGGTCGAGTTGGTTTTTGGCCCCTACGTTCAACCTGTGATTAAACTACCCATAGATTTGTGGGGTATCATTTGCACGGGTCGAGTTGGTTTTTGGCCCCTACGTTCAACCTGTGATTAAACTACCCATAGATTTGTGGGGTATCGTTTGCACGGGTCGAGTTGGTTTTTGGCCCCTACGTTCAACCTGTGATTAAACTAACCATAGATTTGTGGGGTATAGTTTGCACGGGTCGACTTGGTTTTTGGCCCCTACGTTCAACCTGTGATTAAACTACCCATAGATTTGTGGGGTATCGTTTGCACGGGTCGAGTTGGTTTTTGGCCCCTACGTTCAACCTGTGATTAAACTACCCATAGATTTGTGGGGTATCGTTTGCACGGGTCGAGTTGATTTTTGGCCCCTACGTTCAACCTGTGATTAAACTACCCATAGATTTGTGGGGTGTAGTTTTTTTAAATTTAGCAGATTTAAATTAAAAATGTTTGATTTGGCGATGAAATCTTAGCATGAATGTTTTATATAAAATTAAACAATAAAATCTTCATTATATTCATTTAGGAATTTTTTTTTTTAATGTTGGCTATAATATTTCAAAAGAATTTTACTTTTTTTCAGTAAAATATAAGTATATTAAATGGCGTCAATATGCCAAAAGAGTGATTAAAATAAAAATGTTTATTTCGTTAAATAAATTGAAATTTTGGTTGTTAATGACTGAAATTTTATTAATTGTAACAACAAATTGTAATTAAATCTTGTGAAATGTGTTAAATTGTGATTATTTTGTGAAATAAACAAAAAAAATATTTGGTTATTTGGGAGTATATTTTCGAAAAAAAAGTTCGATAACTCGAAAAATAGGCGAAAACAAGAAAGTTAGTATTCTTCATTTTCGTCTTATTTTGGCTTGTTTTGCCAAAATTCATCAAAAAACCGAGGGGCCATTGTAATCGTAATCTGTAATTTGATTGTTATTTTCTGGTTCGTTTGACCATTTTGCGTTTCACCAAAAAAAATTTTTTTTTTAAAACACTTGTTCATTAAAATGTATGTGAACAAAAATGGCGGTATTTTCGCGCACTTTCTGTGGTTGATTTATTTCACTTTTGTGTACGACAAAAAAATATAGTCGCGGATCACCAATATGTGGTTTTAATCGCTTTATTATTTATGTCGAAGGTCACTAATAAGTGGTGTGACCAAAATGTTGCACGTCGGGAGTCACCAATTGTAGAGTAACCACAAAATGTTGCATGTGTTCTTTATCGAGGGTTCACCAATATGTAGAGTGACTAAAAAATGTATCACGTCGGGGTCATCAATTGTAGAGTGACCAAAAAAAAACTATCACGTCGGGGTCACCAATATGTAGTGTTTATAGATTTACTTGTTGTGGAATCTTGTTTTTTATACGTTTTATCTTAATTTAAATGAAATATTTTAAAATTATTTTATTATACTAAATTATTTGTACATATGCCACGTGGTTTAACTGCACTGTTCGTGCAAGTGCCATGTTGTATGAATGGCTACGTATGTACGACTGAACCTGTTTAGTTGCTGAACATGAAAATATGCGTTCGTGTGTCTCGCACGATGTTTACTGATGTGTCGACGAACTGGTCAACCAATGACATCACGTTTTAGATTCGACGCTTTGGATGGTGGTGTCATTTGACCTTATAATTTTGACTTATCTTGATTATAAGGGCACGTTGCCACTACACATCTAATGTCATTTGTTTGTGCTGTGGTACGTGAGTCAGATATTTTGAACATACAAAATAATAATATAATTTTATAATATTTGAAAATTTTAATATTTAATTTTATTTAATACATTCATAACTTTTGATTTTTTTGTTTTGTTTGTTTCATTTTATTTTAACTAAACATATAAGTTATCAGCTTGTAAGAGCTGAGTGACGATGATATCCCTCCAGACCCGTCTCGGATGGGTGTGGATAATCAAGCTGAAACCATAAACTTGACAAATCAGAATAAGCCACCAGTACCCCATAATCCTCCAACCACCAGTCTACTCCGTAACCTCACCCCGATTATAAAAGAAAAACTTGTATATAAATACAATAAAGAGACTCCCTTTTAAAGGATTCATTGAATCGAATAATCAAAATATAAGCCGATTACATCCTTTGACAGTTGAGATTATTTTATTTAACAATAAAGTATCATCAAGGTTGATAGTTTGGGCCACAATAGGATTTGCGTCCAATTTAACTTCTATTATGCAGCTAACTCTTTCCTAGAACATCCTGTCCTTATAAAAGAAAATCTAAAGGCTTATGTATCTACTCTTTGTGTAACTCGGGTAGGGGTTATCAAGGATATAGACATTGACGAAGAGACTCTCCTTAACTAAAAAAACAATGTATAAAAACTTTAAAAATGCATAGACTATCAAGAAGAGTACCATCTACTGATGAAAACATTTCTGATACATATAAACCATTTTACTCAGTTCTAATAACATTTGAAGGCACAATCCTTCCAGATTATGTAACCATTTTCTACTGTTCCCGTGCTGTAAATTTGGTCAAATAACTAAAAATTGCAAGAGCTCGCCACGATGTGACCCTCTCCATTGTGATAAAAACCCTCCCTACCTAATACTTGTATAAATTGCAATGGAGACCACTCCGCAACCTATAAAAATTACTCCCCAACAATTTCCTTCCCTTTAATGTAGCACTTTACCAAGCTTAAAAGCAAAACCTACTATTAGACGGACGTATGCTAACGCTATAACTACGACTACCCCCCCCTCAATTCCAATTGAGGGGATTAATTATAATCCGTGCTAAATTATATCAATAAAATTCTTATGTAAATTTTTATCAATTATTATAGCATGCATTGTATATTTATTAGAAGAAAAAAAAATCTTTGATTTCAGATTGCGGCTACCAAGCTATCTCAAATAATCATTTTCCTATTTTATTTAACCTAAATCACTACCATAGTATAAACCTAAATACATCCACTGCAGACACCGTTAGAGGGTAGATTGGACTCTGTTTTCTCGTACCGTAGACGATACCTTACTACACCTGAAAATAATGAAAATAATCCTTTGGAATGGTATTCCAACTTTCACCAAATACTTTGTATCGCTGGTGATTTGGCGATTCCAAATTCTAAACCTCGTAGAAAACCAACTTCCCCTACACCTTGGTGGGATAATCAAAGTAAAGTTCCAATTCAATCCTTAAGATCACTCAAGATCTTTCAAAAAAATTTAGGCACTAACCAGACGCCTGTTTAAGAAGAAAAAACGGAGTTCCTGGAAGATGTTCTGTGAGCGTCTATGCAGGAATACGCCTGTCAAAGAAATTTGGGACAAACTCTTCAATTTTTTGGACTCTTCAATTTTTACATGAACTGACTCCAGATTTTGTCCAATTTCCCTTAGACATTCCATGTGCCCAGAATGACCATACATTGGATTGTCCGTTTGGAGCCTGTGAATTGGAGAAAATGTTGGCTGATTTGGTGGAGTCGTCCCCTGGACCAGATAATGTTTCCTACACCATGTTGAAAAATTTATATGACAATTCAAAAAACATATTTTTGTCAACATTAAATCAATTATTTAACCATTCATCTGTTCAGGACGAATGAAGACATTCGATGGTCGAGACATTCCAATTCTGAAACTTTATATAGATCCTAACTCACACTTGTCCAATTGCGTTAGCCTCGTACGTATCGAAAGTTATGGAACACTTGATTAAAACAGGTTAGAGTGGTGGTGTGAATATAATGATATGTGTGAATATTATTCCACCGTATTCACAGAGCTCCCGTAAAAAATCCTCCACTCTCGATAACCCTACTATGCTCTTGACGGAGGAATCTGAATTCTTTATCCGAAAATGAGTACCTGGTCTGCACTTTTATAGAAATTAAAGGAACATTTGATAACGTTGATATCATTATCCTTGCCAACACTCTTAAGTGTTTATAGCTCCACCTAGATTAACTTCTTTTATTTACAGCTTTTTAAAATCTCGTTATCTCACTGCTAATTACCAAAATTATCTATCCGGTCCAAGAACTGCATTTATTCAATTGCCAAATGGTGTATTTCTGAGTTCCCTTCTTTTCAATATTTACAACACTGGTTTGCAGACTGTAAATCAGCCTCCCATCCAAATCCTACAATACGCAGATAGTCTTATATATCAAATGCTCCGACCACTACATTACACAACTAATTAATCTTTATCAATTTTGGAAACATCAGTTTCCAAACGTTCAGCAATCATCACTAGGCGCAGGTGCAATATTGAATCTATATCTTTCCTCAATACTTCTATTCCATGTCAAACCTCCTTGGAGTCGTTTTTGATAGGAAAAGACCATGTTGTGCAGTGATATGGATACGTATTCAGTTGAAGTTATATTTTGAATGAATTCATTTCGTTGCTATGGAATGAATTGATGTTTGTTGTTAGTTTAAATTTTTACTTAGAGTTTTTATATAGTTTTGATGTGTAACGTTTGGAAAATTAAATGGAATTTACGTTCTTTAAATTACAGTCCACTATCTAATCAACGATCTTATAGGTTAGATAAAGTCCAATTTCACTTCTTACGCATTGCCCTTAGTAACATCTCTGGCGAGATGTTAGTCGTTGCTAATTTTTTGCGAACCGTCACCAAATTAGTAACGTGTAAATAATTTGATCTAGGAAATTGGAGCAAAAAATCGAAATTTATTCGATAAATCCTAGAGTTCTCATTAATAATTATAAAAAAAAAATTAAAATTTTCTCTTCTTTCAGCCTACACACAATCTCTATTGTTAATATTTCCGTGGCCCCTTTCTTGTGTTTAACGTTATAGCTTCTTCGTAAAATAGACTCGACGGGCTCCGACGACGAACTTCCTTTTAAACTTCCTACGTATCCTTGTGCATTAATGATTCAAATTATCGAATTTTTTTTTTATTATTATCTTATGCAAGAGTACTTTTGATTTTAATTTGTTTATGTAATATATTGAATTTTTTATTTTATCTGTATAAAAATGTTGCTTTGCTTAAAATCAATTATATTCCGATCACTTTTTTTAAAAATTACCTGGGGATGTTTTTAAATAATTTTAACACATCAACAAACTATATTATGAAAGCCTGAAGAAAAAAAAAATATTTTGAAACGTCGTTTCTTTTAAAATTAATTTAAAAAAAGTTTTATATTTATTTAAAGAGATTCCCCGACACTTCGCAAAAAAAATATAATTACAAAGAAATCGTACCTCGATATCTATAATAGTTATGTGTTATATGTGCAAAAATACGAAGTACGCTACGATACTGCTATTCAATAAATAAAAAATATTCACAATTTTTATTAATAAAATAGTTTTTTTATTAATAAAACCTAATTATATGAAAAATAAGTATAATACTATTAAACTTATTTAAGAGATTCCCCGGCACTCTGAAAATAAAATATATTTACTAGAGTATTACAAAGAAATCGTACCTCGATATAGTTTTGTGTTATATGTGTTAATAGTTTTGTGTTATATGTGCACAAATACGGATAATGCAACGATTCTGCTATTCAATAAATAAAAGAGAATTAATAAAGAATCATAATATTTATTAATAAAATATTCATACATTTCTTTACAATTTTTGAATTACCAACCTAATAACAGTAAAAATTATATGAAAAATAAGTAAAATACATAATAATATAATTTCTTTATGCATAATTTTGGATTATTATTTTTAATTAAATATAAAAAATAAAACATTACTTCTTTAAACATTCAGTTCGTATCGTCAATTAAATATGGACTATCTAAGGCACCAATACCAACAGCTACTCCACCTTCATTTGATGTTGATAATTTCGTTCGTAACATATGACCAACTTGTTTGTTATATAATATCGTGTCAGCATTACTGAAATAAAATTTTACAATAAATATTTTTAAAATATTATAGATTGGTAAAAATCGTTCGGAGCACTGATCTCCACTCATATTAAATTGTAGGAATTTTTATGGGCCTCATGGATCATCAGGTTTACGAATTTTATTACAGATTTTAAAATTTAAATTTGCAATATCTTTTGTGAAATATTTATATTAATCATCAAACACTGAACGGTATTGCATGCATAGCTACAAATGCAATCATAAGAAAATGTGCAATTGATGTGAATCTATAACAATACAACTCAAACGACGAGGAGATGAACACAATGGAACATTTGCACCTTTGAAAAATAAATTATTTATTATAATGATAAAATTCGAAAAATAAGAGTTCAAATACTAAAAATGTTTGTTTTATATATATCACCCATTCACCCATCCAAATACAGATTGTGACTGCTGTTGCTTAACTTTATTGGTTGGTTGAAGCCTGTCATTACGTTACGTTACGGGGTTTACCATGAAACGGAGGGTAAATAGAGGGGAAATAAATAAACATAACTCATAAAACGTTAAACGTCATATTTAGTGCAAGCAAAATTGAAATAGTGGCTTTTAACGCGGAATAACATAAAAACGGACAATAATTTGTGGAAAACTTATTTAATAACCTTTTTGAAAGTACTTTAAAAGTTGTTCAAAAGTGTCGATAATCTCAAACTATTTTATCTAAATACCACAAAAATAGATTATTAAATGCATAAACTTTTTACAGTGTTCAGTTTAGGATAAAATTTAATTTAGTTTAAAAATTACTTTCTCATTTCTTCCAAAATAATTTTTTTGTTTCAAAAATTAAGAATTCAAGCAATTTTTTTAAATGTTCCTATAAAACTTAAAATTCTCTGTAAAAAGGAAATTATCGTTGAAAAACTAATCAAATTTATCTGTAAAGGAATATACTAGATTTGAAATAACGATATTTCATTGAGAATCCTCAGAAAAAAAAGAAAAAGTCAAGAGTTTTAAATGTAACTTTTTATTTAATATTAAAGGAATTAAAAAAATCCTCAAAAATAGAAATCTATCCAATACACCTGGACGGCTCCGAGGTAAAAACCTAATTGCCTCGATTATATATACAATTAACAAACCCTTAAACTTAACTTATTATAAAAGACGATTATCAACAAAATTACACTCACTCCTTCATACAAAATCTTTCAATTTCCAAATGTTATGATTTTCGGTATGCATATAATTGACATGAAAACGGAGAGCTTGTCAGAGTTTTTCTCGAAAAAGCATTTCTAACCTCTTTTCCCTTCGTTTTCATGCCAATATTATGCATACCAAATTTCATAACATTTTGATAAGTATTTTTTCAGTTATTGGTGTACAAAAACTGAATGAAAGAAATGTATATTACGTGTTATTTAAGTCACAACAATAGTCAACAGTTGTTAAAAGCACATTTTTTACACATAGGAGTATGATTCTAACAGCTGTTGATAAACCACCTTAAAATTAAGTTAAAATTACATACCCAATAATAGCACCGAATATTCCTAATTCAGAAACCAAATCGACAATTTCAGGTAGACCAGGGTTATTTGGACGTATCATATAGCCTTGTGTAAATGGGGGATTGATTTTATCCATTAAAATCCATGCAGTGCGTTCTGGAGAGTCTTTCATTTTCAATAAAACATCACGGATTTCATTTCCGTACACGTTATTGCCCCCACCTTCACGTTGTGGTTTCAACACATATCTGAAAAAACCAAAAAAATTAAAAAACGCAAATTATACTTGTACAATCAACGTTATATTCTATAAATTGTAACGAGAGAGAGAGATATTATATAATTTTAATATTGTTTTGAATATTATTTTAGATTTATTAAATTTTGCATACCTTTCAGGATTATCTAATGCCATTTTAATAGCTCGTTCGCCATATTCATCAAAATCTAATGAATATAAACCTGTAAATATTTCATTTACAGACGCTATTGCTTCTGGTGTTTTTAAATATTTATCCAATGTGTTTGGTCGTGCTAATGCTTGTTGAACTTTTTTAGTACCAGCTAAATGAAAATGTATTGAAGGACATTTAATAGCTAATGAACGTTCCATCAATAATCTAGCATCCCATTCCTTTTGTGAATGATAATGTCCAGGCTCATAGCCTGCTCGGAAATATACAACTGCTACTTCATAACCATCTCTAAAATAACAGAAATACAAAATTCAGTAAATGCTCAACTATTATGACCCATAATAATCTGGTAATTAAAGCATTTGCTCCATTACGATTCTTAATTAATTTGACTAAATATATGAAAACGAATATATTTTGTAAATTTAAAATTTCTAAAGTTTTATATAATTTTATATACGGGTTTTACTATAAATTAATTATTTTTTCGATATACGATCACCGTATCCATGAGTTTTCATATGGGGGTGGGGGTTTGTTAGTTTTATAATATCCATAAGTTTTCGGGGGGGGGGGGTTGATTGATTTGTTTTATAAACTAATCAACGAATTAATGAGTTTTACTGTAAATAGCGGGTTTGTTTTCATAATTTTATATTTCTTTTGAAATTTGCGTAATTTTAGGTTTGGGTTTGGGTCCCTCCTCCCATTCCAACTGTCGTTATCTTTTAAACGGTTGAAGGACAAAATTCCAAAATAGAGCAAATAAATAGTTTAACTAATAAACACGTAAATAGCACTAAATTCAAATGTCGTTTTCTCCTAAATACTATGATCACAATTCCGAAATTGTGCAACTGATAAGCACATAATTTTTTTTATACCTAGTTTCTTTTATCAGTTTTTAAAAAAAACTATAAATAAATCAAGTGTCTAATATGCGGATTTGAACGGTGTACTCTCCACTGGTAGTCACCTTAATAATATAATACTAAAAGCATATGTTATTAACTTATTAACTAAGAACTATTTAAACAAATCTAAATTTTAAATCTTGAACATTTTGTGTGTTTACACTATCACTATTGTTTAGCAGATTTATCACCTCAGTGTTTGGACGAGTTTCGAGGTGAGACAGGTATCTATCACTGAAACTCGCAATTTCTTCACGCATTTGGACACTTTCAGGTTCCTGTGAATATCGTTAGTACTCACATACCACGGGGGTTCCTTTTTTGTTCGTAGCACTTTTGCTTTGGAGAATTCCTATCTTAATGTTACTTGCAATTCCCTATAGGTGAATGCCATTAGTCGACGTCGGTTTAAGAACTGTTTTATACTCTAATACTTTATTGTATAATGATACCTTAGAACCTTGTTCCAAAAGCCATTACAATTTAGAAAATTTCAAGTTGAGCTGTTTAACCAAACATGTTTACGCCATGAAAGTCTTCTATCTAGATGTATATCATTTACTTGTGGAAAACTAGCCCCGTTCATTGTAACAGCTTGGCAGGTTTCTTTTCTCAAAGTAAATTTTACTTGAGCGGATTTCGTCTCGTTGACTTGGATACGCTATTTCTACAACCAATGTTGTATTTTATCCATACTATTTTGTAGCCTTTGAGAAGCTACATTTGGATTCACATCCATGGATAAGTCGGCAGTATTATCTGAAAATGGAGCTGGTATGTTTGTATCGACTGGTAGATCCGCGGTAAAAATTAGATAAAAATTCGAACCTAGAACACGCCCTGCGTTCACCAGATTAGATAGGAATCCAAGAGTGTTCTTCTTGAAATTTGACTTCAAAGTATCTGTTTTCTAAGTAGAATTTTTAAAAGGCAGTAATACATACATGAAACAAATGCCTTTAATTTGAACAGCAGGCCAGGTTGTCATACTTTATCAAAGGCTTTGCTTACGTCAAAAAATGATGCTGCTCAATATTTCTTTTCTTGAAAGCATTTTGTTATCGTATTTACTACACGGTGTACTTGTTTTATGGTTGAATGTTTTTCATGAAAACCAAATTGATGATCAGGAATAATTTGCAACTCGTTCAATATAATTTTTAATTTTGGAAGAAATAATTTTTCAAAGAGCTTGGAAAATGTTGGTAATAAAATGATAGGTCGCTATGATTTAACTTCGTTAATCGGTTTTCGTGGCTTTGGAATTAGTATGGTTTGTGAAAATTGAGACTACTGTATTAAATATAAACCGAATTATGACTATCCCATTTTTGGGAGGCTCATTTAAAATCCTAATTATAATTAGATCGTGATTTTTTACGGTTTAGAGATTCAATTCCAGTCCATATCTCATTTAGAAAAAGGCTCGATTAGGGGAGATAACTGCAAAGGAACACATTTAATCAATTAGAAAACACTTCTTTTAAATCTTGTGCAAATAGATCAGTTTCTTTTTTACAGCTTCTTGACCAGGAACCGTCAGTTTGTAGCGTGAATAATCTTCCATACTGAATAATCAGAAGCAGATAAATTTTCGAGATAGACTTTAATATAACTTTGTTTAAGATTTTCCAATAAACGCTTCAAATTTTGAGATGATCTATCTATTAAAAGTATTTTTATCTCTAGGAAATCTTGTTTGTTGTAAAAATCTTGGAATTATTCTAAATCTACGCTTTTCAAGTATTAGAAATATAATGTTTTATGGTAGTAAGGCTTTAGGCTTAAAACTTTTACCATCTAGAAGCCAACGAAAATGGTCCCAATCAGTGTGACGGTTGGTAAGAAACGTACCACATTTTCTTTGAATGAATTCGGTACAAATCGATAACAAATCCGAAGAGTGATCTGAGGAACGATCATCACGGTATCTAATTTGCATGTATACCTTAGACATATTTTTTAAAATAAATAAATCTAAGAGATCAGGTGTCTTGTTTAAATCGGGCGGCCAGTAAGTAGGTATACCAGTAGATATTTGATCAAAGTTGTTTACTGTTATTACCTTTTACCTTTAGGTAATATACTTTTGAATTTCATAATGTTTAAGACTCTTTTTAATAATAACAGCTGTTCTTCCTTGAGATTATCCCCTTAGATGTTTAGTATCATCAACTCAAAGTTTTTTATGTTTAAGTAATTTTTCAGTGTGAAACGTGTTTCAGAAATATAAATTTATTTTTTTGAAAAACTTCCTTGATGAACTTTTGGTGGGAACATTTTTTCGTATAATGTTTGAGTTATCTACAATTTTAGCTCAAATTTGGCTAATAAACGCATATAGGTAATAACAATAAATATTATTATTATACATGTATAAATAATAACTGTATAAATTGGATAGTTTATTTTATGAATGCTAATTAAAAATAGTCCAAACAATATAATCATCATATATCGAGTATCTAAACAATTAACTCTATTAGTTGTTATCTTCACTTGTTTTTTTTTATTATTAAAAATTCTAAATAGCTAACTTTAAAAAGAATGTTTAAAAACTAATCGTAAATTTTACTTACATTAATAATTGTTTGCTTGGTCCCAATTTTGCACTGTTCGCAATCTGAGTCAAAGTACGCCGTATCACTTTAACATCACGATTTAACCTATGAATTTCAAATTCATGAAATCTTTGGTCACAAATATTATATGTTACATCTTCAACAAGGAACATAATTACAGCAGATTTTGAATTGTATAATTCCCAAGCTTTAATCATTCCTAGGCATAGACCACTTAGAGCATTATTATCAGGTAACTAAAAAATTTCGAAAATTTATACACTTTAGTAAACAATCAGAAAATTTTTATAACAATATTTACTATGCATTTCATAAAAATTATGCACCCTGAAACTGTAACTCATTAACAAAGCGGTGCTTTTTAAAATTTTTTTGACATATACATTCGAATCAAATAAGATATACGTAAACAAGATTAAAAAAATGTTAAAATAAAAATGAAAACTTAAAATATTATATCTACATTGGCATATAAGAATCAAAGCTAATAAACTTGAACTATCATCTACACCTAGTGTCATCAAAGTTGAGTTATGTATTCAAGGAAATTTGACTTATTTCTTTGATCGTATAAACAAACAAGCCTTTGTATTACTTTGCTCATGTAATTATTTGTTCAAGACAATATATCCATTGGTTCGAATAATGGACAAATTACCGATCGGTATGTTGGACTATTATATTTGTTTATTACATTAATTTATTAACAAATAAATATACAGTTTCCTATTGAAATTGAATCGGAAGGAATAGGATTGGATGTGAAAATTAATTTCCTATTCAATACGATTCAAATTTTGAATAGAAGGCAATAGGAAATTTATTTAAAATTTTGAGTAGGATTTTGAAAGAAATGATTTCCTATTCATTCCTATAACCATAATGAAAACCAACCGGGCATTTTATATAGGATGCAATTTAATATTTTTGGTTAATTTAATACATTTTTAACTTAAAATCGAATTTTGGAAGTAAGGGGGATGCTTTTTGTATGCCTTCTTGAAAATAAGGGCATGGTTTTTTTTGTATTTAACTCGTAAACTATGGGGACTATGAAAGTTTTGGAATAAACTTTTATGAATACTATTAATATTATAATATATTAATTTTTTATAAATTTTTGAAAAAGATAGTAATATATATAGGGATTAGACATGTATCCGATATCCGAATCCGTAGTTTTAGTTTAGTGTGTACAAATCAATACGAATGGAAAGCGTCAACTAGTTTTAAACCACGCACACTGACGATTGTTCGTGTAGAAAAATTCCGTTTTCGCGGACATCAAATATTTAACTAGCCAACTAATAAGGATTGCTTTTCTTATACCAATACGTACACCAAATAAACTATATTTTTTGAACGTATACAAGCTAATATAAAAACAGTTTCAATGGCAAATTTTGGCAAGCCTAAATTGTTCACGAAGTATTTTAAAAACTGTAAGTCCCTATTTTGGTATTAAACTTATTAACAAAATTTATCTTAAATTGTTTTTGTACATTAACAGTGAATTTTATTGCAAAAGTATAATTTCTAATAAAATATATCAACTTACATTTTTTAATTTCTCATAATAACCTAATTCCGTTAAAACAAACCTAAAACATAGAATAAAATGTTAGGTAAAGATTAAAATATAATATTAAACATATCTTATATGTTAAACAAATAAAAGATGTAGTATGTTGCAAAACAGCTAAAAAATAAAAAAAGTATGAGAATAAATTTTTTTTAAATTTAATCTAGAAATAAATAGTGAGATCAAAAAATTATGCAAATCAGAAACAAGTGTGAATCGTCTACAAAATTAATCCTAGATTACCACTTGATTTGAAAATTACGCAATGCAGAAATAGGTGTGTAACGCCTGAAAAAATTATTCTATATCAGAACTTGATTTGAATTTTAATTATTTTAACTAATAAACTACACAAGTTCCTCTCCTATTTCAAACAAAGAAATTCTATATTTAAAAATATTTACATAAAAAGCTAAGCTAAGCATTAAAATTATTAGGATAGTAAAATTTATTTAGAAAGACCAATTCCGAAATTATACGACAATTTATTTAACCATTTTGTCACTGTAAAATCGTTTGAAACATTCATGATTTATGTATTTGAAGTAATGCATTAGTAGGTTAATCATTAAAGAGAGCTTATTTAAACATAAAATAATTTATTATGTACTCGTATTACGTATCATCGTGATTAGCTAATACTTCTCGCAATATACATTACAAAAAATTATTAAAGTTCTTTGTTAGATTTAAAATCTTTATTAGACGATAAGGGGCTTAATTTTTTATAATTTCCTGTTTAGAACGGCCCATCATTTATCAGATCAGCAAATTTGATGTCACTCTAAACATATAATTTACATCAAAATCCACACACAGTAAGAATTTTTCACAAGACATACATTTTTTTTATATGAGATTCTTATGAGAATACCTAACGGTGCATTCATACGATGGCTGTGTGAAGAATCATCTTAATTTCGGACGAGACTACCTTACAATGTGTGGATTAGAAACAAGTAAATAACTAGTTTAACATAGTCACGGTGGTAGAATATAATAATATAGATGTGTTCAATGTAACCTAATACAATCTTAACAAACAAAAAAAAATTATTTGAATTTACCCGCAAAATTAAAAATTGTTGGTTCTCTGCATATGACACCTCTGTCGATCTAACTAACATAAAATAATAATCAAAGCCTTTTTTGCTAATTTTTAATAATTGAAAGGTTGATTGCGGTTGCGTAAGGTGTTGTCTAAGATATAATCAGAAATTCTTATAGGATTATCTTATAGTTTGCGGCATACTTATAGTATTTGTTAATTCATTATCAATAAACAAGTGTCAAAATGTGTATTAAAAAATTAAAAGTGGAAATATTAAAGTAACTTTTAATTTTTAACAACTTTAATTTATTTGGTAAGTAGGTTTGGGCCCCAAACCTAAAACATTTTCGATAATGAAAATATTTACTGTTACTTGAGACCTATAGGTATGGTATTTTCTAGGAAAGTTGTCGGTCAGTAAATATTAAAATTTAAACCAAACAGACAACAACACATTATCATTTGATTAGATAATTAATGAATTTGTCTATTTGTTTTCGGATAAAAGTCGTTTTAAATAAATTTTTATCCTTTTTTTTTATATTACACATAACAATAACATCACAACCAAATTCAAACATAACAAAAAAGCATTAACAAAACAAGGCACAGTACATAACTAAAAACAAAGCGACGAAAATATAAAATAACTGTGTGGACGTTTTAAAATGTGTAGTGTAATAAAAAATTATTAATTTTATGCTGCACTGTTTTTTTTTCTTATTAATAATTTTACCTATTAATGTCAACTAGAACTGACCCAATACCCCCAAAACTTGAGGCGATTGAGTTTATTTCGACCTGCTTTATATTATAATTACAATCATTATGCAGCATATAGTCTGAACGTAGTAAGCCCAAAGAAATGCGCTGTAAAAAGGTTAATTTTGATTAAGATTATGTTCATGTTTTATATTATAGCTCAATAAAATTATATTTTAACTTCTAAAAACAACGTTTTATTTTTTTTAGTAAACGCAAAAGAGATTAAGAGATAAAAAGCAAAAAATAATGTTAGAGATATTTTCAAAAAAATATACTTCTACAACTATAAAATAATTCAAATCTCAAAAAAACGGTTTATTCCGAGTTTCGGTTTTTATTAATAATTAATTTTATTGAACTAATTAAATTTATTTAAGTATGTGAAAATTTTACGTATAATTTAAGAATTTTATTTAAAAAAGGCCTTTAATTTTGAGCCGCCATTAAATTACAAAAAATAAAATAACTATTTTAATTATTGGTATTTATAATGCACATACATAAATAATTATTACACATACAGTAATTGCGGTGGTTTACGCAATAAAATATAAGTGATTATGACCACGTATACCACCAATACTAGCAAAAACTTAAAGGGGGTTTATCAACAGCTGCTAAAAGCTCAGTCTTTCATTTAATTTACATTCAATTTTCGAGCATAAATAACTCAAGAAATCCTTATCCCATAAATGTACCGATTCATCTAAGACTTATCCAAATGTTATGATATTTGGTATGCACAATTTTGACATTAAAACCTAGTGTTTATCGAGTTTTTCTCGAATAAAAATTTCTAAATATAAAATTGTAACATTTGAATAAGTTATTTATTGAGCTTGAAATTTGGATGTATATTACATAAAAGAGTGTGCTTCTATCAGCTGTTAATAAACCCCCTTAATATATTTAAAAATGGTATGAACAAGATTTTACTTTGATTTATACAGGTTTATCGTAATCATCACATTAAAAAACCATTTATTATTTCGGTAAAGTTGTATTAAAGTTCACAAACGCGTATATTAAAGTATTATATTTCAAATAGAGTGCTAATATTTACATAAGAAAATGTTCTTTATGTAAATTAAACAGCGAACCGTAGACTTGTTAACCACAGTTGGCAGGGACATGTTACCAATTACAGTATTTTTACAATAACTTTTTATTTGTATACTGTTGTATCAATCAGATAATACTAATTGATTAATTAATCTGCATTTATATAATTATCGTTTTCAGATTTGTTTGAAGTTGTATTCAAGAACATGATACAATGATTCTTTTAATCAATTAAAAAAAACTAAAAGGGACAATTTTTTTTTACTGTGTAAAATTACGTATACATAACATGTTATTTTCTAACTTCCATAATTTTTCTTCCCCATTTTCAGTACAAAAACGAAAAATGTAAAAGAAATCTGTAGAAATCTATTTTTTCTTTATCAGTCACTTAATTAGCGCAATTTATGTGGAAACAAGGTAGAAAGACTTAGAAATAAATTTACACACAATTTTAAAGCTTGGAAACAAGTAACAAAGAATTTCTGAGCCAAATCATAATCGAACTGTTAGAATGGATGGTATATTTAACAAATAATCGCCGGATTAATTTCTTAATTAATCTCAAATATTAATCTACCGATTATCAATCTCATTATTAGTTTAATTATCTGTTATGATCAAATAACTACGCATTAAGGGAAATAAGAATCAAGAAACAGACATCTGTAATGAAGATTATCTTTAATTCAATCGCGCACAAATAACTAAAATATCATTATTCAAATGTTATGAAATTTGGCATGCACAATCTTGACATCAAACAGCAGGGCTTATTAAAGAGTTTTATGGAGAAAAAATTTCTAAATATAAAATAAATTGTTATTTTAGTTATATTTTTTCAGGAAAAACTTTTTACAAGTCCTCCGTTTGCAGTCAAGTATGTACTTGTGTGGAAAAATTAAAGAAAAAATATTAGAGATTATCTCTATTATAGTTGACTCTTTTTTAGTTCTTATTCCAACGAAAGCAAAAAAAAAAAAATAATGTAAAATTATTCGATATCCACACCGGGCATGGATTTATAGTCCGTCGTAACTTTTGACATTAATCATAACTAAGCCATACCTATAAACATTTTACATACCCATAATGGTATTTATAAATGATATATGTTTATAGACACCCAGGCTAGAAAATTTGTGAAAATATTTTGACAAATGCATTAAATCCACATATGAATTAAATTAAAATTTAATTTACTGCTGCTGCTAAACCAGAAGTAGGAACATTTACAAGAAATTATTTTACTCTGATGAAATGATATTTTTAATATGTTGATTAAATGAAATTTGTATTTTACGATAAACATATTTCAAATTGTTAAAATATATTGTATGAACTATGATTTTAAATTTTGGTAGTTTTTATAAATAAAAATGAAAATCATGCATCTCAAACACGGCCGTGCGCAGGATCATTTTCTGTTCTTGCGTAGACTGGGGGAAAAATTGTGCATTACATGTAATTTTACTAACAAAACATAAGTGGTTTATATATATATATATATATATATATATATATATATATATATATATATATATATATATATATATATATATATATATATATATATATATATATATATATATATATATATATATATATATATATATATATATATATATATATATATATATATATATATATATATATATATATTAGAAAGCAGTCAGTGTTGCAAAATTGGAGCTAAGCGCTAACGGGGCTATCTTCCATACCAAGCGGCTATAATTTAGTTTTATAATTTTTTTAGTTTATCTATAGTTTTAAGAGTTAATATACATTTCATTTGTATAAAAACCTTATATTTAAATATTGTGTCTTTATTAAATTAAATTATTTTAGATTTTCAACGTAAATGTTTGGTATAATAAAAATAAGTAGCTTTTAAATTTATTTACAACTACTTGCGCGTCACGATGGGGCTAATAATATTCGCAGTAGGCTACTTCGAATAAAAAAATCTTTAATTTTAAACTTGAGTTTTGTCGTAATTTCAATTTTGTCTGTTTTTTTTTCTTTAAATCAGTTATCAAATTGTAAACAAAAATAAAATAAAACTCGTGAACATTTTTCAAAAAAAACGTGAAATTAACGAAGTAAGCTAAAATTGTTTTTAAAAAGCATCCCAAACATTTATGAGTAGTATTAGGTTCAGGTTATCAACTTCTAGGGGTGACAAAAACCTTATCCTGCACAAGACCTTGTTCATCAATAATTTTTACACTCATATCAACATAAAAATTTACGGTCTAATCAAATATTGATATTATATCTTCTAGTAAATTAATTTTGAAAAAAATTAACTATTCTAATTTTGAAGAAACGCATTCATATCAACAAAGTAAAAAATTGTTTGTTTAGTTTTCAACTCTCATTCAAAAAAATTATTATCGAGTGAGAGTGATTAGATTTGATTTTGGATGAACTGTTTACAACAAAATGTAGTAGTTGAAGCTGATTGCCGGATGAAAATTATTTCTTATTGAAAATAATAAATATCGCACAGGAGTTACCTTAAAATAAATTCATTGTTTATAATGCCTGCAAAAATTAATTAATACCAAACCTGATAAAAAAAGTCCTATTCAATTCTATAGAAATTGGAAAGGAATCAATAGGAAATAAATAGGATTGAATAGGAAATTTCATTGAAAAAATGATTTCGTATTCCAAATTTGAATAGGTTTTAATAGGAAATGATTTCCTATTCAATTTCTATAGGATTGAAAAGGGCTTTTTTATCAGGGATTATAAAAGGACTTTTGCATCATTATTAATTAAATATGGTGCCATTTATAATTAAATACATTCGTTACTTAGAGAGAAATAATTTTCATGAATCCATCCGTAAGAATGTTAGTCAGCCCCCCAACAATTTATTGGAAACTATTAAAAAGATACAAATTTCCTAGGAAAAAAATTTGATTACTTGAAAATTGTAATATTTTTTATTTTAAATTTAAATTGTCACCGAAAGCTTTAACTCAAACATTTACAACCCAAAATGGACATCCACTGGGACAATGTACAGAGTTATTATAAACAATTGATCAGGTTTATTTATACAAGTATTACAATTGCAGAATATAAGATCTACCCGTTTATACCAGTTAAAAATCTCAAACTACAAGCCATGTTGTAAGTTTTTTTTAGTTGCCGATTTATTTTTGATTCACATTCGTGTCTAGGATGGTATCAATTTGAAAAATAGTGATTAATAATAAACAGAAAGAATTTGGTGATACAATAAGAGCAGACTGTTTTTAAGAGAAATTGACGTTAAAAATGACCTCTATAATAAAAACAATCTCCAATGTAAGATATATTGTATATTTTCAATTTTCATGCTCAAATAACTAGAAAAATAATCAGTCAAATGATAAATGAGGAGCGTATCGAGTTCGTGTCAAAATTACACATACCAAATTTCATAACTATTTTTTGAGTTATTTAGGCAGGAAAATTGAAAAAAAAAATACAATGTTACAACCAACAACGCTCCATAATTCAAATCTAATCTTCAAAATGTGGTTGTTTTGGTGGTTGTAAGTTGTTTGTCTTCGAAACGCACTGTACGCGATAGTAAGAGATCCAATCTTCTTATACTCCAACACATACAATGTTCTTAATTGGATACGTCATTTTTCAAACCTTTATCATTCCATTACGGTGTGTATCAGCAGGAAATGTGCAATGATAAAAAACAGTTTTTTAATACACGTTCGGTTTGTTGAAGACAAACAGGTAAGCATTAAAATTTTTAATTTTCAAGATTTCATAAATAGTTATGAAGTGTAAAACTAGATGAACCATTTATAATAATTCTGTATTTAATTGCATGGCTTATTAAAGATCAAATCTAATATTTGAGTTTAAATTACACACTTAACTATAATATCCCAAAAAAGCATACTTCTTAGCCTGACATTCGTTGCCATAACAATCTAGAGATGAATTACAACTAAGGACGACAAATAACGACAAGGAGGCATACAAGTGAAACTCATGTAATATAATAAATTCTCGTTTATCTATCTTCCGTGGTATATTGTTATGCTTTAACTCATGGAATTCTAACAAGTTTTAATTTCCCGTGTATGTTTCAGTTATTAGAAACTAATTTCAATTTTCGTATCGTATAGTAACTTCCAGCGAGCAACAAACTTATTTATAAATGTCCTATATTTTGGACTATAATACGGTTTGATGTGATATAAATGGTTTTGATCAAAACCATCTTATGTCTGGAATATATTCCATTGAGATAGATGTAATGTATTAAGTATGTAGCACTCTCTACTAAGCTATGGAAACATAGACTTTGGTAATAATTGAGCTAACTCACAAAATCAACGTAATTTATTAAAATTCCAACCCACACAGGCTACGTAACCTAAAATACTTTATGGACTAAAGCTGCAATCAACACTTTTTTTAAATATTCCTTTTGCTTTACGAAATTTACTAGTCATACTTTTTCTTGATTTATGACACCTTTTATGTGGAAATTAGCTAAATTTTTTTATGGTCCCTAATTTATAAGTTATTATTGAACATGTGTATCATTAGATGATTGAAATTATAAGGACCATTTTAATCCTAAGGAATGCAGTTCAGTCGAAAATTCAAACTAATTTAAATTGCATACGTAGAAGAATAAACCACAACCACTTTATACCACGTAAAATAGTGTGGGGAATTGTTAAACTGATACAAAAATTCTCTTTGTGATACTGTGGCTGTAAATTTTCAATTAGCTTTTAAATTAAATTATCCTAAATTGTATAACGCGACCAAATCATTTTATTTGCTTAAAAAATGTATCAAATGTGTTATATGACTAACTACTGAATAGTAAGAAATGTTGAATAATGAATAATCTATATATTAGTTAGACATGCAAAAAATATAACTTGAACTACAAAGATTCTTTAAAAAACAATTCTGTTAAAAACACAAGCATACTTGCAAATTAATGAATTAAATAATAATGAACAAGCGTTTTTTCTGGATAATATGCATGATTTACAATCATCGGTAAAAAATTTTGATTGTACTGTGTGACTCGTGAAATGTAACTAAAAAATTATTATAAAAGTACCACCATACGGTAAAAAAAATTTTTTTAACAATTTTAAAAAGCCACGTTCACTTTTTATATTGATGATTTACTTAAATGATTTTTTAAATATGTGTGAGACATATCTACCCTACAATGAGAATGTTATTATTGATATTTGTCAATATTATTGCTTTTACCAAATTGTTATGTTTTGCAAACGGGTTTTTTGCACGCTTTACAAATATTGGGTTTAGTCGGAAGGATCATTTTAAATCGTTATTGAACAAATTTTTCAGTAATAGAAGTAGAAAATGCACACTCTCAGAAGAACCTATATGCTTTTCACAGCTGAGGATTATAATATAACTACCTTGAAATTTTTTAAATAGATAAATTCTGGTATGTTGCCTTTTCATTGCCACAATGTATAAGAACTGTATACTACTAAAAATTATAGACGATTTTAAATATTTTTTTCCAAAAAATAATTCCATCAGCATGGATATTTTTAATTGTATCTAACGCACACTCTTTGATGTTATCTTCAAGAAACAGAGTAAGATGTGGTATCTACAATAAACATTGTTGATGATTTCATTTCCACCAGACTTTCACACCTTGTTGTAAAATTGGATAAGAACACCCAAAGAAAACTATCTGATCTAAAATTCTAGTTTGAATAATAGAGCGTTAAAACTTTACAGAACTTCTGGTTCTTTCAGTTTTCTTGAGAGAACTGCATTATAAATATTCTAGCCAATGTATTAGAAAATATAATTTGAAACGAGGTGATTCCCAGCGGCTTTATTCAATTGTAGTTTGTGAACCCTCTGAGCTAACAAATATTGTAATTTCATTTTATATTAAGGAAGTACGAGCACCAAGGCAACTTTTGATAAAAGGCTTGATTTTTTTTAATACAAAGTTTAAATATGTCTAAACAAATTCCAAAAATTTGAAGGAAATTGCCCAATCATTTAAATAAATAATTAACTTTAAAGTTGAGCAATTTAACATTGGTCTTATGGGGTAACCTTCAAACATTGATACATTTCTGTATTTTTCTCGTAAAACTGTCGGTGAATATTTTTAAAAAACTTATGGATGAAAGTAAATACATTAGTGATAAATTTAATTCAAAAACATTTACACTTGCCCGACTAATTAATGTGTATTAATTAAAAGAAAAATAAATGCCGCCACTAGCCAATGTTAAATGTATATCTATATATTGAAAAAAATCATATGGTTACTGCGTTCCCCTTACCGCGCAAGAGTCGATACCTATCCCCACCCCGCCTGGCGCTCGTACTTCCTTAAATATAGATGCGTAACGTAAAAACTAATTTTAATATTCATCATTTTTTCCGTATGGTGGAGAATTTATTTTAAGTTTTTAAGTTATTGCACTGAATAAACTGGTTAAATGTTATTAAAAAATGAAATTTTTTCTTGAAATATGAAATTTTATGTCTGTACCTCTGGATAGCAGCAGAACTTGGGCCAAGCCATCCGAAACCAGACGCGATCGTATTAATTTCGACTTGTTTCCAACAACAATTTGTTCGAAAATTGTCATCGTCTAACGGCTCTAAATCATCTAATTGTAAATTACTGATTTCATCCATGTTCGGACATACGGATTCTAGCATCAAATCAGACCTTATCAAGCCCAATGATAATAACTTCAAAAATTCAAATACAAAATATACATAACTTTTTTTGTTTAGTTTTTTCAAAATATATACAGAAATTTATACCTCTCGAAAATACATTAAATAATTTCTATAGACAAATCTGAACTAATATTTTAATATATTCTACAGATAATTCTCAACTAAATAAATCATTGGATAAATTTTGTTGAGCAAATGGTGGCGCTAGACGAAACATGGACGTCGGCGACATCAGCTTTGCGAGACCTCTTCCATTTTTCAGTCAGAAAGAGTTGGATTAAACACTAATTTTATAAGTATATTATACAAGTACCTATATATGCTAGTTATGCTGATCAAATAATGGCAAAACTTACATAAACACAAGTTTAAATAATAGTTAAGACTAAGCGCTATTTCAGCTTCAATTGTCAGTATTCCCTTCCCAAATATAATCAACTTTAACTTTAGCAAGTCTGAGCAAAAGCAGGCCTGACTGAAACTGTGAACATAATTCTAATCGATTATCTAACATCTGAACTCCTCATAAAGTTCGAAAGGCTGTAGATCGCTATTTTTACCTTCCCTTAATGTACTTACATCATTAAAAATACTTGAGAAAATCGTCCTTGGATAAATATTTCAAATAATTGATATTAACAATAAAACCAACTAATTCAAAATATTCGTCAAGCGCTTTAAATGAACATTCCGATTAGATTTTGAAATAAACATTATAGTCTGCTATTGTATTAAAAAAATTAGCTCTGTTTCTCCAAGAGATTGTATTGGTTCATCGATAATATGACATTCGTTTTTTCTTTACCCGTATTATTTTATTAAATTGAGAATCAGTTTCGAATCTACTTTCTTCTACAAACAATCGTGCTTCTGCAACGCTTGTTTGAAATCCTATACTACGACATCCAGTCAAGAAATAAACGAGAAGTATAAATAGCAACTTTCAAGTTCACTTAAACCAGTTGTTATAGTTTAATAATATTGTCAACATGTCAGTAGTAAAAAAATATATGGAAATCGATAAGGGTAACAAAAAAGCTAAATTTTTAACAATTTATAACTTTTGCCGTCGATGCCGTCGGCGGTCGCAGATGCTTAACGCCGCCACTCTTCTTGTGCCTCATAATCACAAAAACATTTATTTCGTTGATAGAAAATAATAAGGAATTTGGTTTATATATTAAAAAATTATAAAAAATTCCCATTTTTTGTAAAAAAATCTCTTTTTTTTCCAATTTGCATACGAAATACAATTTTTTGCTCTTCCATATTTAAGTTTGATTTCATCACATCCAATTGCAGCTGTGCTCTAAAAAGAGCAGTATTTAAACTGGTATAATGTGATTAAAAAAATCAAAAATTTCAATCATCTACAGCCAACAAAATCGCATTTGACAGCTGTGGGCAGAAAAATAGCAAAGAATGGATTCATGCGTTAATTTGTTGAATTTGAAACTTGCTTTGATAACTATGTGATTTCTATAGAGATAAAATGGGAAAACCTACAACCCTAAAATGGGATGTAAAACCCAGTTAAATCGATAAAAGCCACACAAAAATTAGCTATAAGTAACTTCATTAAACCATCCAAAAATGACCAGCCAATGGTTTAACTTAAACTTCATATTGAAAACTAATCCTTTTATAAGAAAATAAAAAGAAATAAAAAAATAAAACTTTACATTTTAATTAATTAGGTTGATGAGATCTATTAAGAAAAAAATCATCAATACTTAGTAAATAAATTTTCTCTTAAATTTAAATTTTTGCACTGATTTAAGGACCAAGTATATTTCATTTAGTTAATATTTTCAAAAGACTAAAACATCTGATTATCGACCGAATAAAATTTAAGTTATTAGTTCGATTGCTGAACATTTCTTGGATATACCATTATCAATTTATCGTAGTAAACTTGAAAGGGATAAATTTCTGTTAAATGTAAATAACTGAGCAAATACATCAATCATACCTGGGCAGCACCTTCCGAATGAATAATTTCATAAATATCAAAAAGATTTTTCGTAAAATCATCCACTTGAACTGTACCCTTCAAAGATTCTTTTAAAAAATCATAATCATGGGCAACTTTATGCATTAACTCATTTAATATTGGTTGTATTGAAATTGCCTTTTCAAATTCCGTCTTCGGTAAAGGTGACGGTAATAACATAAATGGAGCTACCGTTAATGTATCGTGATCATATTTTGATCGTGAACGCATAGCAGCTCCATGCATTAACGCCCAATCTTTAGCTTTATCTACAATTTCTTCCAGCACTTCCTTCTTTAAGGGTAAGGTGATACAGCTAGTGGCAATGCGTTTTTTATGAAGTTTTGTGGTCGACATATTTAATTCTTACCTAAAAATTAATTAGTAAAACAAATTTAATTTAAGCTAATTCATAATTTAGTAAAAATATGTACTTGAAACTATTTTAAAATTTTAGAAATTAATTTCACTATGATATAACGGTTTTTTGGTTTGAACAATTATGTTAAAAGCAATAATTTATCTAATAATTTTTGTTGTATTTGACTATTTTATAAATTTTATCAGATAAGAAAAACAATTAAATATTTTCATTCTATCAAATTTAAAACTTTATTTGAATGAAACTAAAGCCTAATTTATATATAGATGTATAGAAATTTCTAATGCCCAAGTTGCACGTCACGTAGACTGTGGCTGGAGGCACCGAGCGTATAGACTAGCGATTAGTCGATAATAGAGAAGAACAATATTTATGGATCATGTACACTATAGCTAACAGTGACGGTCGAAAAGCGTCGGTTTCACTGAACAGTATAAATTTTGTTTGGTAATTGACAACCTGAAGCCACGGTCTTAAACATAGATCTTGATAGCTTTTTTATAAAAAATATGGCGGAATATATAACCTGTGTGTGTGTATAGTAATGTGAGTATTACAACATGTACATCAGTAGTGGTTCTGTCAGTTTTTGAGGGAGGTGGGTAGTATACTCTAATTTCATGCACGGCAATATATAAGTGCAGCCATTAATTATACACTTTTGTCATACTTTTTTAAACTTGCCTTTCCAAACCTGTTTATATAACCGTGTCTGTGGTGTCATACGCACCCACGTTCGAATTAATAGCGCGATTGAAACCATAAAGAATGATTTTATAGATTTTAACCCAATTATATTGCTTATGATAACAGTTGGAAGTTTTTAAATTGATTTTCTGAGTTTGAAAATACATAACATATTAAATAAAAATTTGTAAAAATGACATTAGATGATTTATCATTCAAAAGAATACATCACATTGAAAAATCTGTCGCAGGTCGCTCGTCGCAAATCGCTATTCGCTCATCGCTTGTCCCTATAGTGTGCTTGTCCCATTAGTTCTCTTTAAAGAAAAGCAATATAGTTTTCGGCGTATGTTAAATATGATAGTTTATTTCCAAAATGTTCGTCCAGTTTACTCTTGGGGCTGGGTAATGGGTATAATCCTGCAAAGGATGCGTTTCCCTTCAATCCAAGTGCGTGGGCAGAAAACTTATTCTTTCGAGTGAAAAGAATAGATTGGGTTTTGGTAGGGTTGATTTTGATTTTCCATAACTTGAAATAACTTTCAAGAATGGGCAATCGGGATAGGAGGCAAGTCGAAATTTGTTTCGGTTTGCAATAGGAACAATAGATGGTCGTATCGTCGGCGAAGAGAGCAGTTTCAGTAGCTCGATCCCCCGGGATATCGTTGATATAATATAAAAACAGGAGGGGTCCAAGCAAGTAGCCTTGAGGTACAGCAGCTTTGACACAGTATTGGTTAGATGTACTTTGTTGGATGTTGATTTGGGATTTACGGTTGGACAAATAGGAAATTAGGAATTTTAGAGTGTAGGTTGGTATATCAAATATGGAAAGTTTGTGGATGAGTCCATCGTGCCAAACCGTGTCAAAAGCTTTCTCGATGTCCAAAAGGACCATGCCTGTGGATTTATTCCAGTTCAATCCGGTAGCAATATGTTCATTAAGCCGGTAAAGTTGGCTTACTGTGGAGTAGTTTGATCTGAAACCAAACTGTTTAGGGATAAGCTGCCTGTGAATATCTCCATGACCTTGCTCCAAGTCTTGAAATGTATAATCATATTAGCGGAAACATATGATTGCAACTATAGATGAATTAAACTATAGAGATACCACATAGTCAACAATTTTAAGTATTTGTAAAAATGTCCAAAAACTTCCTGATTATTCATTCTTATTTATCGTATATTTGACTCTTGGTGTGTACAAATCAATTATTATATTTAAATTTTTGGGCTATACAATTATTTTCTTATAACAAAATGGTTTCGTGCAGTGTATAATGCTATAAAATAAACAAACGAGATCTAAATATAAAACAGATGGTAAAATTTATCAAATAAAAGTAAAAATTATTTATGATTTTTTTCCCCATTCCTCAATGACAACAAACTTCATTTACCAGAGACGGACTTGGGCTTTCGAATTTTTGTTATAGTATTTTTATTTTATGATAATTTCTATTATTATTTTTTAATTTTATGACTGATTGCTAGTTTTGTTAACAAAATTTTATGTTGACAAAACAATCTGTTAAAAATATTTAACTGTTTATAACAGACTGTTGTCAAATTATGTTATAAAAAATTATTTTCAACGTGTTATAAAGCCACGAATCCATTCTATAGTTAATTTTACGATATGCATTTATTACATTTTTTTTGCAAATTTCCACTTGATTTTCGAAGAAAACGTTTATAAGTTAAAACTATTAACAGAGCCGACAGTTTGGATTTCGGCAAAAGGTAGTCTCATGAGTTCAGTAAATTTTGAAATCATATTTCTATACTTCTGAAAAAGGTTGCCGTTTATTTAAGCCATCAATTCAAGAAAAACGTAAATGGTCTAATAAGATTTTCCTAATTGCATTAAACGGCATTACCAATGATTTAATGTTTTGTTATGATATTTAAATATAAGGGTTCATTTTTAAACAAAAAATTTAATTTAATAGATAAACTTCAATAAACACAATTTTATTATTTCACTCAAAAAATTTCTTACATTGATTTTTTAACATTATATTACTATGAATTCAATAAACAAATTTATTTAAATGCTGCCTTATACAAAACAATATATATTATATTCATACCACAACTTTTTTTACTTCGTTTTATATCATCTATCTCCCACGAACGCATTGGTTTCTGTAAAATTTGGTATTGTATTATTCATCTCAAGTGTTTATTTCATCCATGATTGCAACGCTATGCTTATGTTCAATATGTGTAGTCAATTTAAACTCGTGCCAGGACATTCCCACTGTCAAATATTATAGCATTTTGTAGACTTCCGCATCAAATGTTTATTTAAGGAAGTACGAGCGCCAGGCGGTGTGGGGATAGGTATCGACTCTAGCGCGGTAAGGGGAACGCAGTAACCATATGATTTTTTTCAATATATAGATATACATTTAACATTGGCTAGTGGCGGCATTTATTTTTCTTTTAATTAATACACTTTAATTAGTCGGGCAAGTGTAAATGTTTTTGAATTAAATTTATCACTAATATATTTACTTTCATCCATAAGTTTTTTAAAAATATTCACCGACAGTTTTACGAGAAAAATACAGAAATATATCAATGTTTGAAGGTTACCCCATAAGACCAATGTTAAATTGCTCAACTTTAAAGTTAATTATTTATTTAAATGATCGGGCAATCTCCTTCAAATTTTTGGAATTTGTTTAGACATATTTAAACTTTGTATTAAAAAAAATCAAGCCTTTTATCAAAAGTTGCCTTGGTGCTCGTACTTCCTTAACATTGTCAATCTATTTGTCATATCTGAAGCATATGATTAGTCTAGCAGGAATCGGCGCATGAGTACCAAAAACTATTCCACCTCAATTTTTTTATGCGATCCTCTTCAAATTGCCCTCCTAATGATATAAATGCATGTTGCCATGGCGCAACCCGGTGCCATATTGTTTAAACCGAAATTGTTTAAACAATTGCAAGGCATTGTTATTTTTCAACCGGACAAATTTTTTTTATATTCTTTATTGATATACCAATAAAAAAGGTCCTATGACTTTTAACGATAAAGTTAATATTTTTAAAGATATGAATTTTTAAAGGTTCGAAAAATCTCAAATTTGGGACCCATGAAAAATATATTAAAAAAAAAACATAATGTCTAAGTAATATTTTTTTTTTTTATTCTCTATACAATTGTTAATAATATTGTAAAAAGAGATTTTAAAAAATTTCATTGTTTATATCTTTTTTTTAATTGTTAATAAGTATGCGTCTCTCTCTGACTCATTGGTTTATAGTTAAAAATATTTATTAATATTTAACAAATCATTTATTAGAGACCACTTTTTAGTCCTTAATAAAAATTGAGGTGGAATAGTTTTTGGTACTCATGCGCCGATTCCTGCTAGACTAGATCTAAAGTTGCACCATGCATATTTCAAGTCAAAATTATATTGAAATAACTATGGTTAGCGATATTAGGAAGCAATAACTTGTAGATTTACATTTTAAAACAATTTATAGATGTTTTATTTATGCTCTCTTAATAGTATTATTTCGCTATATTTTTGAATTTGACGTATCGAAAACGGTCTTATATACCATACCAGGTCATGACATTAAACCTTATAAAAGTCTGACATAGTGTTTTATTAATGGCTGCACTTATAAGAAGCCGTGCATGCAAGTAGAGTATACTACCCAGTACTGACAGTACCGCTACTGGTGAACACGTATTAACCAATTCGGAAGTCCTTGCATAAAGGATTATGTTTCTAACATCTGTTACTAAACCGCCTTAATGAATACACAGTTTAGCGATGAGACGGATTTACTGCAGTGTATAAAATTTTAATTTATGACCAAAGTCATATGACTGAAGAACCCACAGTCATATAAATAGGTATACGTGTCAACTGTCAAAAAAGCGTACCCTAAAGTGTAATACAATTTGGCTTATATATTTCTCTGTATTTGTTAATTGTTATATTTACCACAGTGACTGTTATATATTAGTCTATATATGGTCTCATTTTTCAAGTTTTTCATTTTTATTTAATTTAAATGAAAGTAAATATATACTATCTAAAAAAAATTGCGATCGGGGGACTACCGTCAAGAACGAAGTACTTTACGTTAGTATTTCAACTCTAACGCGATTTAATTTGTAGATTTATATTATTATATTCCTGTATTTTTGTCAACCCAAAGTCAATAAGTATCATTTAATATTTTATTATATGATATTTATAAAATAATCATTTATTAAAAATTGAATATAAAATAGTGAAGTATAAATATTATAATTTTAAATAAGAAAAAATTTATTAAACTTTATCATTATATAATATTGTATAAGTCAATAATGGTACGTTATTGTTACGTTACGTTACATTTTCTGCTATTTCACTTACAATAAAGTGTAATATCTTTTATAGAACTTCGTTATAAAAAATTTCAACTTTCTTGAAATACAGAATTCATATTTCATAAGATTGTTATTGCCTACGAGCAATTTTAGGTTATTCTGGAATGATTCAGACTGGTAAAAAGAGAATTATGTATAATTTTTATATGAATTCGACTATTAATGAAAAATAGTTTTATTATTTAAAATGCGGAAGGAACTACGTTAATATTCCTTGGAAATCTGTTGAATTTATGGCCAAAATCGATACTAAAATTTGAATTAAAAAATTAGCGAAAAAAAAATTTTCACAATGACGTTTGTCATGTGCCTAACGGGCAGATATGTGTTGACTATATTTCTAAACACATTCCTTTGTGCACACCATATCTTAACGAATAAAGTCGAATATGAAAAAATATTGAATAAAACCGATACATACTTTTTGAAAATTTTTACAGGTAATTAATATTTTAAAATGAAATGCCTAATTATAATAAACAAAAACAAAGAAAAAATAACAATTATAAACAAAATTAATGATTAAAATAGTACAGGCTTAATATTTTATTAAAAAAATTTGCCAAATATCAATTTCGATCACGAAATCCCTGTTACTTAAAAAGATACCTCATGCGCTTCAGCTCACATGACATATTTTACAAAATTTTATTTGTAGCATATTATCTACAGTAGAAAGTAAGTAAAATTTAAAATTAGTAGAGAAGAAAATTTTCAAGATATTTTTTTTGGATCAAATACATTTTAAATAAAATTTTTACTAAAATTTTGTGTAAATTTTAACTTTGCGCAACCTATCTAAAAATCAATATCAAAATTTTTATCCAATGTTTACATTAAAAATGAAAAGAAATGAAAGGTCACTATAAAAAAAAACAACGTTATTCAAATTAATTAGTTTGATTTTAATAATAATCTAGCGAATCGACTATGCATATCGATAGCGAATTAATTTCTTGATAGCAAGAGAAAAATAACTCATTCAAGTACTTGGCAACGTAAGTAGCGTTTACAATCAATTAAATTTAAAAAAATTTTTATGTTGTAGAATCATGGGAGTGAATAATAGTAAACGATTGGCTGCAAAATGCTCATTTTTATCCAAAGATGAACAGGTTATTGTTAGTCAATCGTTCAGACTTGTTAGTAAGAATTCAGAGAAAATTAAAGAAGATGATTTAGTAGTAAGAAACTTTTTTTTAGTTTACCTTAAAGGAAAAAAAAGGCGATAAATTTTGTTTGCAGATATTGTAAGAATGTGATTAAGACTCCAAAAATATGGTATATTTTCGGTTCTTTTTGGATTATATCGAAAATTAGTGTAAAATAAATTAATATACTAAAAAAATTTAATTTTGACTTATACGTAAGATTTCAAAATAAAACAAGATGTTTAGATTATAAAAAAATTTATTGAAAGAAAAATGGATAAGAAATCTTGTTAGAATGCGATGAAATAAAAAAATTGTTCAATTTTCAAGTCAATATTGACATTAAAGTAGGCCTCGTCAAATTATTTGTGAAACACAAACTTCGAAAGTTCTTGATTTCGATTACTAAATTTTTTGTATAGGTCTATTTGAATCCTGTATGTATATGAAATATATGAGTTAATGTAAATAATATAAGTATACATATTCTTAGCATATGCGAGTATTCAACCAATAAGCTCTGTTGGTTGTTTTCTTCGCTTGTAACAGAAACAATTTACATTTTATTTTTGATTTCCGCAACATTAAATTAGTTTTTTTGCTTTGAAAATATTTTTCATTATCAAAGATGTAGCAAAAGTTTACTACAATTTATTAAATGATAAATGTTTTTTAGAAATCTACAAAGATATCTAAATACTTACAAAGATATTTATGATTTAAATATTTTGAAGAAAAAAGAATTTGTAATATCTTGGTTGAAATTTGGAAGAAATATGCTTCATACAATTTTCTTCGAAAAATTGGTAATTTGTATATATACATATATATACTTGAAATGTCAAAATTTACCGTCTTTCATACGCCTCGATCAAATTAAAATATTTATTTTTAGTAAATTTTACAAATAAAAATATACTAGTTTTCAAAAAAAAAAAACCTGTTCATTTCTTTTAGAAATTATGGGGACCTCAAATGGATAGCCGCTTAATGCAATATATAACAAATTATTTATTTGGGCGTTCTTCAAATCGACAACAAACTGTGGAATTTGAGAAATTTGCTGAGATGTATGTGTTTTGTATTCGTGGTACTGTAGATGAACGCTTACAAGTATTACTAAAATGTTTAGGAAAAAATGACATTGCTGATTCATTTGATGTTACTTATATTTTAGTTAAAGAGGTAAGTATCTAATATTAGCAAAGAAAAGGATTTGTTCTCGAAAAATTAATAGCAAATAAAATATATAGGCATTTAATTAGCTAATTGCCCAATATTTTTTTATTATTTGAAAATCATTAAACGTGGTCCATACATTTTATTATTACAATATTTTATGCTGGAATAAATGTTAAACAAAAACGAATAGTTGATGTACAATTATGAATTAACACACTGAACTTCAATATGCTTAGTTTTTTTGTTAAATTTCCGTATTTGCCATTAGCGATAGCTACAGGGATATCTGTAAATATTTTTCAATCGGTTGATGAATCTCAACAAAAACATATTTTATAACATTCCGTATGCAACTTATTCCGAATATGGCTTGACAATACAATATATTCGGTTTTTTTTTTTGAACACCCATTTTACATCCAATAGTAATTTTTTTAGTCCATGTATTATTTTTCACAAGACTGTTCATCTCATTATCAAATAAGTTAAAAAACTCCATAGCATGTTTCCAACGTTCAGCTTCGTTACACGTTATGGTCCCCTCGAAGTTACCTGAAGTTGAGCATCTCAAAAATTGACAAAAACAGAATACAAAAATTCTTTATCGAATCGAATTGTTGGTTTAATTTGCTTTCTTGATCTTGTCCCACTTTCCGTTTCATCATTTTTCTTGGAGTTACTTAATTCATTTGTCACTTCTTCAGACCCTTACTTGGTTGTCCCATTTTTATCATTACAACCTGCTCATATTGTGTTTTCTTCAATAATATCAACATGCCTGGCTACTATTCTTCTGTACTTCAGTATACTCGAGTAAAATTCAAAGTTCAACTTTTTTCTCCCACTATGATTCCCTTTTATTCTACTTCCATATAATTTTAATTCATTTGTAGATGGTTTTTACATTATATTTAATTGAGTGTCTTCTTCACTAGGGTATTTTTTTAAAGCTACGTTGGTGGTTTGAGGCTTTCAGCAAAAAGGCTGTATTGACGATATATATTCAACTGTCATTAAAATGAAAACTTTAAAGTTGTTACTTTCCTAATTTTGTAATAAGCAAAATATACATTTTATCCTGAAAAAATGATTGTTTGAAATGATTTTTCGTAACGATGAATAATTATTTTTATTAAAACATTTTATTTTTTTTGTTTTTAATTTTTATTTATTTTATTTCAATTTTTTTATTTATGATTTTTATATATTTAATTTAATGTTTTTATTTATTTAATCTCAATTTTTTGTTAAATCTATTTTTTTAAATTTATTTATAACTTTTTACACATTTTTGTATCATGTTACACATAACATGTTAGAAATTTTTGTATCGTGTTACACAATAACATGTTACATGATCATTTTCATACAAAAACCTCCACTTTACATATAATTTGCAAATAAACTTTTTAATTATCGAACATTTTCCAAGCTTCTTGTGATACTTTAACACTGTTACGCCGTTGCTTTTCACGAAATCACTCTCATAGATACCCAGCGGAAAGATGTTACACATAAAAAAAATGACTGTCGTGTTTTAAAAATCAGAAAACATTTATGAAACTGAATAAAAATTTTAAGTGAACCACATATTTTACTCGGAAAACATTATATTTTCAAGGAAAAATTAGAAATGTAATGAATTTAAAAAAGGGATATTCATTTGAAATAATAGTCCCAAAGTTTGACTGGATATGGGATTGTGACCGTAACGAGTTAAGATAAATTTTAAAACAAATTACTAATTAGTATATTTCTAAAATAAAGCTGAATATGAAATTTAAAATTTTCGTAAAGTATTGTTGGGCTAAACGGTTTTTTTAAATAATTAATAAACCAAGCTTGTTTTGAAACAAAATGTCTCTCTTTTAAATAAAAAATGTTTCTCATTAAAAAACGAATTTTACTGTTGTGTATCTCACTGTAGACTGCTATAGGATATTTGGCTGATGCTATATAACATACCAAAATATGAATTTAAACTCAATACCATAACAAAATTCGTAAATTTAATTAAAATCGATTCAATAACAAAGAAGTTACAAATTTTTAAAAGTTATTTTCCAACTATTGAAAAAACAAATTTACATATAATCTTTGTAAAATAATTAATGTAATGAAACTGTATTAGACGAATATCATATTAAAATTATGCTAGATATTAATCTCTTTGCGTACAATATATGTAAAATTTTAGTAATTACAGTCCTTAAATATTTTAAGTGTAGATTGAATATATTGTGTTTTTGTATTATGTTTTCTGCAAAATAGACCAGGTTCGATAATTTTTTAAACCCATTGGAAACGGAAGAGAATATAACAAAACTGAAAGGGAAAATAATTTACCGGCGTTCTGAGTTCGGGAAGTAGAATGGGGTGAGTTTTTAGGGTAAAACACGGTTTATGTCGATTTTCGGTAAAACTAAAGTCCTATGGAAAAAGTTAAATGGCAAAGTTGTAGGTAATTAAAAGATCTACAACTTTTTTCTTTACATTTTTTTCTCATAAAATGCATTTCGTTTGCTTGTATCTATCTATCTTTATGTCTATGTTTATTCATTTGCCTGTATCTATCTATCTGTATGTCTATGTTTATTCGTTTGCCTGTATCTATCTTTATGCCTGTGTTAATTTTTATAAAATTTGTAAGGCTTTGAGTCAAATTGGGTCAACAGAGGCTTCGTTATAATAAATTTTTTAAACTGATTAATTATATAACTATATATTGGACATTTAAATCAAATAAGATAAAGGGTTTAATCCTACATTTTATTTCTGATGGCAATAGAGTTTTTATAACTCTTTATAAGGATTGTGTTTAATCATAAGTGAGTTCTACGTTACAATGCAGCTACTAGTATTTACAATTTAAAAAATATTAATTCTTCTCTTTTTAATAAAATTTTTAACGAATAACTACAAATAAATTTTTTTTTCTTTTGCTTATACTTATTCGCCAGTTTTTATTTGACATTTGGTTTACGATTTACATGCAAAAAATTGAACAAATAATTATATTTTCTGAAATATAATCTTTTATTATAAATTTCAGCTACTCGTGGTGCTTTGGTCGATTGGGATATCCCTTCCATGTACGATGAATGTTGCGGATAATAGATAATTGATTAAAAACTGAATCTCTCATTACTGTTCACTCACTTTAAATTACTTGACTAATTTACTTGATCAAACAAGGATAAAATAAACCATTGATTTCCAAATAATGCATACATAAATGTGTATAGGTTTTTTAATTAGATAATAAATTAATTTTAAATTGTAGTACGGACATATAACTCCAAGTTATCATCGATGGTATTTGTATCATTAGAATGTAACTTTGCGTGATTTAAGTTTTGTGATATATTAACCTTTGTTTATAAACAAACATTTGTTTAATTTAATAATATTTCATTTTCTTTTTTTCAATATAATTAATGTTTGGTCTTAGCAAAAAAGAGAAAAGTTATTGAAATCGCTAAATGATTCTTATTAAACTTCTATCTACAAATAAACTAATTGAAATTTCAGTTTGTGGAATCAATAGTATCCACATTTATGAAAATACAAAAAGTTTCAAATACAAAACAGTATCAATCATGGATATCACGTGGTTCATTTTCATCACCACAAAATGTACAAAAATTTGCTGAAAGTTTAACACTTGAATTAGCAATAAATACTCAAACAATTACTGAAAGTGATTTAAGTAAATGGATTGGAAGTTGTACAATATTAGGAATATTATTACAACATGTATTTAACCACTTGTATCATATAACGCACAAGGAGAAAGAAAAAGATAAAGACAAATCACAAGGTAAATTTAAAATAAAATAATGTTTTCCTAGGTATTGATTTAAATTATAAATGTTAAAATTATAGCCGAAGTAACTGGGAGAAAAAAAAATGTTAGGATAAACTGTCCAACAGTGAACCAATTTTTATTAACATCCATATTACTTCCGAAGTTGTGTTACTATACTTAAAAAAAACATACTCATTGGAAATCTTGTAAACTCTTTATACAACAAGACATCGGATTCCCTTGATGATAGGACATTTTATGGTTCCGGAACAGATATGATTACATGGCGTTTTAATTATTATGATAAAGTATCTATAAAACCTGCTTCTTAAACTAAAATGCAAATTTTTGTTGTTTTAAACCTATAATCTGTTTGGCATGTGGCACCAGTGTTTGTATTTTGAATTTTAACGTTTGAGATCTTTGTTTAATTGACTATTGCCGCCTCAAAAAATAATTTTTTTGCATTATTTTCTAGTAAAATCTTGAAATATAAGGGTTATGTATCAGTTTGCAGCTTATCATTTTTTCTGCAAAACTTAAATAAGCTGGAGAGCTGTTGCCATGTTCTTTGGAGTTTGTCAACTAGCGGTTCAATGTGTATTTCTTGCTTATGGTTCACTGTTGGACATGAGGCATTAATTATTTTACGGTTAAAAATCGATGCTGTTTTATATTTAACTTGGTTAAATGCCTATATTGAATGTTTGAAATAAAGTAATTTTTAAAAAAAAAATATCTAACATTACGATTATTATTAAATAAGGAAATGAAACACAAATTTTGAATTTTTTTTTTTTACTTTCTTTAACCCAAAAAAATTGTTTTTTTAAATACATATTATTTGGCTGCTCATTCAAATTATCACTGGTGGCCAATTTTCTCTATACACGCGTTAGGTAAATACTCTTCAACTATTGCACATATTTTGTTACTACTATTTTGAAAATTTTGTTTTTCTTCAATTAATTTGTAATCAGAAGCAACAGTCCTCTAATTGGTCACAGAATATAAAATTTTATTAATCTATCCAATACATAGGATGCGGCTTAAGCAGAGGCGACCTAGTGTAGATACTAGAGGAAAATAATTCACTATAATACAGAAAAACTACTTGTACAATAAAGAAAAGCAACTAGAATCGTGATGTTGTCAAAAAACACAATAGGGGTAATCTACTATAAAATTATATAGCGGGAGAGCTGCTGATACAGACTTTTTTGTGTAGGCATCATGAAAATTTGTATTAATCATTTTTAATAATATCTAAACACAAAATCGAGCAAGAAGAGAGCTGAAACTTTATTAATTCTTAGATGTTTTAAGTTGCAATTTTTCGTGTTATTTCGAAATTGTATATTTTAATCCAATAGAATAGAAAATGAAAACCCAAATGATTTAATCAGGTCTAAATTTTACTCAGGGATTAAAGAGGATGATTCCAAAGTTTAATTTTGTTAATTTTGGTAAAACATATTTATGAAAATTGAGATGTTAAAAGAATAAAATTTATAATTAAGCTTAGAAATTTTGAAGATTTAAACAAATTTTAAAGCTGCCTCAATTATCTACTCAAAATTTTCTTTCAGTTCTTAGACGCTTTAAACGTCGATTTTATTATTTAAATATTGAATTTGTTTCAAAACAGCAATCATATGTATTTTTAATAAATTCCATAAAATATTTCAAACATACTCGAGGATATAAAAACGTGTCTGTATCATCTACGTTAAAATTTCGGATTTTAGTTAAAAAGCTTGTAAAATAAAAAACGCATTTTAAAATTTTTCCTTTGCGAAGCATACTCTATGGACCCTCCTGATTTATTGAAGCGTATCCCATTCCACAAAGTGGCAGGGGATATTTAAAATATATTAAAATACACTTTCGAGATCAGATCAATTTTTGCTAATGGATTAATTCAATAGAGAAAGGGAGAATTTTTAAAGTACTTTATTTTCTCTAATTTTTGTATGAGATTGTTGTTCCATTGAAAATAATTTAATTTTAACTTTTTCAAATTTCTCTATTTTTATCTAGGCACAGCATATTATTCACCAGAAGAGAGTCACGAAATTAGTATCTGTGATCGAGAAAAAAATTTAATTCCATTTTGTCGCGGATTAGATTTAATTCCATCATACCCAAGTTTATTGGATTTAAATCAATTAGTTTTTATAAATGCAAATTTACCAGCAAAATATCGTTATGAATGGCGTTTTTTATTTTCGAGTGAAATACATGGAGAATCATTTTCAACTCTAATAGGTAAGTATAAAATTTCTTTTAATAAGTATTAACATTAAAATCATTATTTATGTTATAAAGTTTATTCTATCAAAACAAGGTAGTATATATATCTATCGTACACGAAATTCCGTTAGGAGTATTTTTTCAAATTATTACGAAATTTTTTCATATTAAAATGTAAGATTATTTCAAAAACTTCATTCTTATGTCTTCAAGATATCATCCTTACTCACATTAATTTAAATATTCAACTGTCCAGTTATAAAATTTACTAACAAAAGATAAATCTGTCGAAATAAATGAGAAAGTGAAATAATCAGCGAATGATGATTATAAGAGGTCGGTAACACAGGCTTAATTGCTAAACATATGCCTCCGTCTACTAACTAATTGCACAATAGCCTCCTTTGTGTGACGGAGATAAAATACATACCGAGACAGTGCCTCCTTGTCTCTCAGGTAGAGATCGGACATCTGGTATATTTCGCTCTGCTTATATTTAAGTGATCCGCCACTTGGTTGCAACAGATAGGTTTCATTTTATACTTCAGTTCCTAATTTTTTTAATGGTATTAATTTGATTTATGTAGGAAGAATAATAAATCAAGGACCTTCTGTGTTAATAATTGAAGATAAAAATGGTTATATGTTTGGTGGTTTTGCACCAGTATCATGGAATTTAAGTCCCAAATGGGTTGGGAATGATTCTAGTTTTTTATTTACATTGACACCAAAAATGAGAATATTTCCGAGTACTGGATATAATGATCATTATCAGTATTTAAATTTAAACCAACAAACTATGCCAAACGGAATGGTAATAAAATTGAATAGATAACAATGACATGCAACTTATTGTTGAAAATAAATTTCTTTTTAGTGCATGGGCGGGCAATTTGATTATTGTGGATTATGGTTAAATAGTGAATACGGTTTAGGACATACTAGTGAGAGTTGTACTACGTATAAAAGCTATACACAAATGTCATATCAAAAAGAGTTTAGCTATAGCCATTTAGAAGTATGGGGCTTAGAAAATCCAGCCGCATCTGAAGTAAGATCTTTTTATTTATTCATATAAATCTTAAGAATTCTACAGACCTACACAAATAAAATCGTGTGGTATTTATAATTTTATTTTTTTAAGTATTTCAGGATTTTTTTCTCATTTTAAGATGTATTACAGAAGAATTACGAGGCTTTCGTTCATTAAAATGAAATAAAAGCTTGCCCTCAAAAAGTTTTTTTACCATCAATTTATAAATTTAATGCTTAAAATTTATTTAATCACTATTGTAATATTTTAATTTTGGATCCCAATTTCGAAATCTATGATAAACGAGATAAACGATGATGTTGAGTAACAAAGTTGTGTATAATTTGTCTTTCACAAATACAGAGATGAATTAAATGAAATTATGTAAAAAAATAACTGCTATGACGTGTCACAGAAATTTATTTTATTAAAATTTGTATTAGGTGAAAACTCGAAGCAAACTTACACCCCCTATTACAGCAGTCCATCATTTAAATATTTCCTGGAAAACGTTTCAAATAAATATCATATATCACTGTATTTTTATTAAATTGGTGAAGGCACCTGGTATTTTTTTCAAACTTAAATTGACACTTTGCGTATGAAGGGAATTTTCTCGAGATTCCTAGAACATAATTTGACTTTTCTCAGAGCTTTTCTCTGCTACATCTTGTTCAGATCTTCACTTATTTGAACTTTTCCATGGAAAATTTTTTGGATTTAGGGGACTTCAAAACCTATATTTCCGATAACAACTCGACATTGAAAATTGGACCCGGAGACCCTACCCCCTTATACTATTGTATGTTAAAAGAAAGTAAAAAAAATTATTTCAAAGGGTTTTATAATTTTTACTATACAACAATAAACAATTATGATTGTTTATTGTTGAATAAACAATTATGATTGTTTATTGTTGAATAAACAATTATGATTGTTTACTGTTGAACTATCAAATTAAATTCAAGCATAATTATGAATTTTGTGATGTTTTTGCGAATATTGTATATTGAGTTGCCGGAAATTGAACAAACTGTTTTTTTACTGAAATATAAATTTATTATGCAGGATGATGATGTAAACAAAGTCGGAAGTATACTTGACAATGTGGAACAACAATCATTTTTAGAAATGGCTGGAAGAACAATTCACAGTGATGGAATGCGAGAACCGCCACCTGAATAAGATTTATTTTTTTGAAAAATTCACACAACTGAAATAAATGTAGGAGAATGAATAATATATTTGCTTAGAAATATTTCATATAAATCCTTAATGCCTCGCCCTCTTTTTAATTTCAATTATGATCAATTTATTCATAATTTTAGTAGAGATTAAGGCTGATTTTAATTAAAAATTTCCAATATTTAAAATAATTTGAGAAATAATAGAACAATTTTCGAAAACTTCTTAATTTCGTGCCATATATTATATTTTAGGAATTATACTTGAACTGCTGTTTCAAAATAGCAACAGTAAAATTCTTTCAGTATTCCTATATTTAACCCATTTATTTTTAGTGCCAAAGTTATATACAATAATTTCAAGTGAATACAAATTTTTTTTTTTGGGATTTGTATGAATATTTTCTTAATGTATCATCCAAAAAATTCCCTTAATTACTATTTGCGCCCAGAGATCTCATTAAATAATTTTGAGAATTTTTGAGGTTATAATAAAAATATTAGTGTATCATAAGACTAGAATTTTATTGCTAAATTTGTCTATTGATTCAAGCACAATATATTTAAATCGAATAAACTTTTAATTTGTAGATACGATTTTGTCATTAACAGTAAATTAAATTAAATTTTCGGCTGATATTTTAATTTTTTCGTAAATGCAAAAGTAATTTTGATGTTAGTGGTTGTGCCTACTTTTTTTTTATTAATCTTTATTTATAGTTTTTAAACATGTTTTTTATTTCTGTGGAATTTATTAGTTTATATGTGCCATTTTTTTCAGTTATAGTGTAGCTAGACTTTAAATTTAGTCTTAGAGGTATATTAAATTTAGTCTTTTTCAATGCTTAGGAATATTAAAAAAAATTTTAAATCCGCCCCAATGTCAGTCTGCTGAAACTACATTTTCAGTTTTTGTCGCCACCGTAAGTGTCAACTAATTACCGACTAGTAACAATCTGTAGACCGTAAATACAGGAAATAATTAAAATTGTCTAATTAATACTGCTGATAGTAAAATTAGTAAATTAAAGAACAAAATGAAAAAGTTCGCATGTATGCATAATGGTAACGAAAATATTTCAATATTTTGTATTTATTTTGCAATTACAACCATCTATAATAATACAGCCTTAAACATTTAAATTTTCTGAGGATTCTGTGATGATTCAATGAGGCTCAAAACTGAGAATTTCTTGAATATGACAAACGCGTCTACCAAATTTCATCAAAATCGGAAGATTTGTTAGAAAATTCTAGCGGAGCAATCATAGATAATGACAAACGAAATTCAAAAACGTCTAGTTGAAATTTCGACCACAATTATTTGTGAAAAATTGATTTTAAATTTTATTTTAAATATCTATAGTTCCGATCAAATAATATATTGCGACAGTGAAATTGACACTAATTTAACGACGAGTAACATATTACTAGAGGCAATATGAGGATAATTTTAATAGTCTTGTGACTAATTACGATTATTTTTAAACCGATGATATTGCAGTCGAAATATGCATTTATAATACATGATCAAGTGATTGGGTGATATTTTATTATGTTTGAAATTTTTTCAAAACTTATCACCAATGTAATAAAAACATAATTTACAGGTAATAGATGTTTAAATGATTTATGCCTTTGTTTTCAAAATATATCTACAGATTAAAATTTTAAAAAGCGCACCAACCAAAGCGTAGCACAAACCAAATATAAAAATCGCGTTGCACTGCAAAATAATAAAATAGTTTTTAGAATGCAAAAAATGAACACTGTATTTATAAAATAAATAATAGTTTAAAAAATATAAATTTTATATTAAAAAATAAATAAATAAAATAGGGAATTTTTTGGTTTTCATATTTTTCAATAAAATTGCTACAAACTTATTAGATAAATCTAAAAATGAAATATACTTTTAAATCTTGTTGTGTTTTACTATTTCAATTTTATTATGGATTTTATTATTAAAATAAATAAATATAAAAATGTATTTATATATTTGAAAAAAAAATATTGTAATTTATGTATAAAAAATTATATTGTAATTCCAAATTTTAAATTAATATATTATTATTATTATATTTTATATGTTTGCTTAACACAAAATAAAAATTATAAGGTTATGTGCATTAGCCTTCAGTTTATTTCCAGGCGTTAATAAACTGACGGCAAAGTATGTTACCAAATCTATGAACCAATTTCATAATTCTCGATGTCTATTCAAAACACAAAATGATGTGCTGCCGAGTACGATATGATATCACGCTCGTTTTAAAACGCTAGCATTATTTCTATTGAGTTTTTACATGACATATACAATTCACTTTAAATGTAAACAATTAAATAATATTTAATTGTAATTAAAATATTGCGCCGTAATCGATTCTGTCGCCATTTCCATACTAAATATTCTGCAGTTGTGTCTTGCTCGTTTCTTTTATTTATTAAAAATACGAGTAAAAGTGTAACAGTCTCTAAGTACTTATATTTATTAAAATTCAAAAAATTAACATAAGAAACTAAATTTATAGTCCATAAATTAAATTATCAAATTTTTTTCATGAAAATACAATTTTTGTTCCTTAACAAGATTAACATGAAAGAGAAATAATTGACACAGAAATTTCCTGCTTTTAACCTTACAGAATGGTTTTCTTAATCGTATTTCAGCTTAGATGTTGCAACTGCTTCAGTAGATAAAATAGTCACAGCTTAGAGCCTTTTTTGATTCATTATACTTCTTTATTGAAAAGCTCCTTTCAGCGGAGGCTGCACACTTGCCAGTATAGTTAAAAAAATTCACACTACCATAAAAATATTTGAGTAAATTTAATTGTTATTAATCTTTATCAAATACTGAACCATACTTATTCAAAATATTGAATAAGTGTAAATTATTTTTACATCTGTGCGCGATACTAAAATGAGATTTCTAACCATTGTCATGCATAGCTATGTAAACAAACAGACTGAGAAATGCCTACCTCTAATTGAAGAAAAATCGTATTTATCATTTTATGTTACATATGGTACATATTATGTTTATTTTATGTCGAATAAAATTTTTTCGTTCGAATGGTAGCTTATAAGTAACTCATGAAATTCCCAAGAGCGAGGTCTCTCCGATTGCTGACACTAATAATATCTATTACAAATATGAAAATCAACTGAATTTACTACCTATTTTCGTTTTCGAGAAATATCTTTGATGACGGACTATTGTATCAATACGAAAATTGTGATAGTGCCTTCAATATCTTCTGGATTTACAAACTTGCTGTGGCATTGTATAGATATATAATGAGTTGAAGTTAGCTATGTGTGGTGGTATCATATGAAGAGGGATTGAGTTGAAGTGAGCGATGGAATGATGGCATTCATTGATGTTCGAAGATGTAACGAAATGTCGAGAGAGTTCTTTGATTAGCTTTAGATATGTGACGTTTGAAGAATTAAAACAATTAAATGGATTTTATTTTTGAATGTTTAGTTTTTTATATGGGACGTTTGAAGAATTAAAAGGATTTTATTTATTTTTGTGTAATTTACGTTCATTAAATCACAAAGCTTTAGACAAACAAAATTTAATACACCCTCATAAATTAATAAATGTTGGTGTATAAAAACATCATTTTAATTAACTTTCTAAAATGAATCACCTCATGTTTTCAGATATTGGTTCAAAAATCATTCAGCCCGATTTTTGGCAAATGATTTTTTTCCAGATTTCTTGATGTAATCTTTAAGGTATTTACTTTACTTTAATTAGGTAAAAAATAAGATTGTCTTAAATTATTTTTTACTTTATTTACTTTAATTAGGTAAAAAATAAGTTTGTCTTAAGGAAGTACGAGCGGCTGGCATGGTGTGGATAGTCTGCTCTGAGCGCGCGGTGAAGGTGTGATGATGATCACGTGATCGCGGCAATACGTATAGCAACACTGTGATTACTATGATTATTATTTTTGTTGTTATGTGTCAATTCAAAATATACATTGCGTATTATATATATATAGTTGTAGGTTAGGTTACTTTACTATTATGATTATTGCTTTGCTTCTATCTCTTTTCAATATTTGTTATCTCTTTTTAATGGTCTACAGTGTTGCCGGTTAGTACCAAAGATAATCGACGCTACCGAATTTACTGAAAAAGTTCATCTTTTTAATTAAATATCTTTTTAATTAGTCGGGCAAAACGGGTTTTTTTTTTCAATTATTTATTAAGGTTTTAACTTTAATTTAAATAGTTTTTTTTAAATTTCTACCGGCTAGTTTCGGAGATATTTACGAAAACGTATCACCCGTCTACCGTTTTGCCATAAAGCTAATGTTAAATATGCCTACTTTTGAAGTCATTTATTTATTTAAATAATCGGGCAACCCCCCCTAAAATTTTTAGGATCGGTTTAGATTTAGTTCAACTGCATATAAAAAAAATTCAAGCCTTTTATTAAAAATTGCTTTGGTGCTCGTACTTCCTTAAATTTGAAGCTAAAAAATATGAAGCTTAAATTTTAATATGTCTCAATTATATGTTCATAGAGGGATCATTTGTCCCAACAGTCTTTTTGAATGGGGTGCAATTACGTACTTATCTAGGACTAACAATCTTCTCCGATTTTCTAAATCCGTACAGTTAAGATATTATGTCTTTTCAAAATATAGATAGTAAGTAAATTACATGACAGGTTATTCAATGCATATACGCTTACAATGACATAGTCATTTACTTACATTAATTTACCCATTTGGCGAATAATGTTTTTAATCTAAAAAATTTGTTTAACTTCGGAAGAAATTTGATATATTCTTAAGATTATTTTAATATAATTATTATTGATTGTAATTTGACAAATACATTATTTAGTGACCATCTATGAATCTTTAAAGTTAAAGAACGTCTAATCGAAACGTGGCTAGGCTATAGTACTCGTAAACAAAGTTTTAACGTTTTATTTTATACTATAAGGAGTGCTTGTGTATGGTCATCTTACTAGAGTTAGAAAAGAAAAACATAAATACACATATTTTAAATAAATATATTGATTTTTTAAATAAGATCCTTATTCACCATTTTCATAAGTAATCCTTAAAGGTTAAGGTACAATATTCAACAATCTATTTTTCTATTCTACTGTTTTTTAAAAGAAATGGTTTGATTCGTTTTTGGTTCATTCATCTTTGTCAAATCTAAAACATTTTCAGGCTTCAAAATAAACTTCGAATAGGTTTTCGATAAATTCTCCATCAAGCCTCGAATTAAATTAGAGGATATAGAAGAACTGATTAATTTTGAGCCATATAAGATAATATTTTGGGTAATAAAAATAAAATTCACTCGCCCGCTTATTTTACAATTCAAATTATACATCTAAAAAATTCGTGAAACTTGCTCCACGGATTACTTTCACCCAAATTAATGAAGGATATTTATATTAATAGCAAAATAGTTTAATTATTGGATATAAATATTTTCCTTCTATTATAACTAATCACACTACTTTGTGGTTTTACAGTTGTGATTTTAAATAGTATTATCAGTGAATTTCTTGTCTATACCACTTCTTACTTGACAAAAAAGTTTCTTCTTATACCGAATATTCAAGTTGGTTACTCAAATTTATTCTCAGAGGTATAAGCTAGAAAATCGCCGAATAAAATCGCAGATTATGAGAAAATTTATAGATTTTTAATTATTAGTTTATTTCGATTTTTTTACTTCCTCTGTGTAATTGAAATTCATATGAAAAATGAAATGATTTAAATAAATAAGTAGTAACATAAATTCTTAACATAGGAAGCGCATCTTTTGTAACTCAATGATAATTAATTAGAAAATATATCGATAAAAATTTTTACCGATACGGTCTCTGGATGCAATCATAACTGTGTAGTGAACCTATAATTGGGGAAAAAAATTTCAGTTACTAAACAAAAATTAAATATATTATAGAGTAGAAATATAAAACTAAAATAAATAATGGAACAAAAAAGAAATCAAAAAGAATCAAATCCTTGTTACAAGGTAATTTAAACAAATATAGACATCTAAATTATAGGTTAGGAAATAAAATTGGTATTAAAAATTATATTTTTAAATATAAATTTTGTTTAGGAACAAACTATGTCATATAAATGTTTGAATGATAACAATTTCGATCGAGAGAAATGTGAAGTGTATTTTGTCAATTACAACAATTGCAAAGAATTCTGGGTAATGGTTTTTACTTTCTTATTTTTTAAACAGCGTATAGAATGTATGAGAATATATTAACCCGATAATTTATATGAATATTGATCCAAAAAGCAAAATGAAGCAGTAATAGTCCAAATAATTAGTCATAAATAAGTAGATATTTATATAAGTCAGTATATTTCAATAATTGGGTCAGATTTTATTTTTGTAATATAAAACAATTAAAAATTTCAAAGTTCATAGAAAATATGCGTCAAGTATGAATATTGGTTCGAAAGACAGTTAGTCATATATGGTCTTGGGTTTTTAGGAATTTGGTCAAGATTTTTATCTTAAAAGTTTTGAATTTAAAATCATAACGCTAAAATGTATTTTCGTCTGTTAGATATGATTATTGGCATGAAAAATAGTTTAAATTACCTTAAATAATTGGTCTCGAATTAAGCCATAATTGGTCAGTATCCAGCATATTTCGGAAGTTGATCTGCGCTATGTTTAGAATGCGCTAGTTCTCAAAATAATATAAACGTTTGGTGTAATAATAAACGTTAATCTGTTTATAGTACAAAATTTTTATAATTTTGAGGAAATAAAGCTGATTTGTTTCAAGCTATTTTTTACTGTTCCTATTGTTAACATGATAAATATTTTAATATTAATTTGATCATGAATATTGTTTTTGATCAATCTTTATTTCTTGAAAACTATGAAAATTTTGTTATTTCTATACCAAGAATTAGTGCATTTCTCGTTTATTTTGAGAAATAGCGTACACCAACTTCCGAAATGTACTGGTTACTGGACCAATTATAGCTAATTAGAAACCAATTATTTAAGATGCCAATAATCACATTTGATAAATAAATTTTAGCACGAAGTCCTAAATATCCTGACCAATTACGATTAACTTTCTTTCGAAACGATTTTCATAACGGCATTTATATGAAACATTTTAACTGTTGAATTTTGAGAAAGTAAAGCCTGGCCAATTATTGGAATTAACTGACATCTATGATAACTTCGCAACCAATTATTTGTATTATTTTTAGAGCCGATATCCACATTTTGACGTGCAAACATTTTTTTACAATAATGAAAATTTTAGTTGTTGAATTTTAAAGTTTAGACTTAGAAAAAATTTTCATTTTGACGAGCTAATGAAGTTCACTTGTCGACCTATTTTTTTAAATCATTATTCACCTAGAATTACTTATTACAGAATTATCCGATTTGGATGATTCTTAATTCTTGGACACAATGCAATTATTTATAGAAAAATTATTTTCTTGCAAATAATCTTTTTTGTAGAATAATGTACGATTAAGCCGTAAACGTAAAGGAATCATACCAAACATGCCACCATTAAGCGAACGAGAAAAAATCAAAGAAGAATATTTTGCAAATTTGAACAAAAGTATTTGATGAAAAGTATAAAATTAAGTTGCTGTAAATAAAAAATTTAGTTTAAATAAAACAAATCTATTTAAATTTTAATTGTTCATTTTTATTCGAATAAGTCTATTATATCAATTAAAATTTACTAAAAACATCATTGTTATTTTTTTTTTTTTTTTTTGTATATAAATTTTAAATTAAATACAAAAAATATTTCAGGCTATTTTTTTATTTATACACAATTTATTTTTAAATAAATAACTAATTTCCTAAGCGAACTGTTTGATTTAATTAAAATATAATATTTTTAATTAATTTTGAACATAGTTACCGTAAACAAAATATATTACAATAATCGTCAATGTAAAAATTATAAATGAAATAAATATCAGCTTTTATAATTGTTTGAAAATTAATTTTTAATTTATTTCAAATATTTTAATGTATTGTTTTTATTATATTATAAATGAGGGACATTAGATTATGAATGACAAAATATGTAACGACGTACACATCTGAAAAATTTCCGATCGAACTTAGCTTTATTTTTTTGTTACCGACATTTATTGAAATGTACTTAAAGAAAAATACTTGCTGTAATCAAGTAGAATTGTCAGAAATTTTTTTTTTTACTTAATTCGATAATGAGGCTTTGAGCGAGTAGCCTACTAGTTGCGAACTTAAAACTAGCAGAAAAACAGGTTAAATTAAAATTCATTAAGCATATGCTAGTATTTAAAAAATATATTATTTGTACTTCCACAATAAACTGATAATACTCAAAGAAAAAGTCTTACTTCGATATTTTTTAATTTAGGAAATAACTAGTTAGGTATTTTGGACACACTAGTTAATTGGATTACAAAAGTTGATATAACATTTTTTTTTAAATTTATTGTCTCATTTTTATTTCATATTATGTAAATACGCCAATTTTAAAATATTAATTCTCAGGGTCAGGTGTCTGTTTTTGGACATTTTTGTATACAAATTCAGCAATTCAATTTTTTGTTATCATTATAACAAATTATAGTCGCACTAAATTAACTTTTCTCAAGAGCATCTATTTATAAACTTAATTTTAGTAATTCTACGTAAAATGAAGTATTAAATAAACACGTTAATACTTAATACGGGCAATCGAACGTATTTTTCATATTCTCGAATTATCTTAATGCATGCGAAATGAGCCAAAAGAAAACGCTAATAGATACAATATTATAAATGGTATTATTGAATTTTAGAGAATATTAATTTTATTGCTAAGCTAATTAAGTAAAAAATTTGTACCGAATGAAAGAATCATCAATGCGATCAAGAAAACATAATGCGACCTTATTCTTTCATGTATAGTTAAAATTATCAAAAACATGATTTGAATGATTCGTTAAATAATTTTCTGATATTCTTTAAGTTAAAAAATTATTTAAACTGTTTAAATTACAAAATGTAGGTATCATAAAAATCGTGTATTATTTAATTTTAAATAAGCATAAAAAGATTCAGGTCGTCGCAGTCGACCTGAATATATGTATATAGATCTAGATAAATTATTTTAAACATCAAATAGGACAGTATCCATATTATTTTGATTTTTAATAAGTTTTAAATAAGTATTTTGATTTGAAAATTAGTTTGTTGATATTTTTACTAAACACTTATTCTTATCTTTATTATGAGCATCTGTAAATATCCTACCTAAAAATTGTTGCCGTTTTTACTACATACGTATTCTATTTTAATAGGTATGTATTATATTTTTTATGTACGTATAGCGTTTAATACATATAAGGTCTAGTAACATTTGTTTATTTTTAACGTTTTTGAAATGTTCATTTATCGAAATTGGTCAAATATTGTTAAGTTTCTTGTGCACAGCAGTTCTTTTCATTCCGCAATTCTGTACAACTGTTTCACCCAAGTCAGGGACATCCGTGCAAAATATTTTATTTGGTATTTATTATGTCATTTCATCACATGATCTGTCGCAATACATTTTCTGTGCAGAACACTGTTATTGTTTTTGGAAATATACAATATATTCTAAATACAAAAGTTATAAATCTCTGCTTCACAAATTCGGTACGGTTGTGAAAATTAATGTTTGGGTTTTAGTTTTAAGTCCATAATAAATCATATATATATATATATATATATATATATATATATATATATATATATATATATATATATATATATATATATATATATATATATATATATATATATATATATATATATATATATATATATATATATATATATATATATATATATTTGCAGAGTTAAGCTGCAAATTAACTTCACAAATTTCGCTCATCCCATAGAAAAGGTACCTTTGACTACCAAAAAAATCAAAGGACTCTATTTGAATTTTACCTACCTCCTTCTTGAAGGCTTAAAGTGATTTTTTATTTTCCACCTAATAATTTTAAAACAAACGATGTCACGAAAATTACCAAAACAACAATTTTGAAAAACTCAAAATTACGATTCATTTTTATTTATCCAAAAATATAGAAATTGGCCGAAAACTATTTAAAAAATATAATTTTTGACAAATTGAGGGGCATGTTAGTCAAGCGTCGTTTCCTTCATAGAATATACAACCTAATGGGTTCGTTTAATTTTTGTTTATCATATCCAAAGGTATCTATTTTATTCAAATTTAAGGGTAGATAAGATAAATTGCTTAGTTAATTTAAATTATTTTTTGTGTACTTTAAAATCTAAAAAGTTTCTGTCAGAGCTAATATCTAACCTACAGTAGATTGTTGAATTACACTTGATATATATAGGATATATTAATGTAAAATTTCAACCGGTACCAAGTTTGTAATAAATTGCTGAACATACCTTTGCCTGTAAGAATAAAACGGACTTTATAAAAGTATTTTTTAAAAGTGGTTAAAATACAAGTACTGGTAATTCTATATAATTAAAATAATAGAGTTGAAATTGAAAGTTTATTAAAAATAGGCGTGTTCTAGAGATTCATTTTCAACAATACATGATTTTCAGTTCGCTAGAATTATTATACATTTGTTTTAAATTATAAATATACACATTGGCTTTTGTGATTTCATTTAATAAGATGTTCCATATAACAATTTTAAAAAACCTACAATTTATAATAGCCTGGTTTATTTTGTTGTATCAATAAGTGGTTTTTGATGAAAAGAAAGATGTGAAAATTATTTCCATTTACAAAGTGTGTATTTTGTATTTCACATTATTTCTTCTAATATTCATTGTTTCAATGAATTATCGGTTATAGAGGCTATTATGAATATTTAAAATCATTTTTAAGGTGTATAAATATATGTGTCAATATAATGAAACTTCAGAGTATTTTAAAAGAAGTTTAGTAGATATACTTTTATTTTATTATTTAATAAAATGATTTTTTATACATTTCGCATAGATACCCGAACTTTTCTGAATTAAAAATGAATTATAATATTATATGAAACAAAACTATAATATATACAGAACTCATTTAGTAGAAAAAAACTCATCAAAAATGTTTTTATAACTAATAAACTTCATAAATTATTTGTTCGTTTCTAATTTAACATATTTTCAATTTTTATTTTAGTATACGGTAAAGAAGGTGGATTTCAATCTACCTAAAATTATTTAATACATAATTAGTCTATAAACCTACTTATATACGATTTTATGCCAAATAACTTTTAGCCAATTAATTTTAGAATACATAAAGAAGAAGGTCAACAATGATTGTCTATTTCAAAATCAAACTAGCACGAAGTAACAGATAGCTTCGTTATTTATCTCAATTTCATTCATTATTTCTTATTATATCTTATTTTTAAGGCAGATGAAAATTCATTTCTTTCCATATAATATACTTAACATATATTTAACCCGTTGCGGTCACACCTCCAAATTATAACGTAAGGGTCCCTACACTGAAAAACAGTTCATATTCTCGTCTTATTTAATTTATTGACTTAAATTATGTGCCAAAATTTAATTTAACATTCACTTTAACTAATTCATAGTTCCTTTTTTTTTGAGATATTGAAATCGTTAAAAAGCAACAGGAAAAAAACCTCAAATTAGAATATTTTTATACAAAAACTCGTGTATATTTTAATTTTAGCAATCTTTAAAAAGAAAAAAAACACCATTTTACTCGGAAAAGATTATATTTTCAAGAATAAATTATAAATTTAATGAATTTTGAAAAAAAAAAAGTATATTTATTTTAAAATAATAACCCCCAAGTTTGGCTGGGCTCCACTGGACCCATTAGACCGTAATGGGTTAAATAATACAATAAATGCAAGTTAAATGAAATACATATAGATAAAGAACAAATAATCTAGAAGATTTCCAGGCCGTTAAAAAAAAAAAAAAATCAAACTAAAATTTTGTATTTTTAAACAAAAAAAATCATAAAACGTAAATGTCACTCCCTATCAAATTATCGAGCCTACAGACAAATTAACTTACGTTTATGATAATAACATCTGGCTTCTGGTTAAAAAAAACAATAAATAAATAAAAACGAAATTACAAAATTCATTCGAAATCATCTTATTTGGATTTATTAACTGCTTTAGTGGCTAAATACGGGAATCATACATATAAAGACTGAAAGTATGTTTGACTAGTAACATTTAAAGGTATTTAATAACTTAAACTAGAGAACACAAATCTGATCAAATGATTGCAGGAGCATCGCTGTTTAGCTGTAATTATAAAACATTCAAAACACAAAAACAAATTAAGTTTTTACATTATTTCGTATTTTAATATTGAGATGGTATTATTTTTGATTATGCATATTACGCTTTACAAGCAAACACATATAATTATTTGTTCTAAAATTAAAAAAAAAATTAAGTAGCAGAACCATTTTTTAGTTATTTAAAAAAAATGGAAATTGTTATTTAATCTACATTAACTTAAGTTAGTTAACGATTTTCTTTCTTCTTGATATCTATGTTTTAAACAATTTCGTCCGATAATAGTCAATCATCTTTTACATTGATTGTAAAACACTGAATTTTAAAATGTTCACATAATTGTTGCACCTGCAAAGAAAAATTGCGAATAAATGTAATAAAAATCTAACACCATAATATTATAAAATAGAGTGTATAGGGTAAACATAATCCAATGACTTTTTGAGTATAAAGCCTAGAAATCTTTTAAAACCCTAGAAAAAATTATTTACTTTTTACTATAATGGAAACTTTACTATATACATTGTCCGTCGAATTACTTTCCAAATAAAAAGGGAATACAATGTTAAATAAAATACACCAATATAAAATTTAATACATATATGTATATATAAACAAATTCACATTAATTATCAATACTCATGATGATCAATAACATATTATTATTACTATTTTTTCTATTATTATTTTTTGGTTTGTGAGAGTTGTTTTGAAAAAATAATTTACTAAGTGATACAACAATTTTTTTTATACAGTCACATTAAAAATAATAATATTATAATATTAAAAATAATAATATTATAATATTAAAAATAGTAATATTATAGTATTGGTAATCAATGTAAATTTTTTGTGTATGTATGTCAAATTTTATATAGGTATATTTTATATTGTTTTCCCTTTACTTCTCCATGGAAAGTGTTTGCAAAACCCTACTATATGAATTTATATAAGTCATTATTTATTTGATTGATGATTGGTTGAAGTTAATTAAGGCTGGAATATCGCATTATAAAAACAGGTATTACAAATTCATAAATAAAAGTAGTAGTTCACACGAAGATACTATAATTTACTCTGACAGCCAATCCAGCCGAATGAGTTAGCCTGCATACGATATAGGAACGTTTGTTTACCTTGTGTAGGCAGCCACAAGGGTGTGTAACAAACCATTAAAAATATTGGAGAGGTTGAGAGCAGAATAAGTTCCAGGCACATCACTTGGACCGATTAATTTCTCTAAAAGCACACTTAGTTTCCGCTGATTTAAATCACTTAAAAGTAACATTAGTAGCATTATGGCATTAAGCTCAGTTTTCATTGGTATAGTAGCCTCTATGTATGTCTATGAAGTGACCTCCATTGTAGTGCTTATATTTTAAGCGGTAGAACCTCTCTTAGCATGAGTCTTAAGATAATATAAAAGTAAGGTATTCTAATTCTCCATCAACCTTCATTGTATGATGGGAAATGTGTTAAGACGTCACAAATGTGTCAGAAGTACTAACATATTTAAATTTCGCCTTTTGGTTAAGTGGCCACTGTTTATTTTTTAAAATTTTAACTAAAAATTATAAATGACAATAATATATTCCCTTTTATTTTCTTCACTTCAATTTATTTATAATAAGTGCTTTTTATCAGCGATCTGCGGCATAATGCCTGTCATCACCCATAAGTTCCAGAGACTTATATAAAAAAAAAAAAATATTTTACTAAACTTGTAATATAAATATTAATATCTAATATGATAGTAAAATTGTTTTTATTAATATCTTTGAACAAACTGGAGTTTAAACAACGAAAAATTCTTAATAAATTTTAAAATAATTATATGAATACAAATGTATTTGGTAAGTTTCAACTTTGTAAGCAAATCTGGTCATATTATTTTGTATACAACTCTAAGTCTGAATTTTCCAATTATTGGACAGACACACAGAGGGCAACACTGCACAACTAAGATGAAAAGCACCCAATAATTAATGATAATCATAATTAAAATTATCTATTATCAGCTGCATAGTTAATTAATTAGAAACAATTTTAAATAAACAGTGGCCTACCAAGTCAGATCATTTATAAACGTTAATAATTTTGACATACTTTAGGCGACGCGGTATATTGACATTTTTCTCATCATTGATTGCGCGATTTATATTATCTTAGTTTCTTATATCTTAAAACTTGTGATTAAGTTAATTTGCTTGAAGTGGAAAATTAACGAGCTTCGTTAAAAACTGCAAATATTTCTAAGTGAAAATTTAACAAAGATAAATAGGTTTTTAATACGATAGAGCGCAGTGCGCCTCAGAATTCAGAGTTGAAAAGATAAATAACTGAAACCTTAAATTTAATCTATAATAAAAAAAGAATCAAATAACTTACCACGCTAGTTCCATAATGTACATGAGATACGGTTACAAAAATACACAATACATGTAACGTGAGCAATTCTAATGATGGGAAATTATTAAATATAAATAATGATAGAAATACAGCTAAGCCACTTGGTAAAAATAACCAATTAAATACTTCACAACGAGTATTACTCATTTGAGATATAATAAGTTGACACTACAAAAAAGAAAAATAATCTGTTAAAAATTTAATATTGTGAATCGAAAATTATTTATTTAACTTCGATGGTTGATTCTGAAAATAAACCGAAATAAATATGTATTTTTGCATTTTAGCTTAAATATTAGGAGTTTGAAATCTTATTTTATCCAAACCTTAATTATTACATAAACAAACTGTAGCTCATATTCATCTTACTATAACTAACTGTTAGAAGAGTATCGATATACATTTGTAATAATTTATATGTGTATGATTGATGACTGATTAGTTGGTTACTTCTCCCCCACCAATTAGCAGTACACATCACAGTATAGAATGATACTAGTTCAGTTGAGTTAAATATTTCGTGATGTATGTATAAGATATGAATAAATCTTTTGTTTACCAAACAAGTCGTTTTATTATTGAGAGAATACCCGTTGAAATCTGACACTAACAAATATAGAGTAGTTAGTACGACAGTTTTTCAAAAATTTATCTTTACGATTATAAATCAGATTTGCATTTAATAATGGATCTGTATAAAACCATTTATGAAATATGATGTCATAATTTACAAAAAGCCACTGTATTGGATTTATTTGTGACACAAACTTAAAAACTTTAATAACTGAATCAAATTTAAAAATTACTATTGCACCATTCTTTTTGTTTGTACTTTAGGGCAACGTTAAAAGTACTTCTATTTATAACAAGTGGAAACTTCCTAAAAATAAAAAAAAATAAAGCAATCTACTTTATCCATTTTCTTCTTTCTCCCATTTTTGCTACACACTAAGATTATGCTTCTTGTATTTCATATTTTTTGAGTTTCAGAATCGTCCAACAATTGACATTAATTTGTTTTAAAGTTTAAACTTACACAAATATTTGAGAATAACGTTCCCATATATAAGAAAAATACACGTGGATCACGATCGAGGATATTTGATGGTGAAAATAATACCCATACCGCAGTTAATAATAAAAAGAATCCCATTGGTATTAGTGGTCGAATTGATTCATAAAATGACAACATTTTTCCAGTTTTATTCGCATATGATCTAAAATAACATAGAATTAGTTATAAGTAATTTCTCTATTAAATGGGTCGACGTACAACAAAATTAGGAAGAGCTTTTTAAATAAACTAAAATTGCTTATTAGTTTTATCTCTACTGCATCTGCCAATGAAAATAAAAGTTACACTTAAAAACGCCATAGTTTCGATATTCTAATATTTCCTGTGTGATCAGAAGAAATGTTTTTAATTGATTCATTTAAATTACAAATATACATCAGATGCTGGCTATTCTATGGTTTATTTTCTACGATTTTCCATAGCAGGTATTATTTCATTAAAACATCGAAAATATCTTGTATTTTGCAATAGATTCTAATTATAATTTATGCTATTATTACTTACCTATAAACATTTAAAAATATAATCGGCACGTTGCCTAAAAATGATGTGATATGTAAAACAACTTCAAAAACAACACCTCCAGGAAAACCAAATAATGTAAATTTGTATAGGTTTGTAGAAAAAATTCCAGTTAATAAAAATAATAGTGTAGAGCCCTGCAAAAATAAAAATTATGTTTTTATTATTGTGAATAATAATATCTTAAGTGTTATAATCTGTGATTTTTAGTTATAGTGTGTATACCCCTGAAATTACTGCTAGGTGGATTTTTTGCTCATACCTTTATTTTGTTATTATAAATGAGGACATTAGGGATATGCCGGATCGTTAAAAGGGGAGACCCGAGGATACAGATACGAGTGTTTTCAACTCAATCAATCGATGTCAGTGTACGTTGTCTATAATTTGTTATTTAAAGCTCCTGATAACCCACTGGAACTCAAAAACTATACAGTAAATTTCTTGAATGTGATAAACGTGTTTAGTAAAATCGGAAAACACGTTCGGAAGTTACAGCTGGAAACATACATACACAGGCAAAAAGCAAAACCATTTTCGTGCAAAAGCTGTACCAAAGACCACACTTTGTTCGGTCAAATAAATTTATTCTCATCGTGACTTTCAATTCTATTGTAACATTCATGAATAATAAAAATTTTGATATTCCGTAAACAATTACACTACCCACAATTAAAAGTGTACCAATCTTATGGTTAAATGAGAATAATATATTGCTTTGATTGGTGCGTGGTGACTTAGTAAAATAAAAATTAGTTTAGTATTCATAGAAAAAAAGTTGCTATTTTTGAAGATTTTTTCTTAAGGGTGTTTATCAACAGCTATTAGAAGCATACAATTTTTCGGCACAAATGAGTCAAAAAATACTCATCCAAATGTTATGAAAAATGGTATGCAGAATAGTATCATGGAACTCTAGTGCTTGGCGGAGAGTTTTTATTATAATAACATTCCTAAATATAAAATCAAATTTTGATTTTTACCTAGGAAATTTTTTTCGGGATAAACTCTTCAACAAGCTCTAGGCTTTCATGCCAATATTGTACATACCAAATTTCATAATATTTGGATACAAACACTTTTGATTTACTTGTGCTAGAAAATTGAAAGAAATATAATTACATGTTATTTAAGTCAACATCTGTTTATAAGCACATTCCTTTATTTCAAAACAACAGCTGTCGTTAACCACTTTGGAGGAGGAAGAAATTTTTCCAAAAACTATACATATATAAATTTAGTTCCGTCTTCTATTATCTAAACTTAAACATAATTATTATTTTGTTCTGTTTTACTTACCCACATTGATATATCATATCCCCATGGTAAAAATAAAACACCCGTATTATATTTTTCCCAATGTGATAAGAAAAAACATAAGAATACATGCCAACATATTAAATACATCCGAAATGGTGACACACTGTATAAACCATCTCGACCAAATAAACTGAACAATGATACAGGTATCATTGCAGCCGTGTATGAATCCAAACCATGATCGAATAATTCTCCTAATGGCCCACTAGTTTTTGTGCGTCGAGCTTGTTTTCCATCGATACCATCTAGAAAAGCAAGTAATAAATGGAATTTTGGTTTTAAAGAAAATAGAAGGACTAAAATAGATTTATTTTAAACTGTATAACTATTCAATCTTCAAAGATAATTTGAGAGAACTCATTTTTATACCTAAATTAATTATTGTATTATCTAGATCAATTATTATATTACTAATATGTATTTCGACTACAATATAGTCACCATCAGTATAAATAATAATAATGATAAAGTATAAATAATAATGAAAACGACCAACTTTTCAGAATTTTCGTAGAGGAAAAAAAAGTTGTTGTACTAATCATAATTAATCCGTATACAAATTTTAGAAGTATATTCATAAATGATATATATATGATTAGCTTATGGGCACCGGGACTATTTAGCATTGATTACAATTGAAACGAAAAATTGATCTGAAAATAAAGATTAACATTCTATTAACTGCATAAAAATCGATAATCCACAAAAATTAAAAACCAATAACGATGACACCCTATTCTCATTAGAAAGAAAGCATAAGTCACACTTCTATATCGTAATTGGTTTATATGTTCCAAAATATATACTATACACTACATCCTACAGTTAGTCAGAACAACAATAATTTTAGGAAATTTGTTATGATGATGACCTAGAATGTCGGCTGGTTGTACCACAGACCTCACTATGTTCGGTAAAAAATAAAAATTGTTATTTTATTTTCTTATTAAGCCTCAAAAATTTTAGAATAATCTTACTAATAGTCTAACAGCTATTAGAAAATTTTGAGTAGGTATTTAAGGCAGCCAGAAAATTTTTTAAAATTATTTTTAACGATGTCTAAACACAAAATTGATAATTTCAATTTAAAAAATTTAAGAAGTGACTAAGGCTTTGTTCACTTTGATCACGAAATTTAGTCAAGTAGTAAGTAGTTTAGAAACTCAAGGTGTCTTAACAGTAACATTTCAGTTAAATGTTAAGTCAAAGTAACTATGTAGTTTAGTAAAATATTATGTAAGTAATACGGCAACTTGATGCATTTACTAAACAAGTGTCAACGTATTGTTTTAGTAAAGTGATTAATTGAATTTATTCTCATATTGTTTCAACTAATATTTCCTATACATAAAATAAATAAATGAAGAAATTTATTGTTAGTAGTGGATTGACATTTAATAAATTACTTTTTATTTGACATAATTATTTAAGTATAATACTAGTTTGGGACGATTTTTGGTGATATTTATTTAGTTACTTGATACTTTACTAAATTATTTGATCAATGTGAACAAACCATTAGTCGCACTACTCTTCTAATAAATATAAATGAAAGCGAACGAACTTATACGAACAATTTCGGGCTTTAAAATTAGTATTTTTATAAAATTGAAAACATATTTCTATTTTTCCTTATATACATATTAATTCTTGATTTAATTACAATTTTTACCTAAAGTATATGCTAAAAATATATTTGCTGCAGCGGCTATAAATATCCAATTTGGCAATTGTGGAACATCTTGGTAACTTTCACTGGACGCTTGAAATCCATAATCATATATTGTAAATAATATTAAATTTAGAACAGTAAACAAAAAACCAACAAATGTTAATAAATTCGGTGCTATCCATTTTGGAAATAACTAAAAAAAAAAAAAATAATTGTATGTTAGTTTAAAATTTCTCTTAGTCTAAGAGCTAGTGGGAGATTTGAGTAACGGTTTTTCTGTAAGTCTGCAATTTTTTTCGGTGATAAATTATAGTATGCGAAGTGCAGAATTCGCGGACTTGCAGAAATCAACCCTGCACGTCATCACCTTGTATTCATTTGAAAGGAGTGAGAATTGAGTTGGGTCGAAAGGGTAAGAGTTAAAAAAAAAATCACAAATAATAATTGTAAAGCATAAAATTTTATCTAAAAAAGTTCTTTGTCCTTTTGGTTGTTATTAAAAATAACGAGGCTAGAGTTTTTAGAAGTTTTTACCCATACATATAAAGAATTTACATTTATATCAAATGTATGTGAAATGAATACATGTATATGTGAAAATCGTCCTGGCTTGGTTAACAAGACAAGTTTTTTCTAACTATTACCCTTTTGACCCTACTCAATTCTCACCCTTTTCAAATGTATAAAAGTTGATGACGTGCAGAGCTGATTAGGTACCGCCCAATTTGATTTTTCTACTTCACATACTATCTCCCACGAGCTTTTTGTCTATAATTTGAGATAAAAAATATCAATGTTGTTATTTTGTGACAAGTAAATAAAATAATACACTAATATTTGTGTAGCCAGATAATATGCCCTTGTGTTAAATACACGCAACAGTGATCACTTTGATTTAAAAATCTCTTCATTTTGATAAACAAAATTAACAACATTATAAAAATTCGTTAAAATAATTTATTACAAAAAGTTTTGTGTATTAGACTTATGTATGGAAACGTCTAACATATAACCTAAGGTTGTATGGAAAAGTGTCGTTAGACGCAGTAAAATTTAAGCCTAAAATGTGCCATCACGCAACTTTGTTGAACTTCCCTCCCTCTTACTAACTGATTTTGAAAATTAAGGAAATTACTTTCAAAAAATATATTCTGTTCTTATTCGAAGGTTTTAACTACGGAGCAATTATTATCGTTAGTAGAATTCAAGTTAAAAAATGTACTTAAAAACAATTATGTTTATCGCTAGATAGCGTTGTATTCAAAAAGGTACAGCTAGATAATTTAAATATAACCGATGTAAAAAACAATTTAATTGATTTAGAAAATTTATCAAAGTAATAATAAATTTAAAAAAATTCATATAATTAACAAATAAAATAATTTTAAAAAAGCAGCTAAATAAATTAAACATGCACTGTGGAACGAACACACTAATGATCAAAAAGAAAAGATTCTAAAATTGTGCATAACAATGCATATGTATACAGGTTTTTTATATTGATTTAGTTTTTAAGGACTTCATTCTTACATCCGTTTATTTATTACTTGCTGATACTCACTATTTCGCTTCTGTAGATTGTAGAAGTTCAAAAACATATCAAATTTAATAATATTTAGTTTAATTATTAATTTCGATTTTGTTGCTTCGAACGCTTACTCGTATAATACAAATAAGGGAAAAGGAATCGTTAATTTGCTCCGTTCAGAAGAAAAGAAAAGTGAAGAATTCTTTAGCTCCCAAAGCTTGAAAGGCATCCCCACCCTAAGCTTAGTTTTTTCAGGTCTACTAAACAAAATAAACACGATCTGGGACGTGTTTATTTCGTTTTATTGTTATATTACAATACTTTGGCATAAATCACTGTCTTTATGGTTTTCATTAATCGTATAATAAACAGCTTTTAATTATTATTATTAATTACCATCCCAATTGAAAATGTTCGTTACCAATTTAAAATTTATTTATATACTTGTTATAGGCCCTGAAAGTTTTACCAGTTAGAAGTGCTTATTTTTGAAAAAAAAAATCAGCTTGAAGTGAAGAGAACTTTTTTGTAAGTTTATACAGAAAATATAGTTTTGCTGTACGATGAAAATTGAGTAAGATATGGCCGTTTCATGTTTGTAATTAGTATCGTTGTCAAGCAATTACAACTCACACCTTTTAAAACATAACAGTTTAAAAACAAGTAGTTTACATGAGCTTACAGCTCTAGAAAAAGCCTACAAAATTTTGTTGAATATGAAAGCTAAAAAAATTAAGCGAAAAATATCCAATCACAAATTTTACTAAAGTTTGAGGTGTAGAAACATTCTGTATATATAGGATATATATACAGAATGTTTCTGTATATATAGAATGTTTAGAATATATATACAGAGTATATAAAATAAATGGAATTCAAAACATAATAAAATATTTGTATTAATCAACAAAATTTACATTAAATATAATTGGTATTTGATAACAATATTTTGGAAAATTTATTTATACAATAATTGAAATAATAATATTTAATAATAAATAAACGCGTAATTGCAATAATATAATTTTGAAAATACCTTCAATATAAAAGAAATTATACTTAATTAATATTATTATTAATATATTATTATTATTTTTTTGTAATATTAAACATAACAATGAGAAAATACTTACTGTGACAATATAATTCCAAAACGGGTGCATCACATGAATACTTAAAGGACTCGTGTCTATGGAACTATACTGTAAAAGAAAATCTAAAATTAATAAAAGATTTAAAATACTAAAATAATTTCTATGCTGTAAAAATGACAGTTTAAATAATTAACATAATATAATTAAGCAGGATTATCCTTCGTCACAAAATATCAAGGATAAGGCAGTTTTTCGCAAATACATTATTAAATTGATTGTGTATTATATATATCACTAGTATTGCTATACGAAACTCGATGTAGTTTTTAGTTTACGCAAGTAATTCACGTAAAATCTCTTGGAAATGAAAAATCAAAATATTTTTTTTAGATGTTGAGTTTATTTTAATTTTCTCAAATTCACATGAAATAGAAAAAAAAATGTAACGAATGTCCGGATAGTATTATGCCCAAAATATTTGTCTAAAAGATGTTTTATTCTTTAAAAAAAATTTATTTTTCAAAAAATATAAGGCATCAAAGATTACAAATTATCAATTATGTAAAACCATTTTTACTCTCCAAAATTAATCGAGTTATTTTTGTATTTTTTAAACATTATTACTCTAAAAAATTCAAAAGCAGCGAAAAATTTGCTTGGATTTTTTTACGATTATTATAAAATTAAAATTGCAAAAAAAATTCATAAAAAGTCTTATTGTACCACAAACACTTACTTAGTTGTTTAGTAGTTCTTATATCTGATATTTTTATATCATCTCTAACTAGTTCATCGCCTTAGCAGTTTTCTGGAATATTCCTATAATCCAGGATCCTTATCAGATCCGGTTTAATTATAAAAAAATAAAAAGATTTACGAAGACAAAAAAAGTAATTACACAGTTAAATTTTTCACTCTTACTTATTTAGCGTCGAATAAAAAAAGAAAATAATGTTATGAGAGGAGTACCCCACTTTGGATACCATTAGATGATTGTCAAAACCCAAAAAAATAAAATCGCAGTCATATTATAATTTTAATCAAATTATAAAAGATAAAATAATTCTTTGATTAAAAAAATTATGTATTCAAATAATTATTTAAGATAAAATTGTACATAGTATAAATTAAAGTAGCGTTTTTTCTATGCCTGTTTGTATGGTATTGATTATCTCGGAAAATTCTAAGCTTATATTTTTCTTGTTTCCATCGATGTGTGATTATGTCTATTATTCACGATTCTTTTAATAAAATTTACTAAATTATCGCAGTTTTTCTTAAAGACGTTGGTTAAAGTATAGTTATGGGTTTGAAATGTTCGTTTTTCGTGTGTGATACCTAAGTCTTTTGATGTAAGTTGTAACAATGTGTGACAAAAATGTCACTCCCAAATACGTCAACAAAATAGTCCGCGACACCATATGTCTAGCTTCTAAGGATAACTACCTACTTTAAAATGATTTCCAGCATGCTTAATAATAACTAGCAAGCGAAGTAAACATTTTTTAGAATAAAAATAAAATTTACAAGTGTAATAAAATAATTTAAAAAAATTGTACCCAGCAAACTGATTTCGATCCTTATTTAGTGACATCTCTCAAACGTAAATATGTTATATTCGTTTTTTCTTGTTAGTGTAATTGCAAGATAATTCAACAAGAAATGCAAAAATCAATTTGTCCAACACGTAATAAAACTGATAGCCCGTTGTCCGACAATCTAAAACTTACAATTTTAAAGTTGTTAGACAACAATAATAATTAATAATAACTAACAAATTAAGTACACATTTCTTAGAATATATACGGTCACCACGTTTTATGTTAAACAATAATTTTAAAAAAATTTCCCACCAAACTGATTTTGACCATTATTCATAGACATGTCTCAAACGTAAATATGTAAAAAAATCCGAATTCGAATATTTCCTCTAAAGTTTGCTAACTTATCGAATTGGAAATATTAATTTTTATATTTTGCATTATATTTTTTTCCTCTACGAAAATTATATTAAGAGTGCCGATTTCTATTATTTTGGAGCACATAGAAATGTTAGAATTTTACGCTCTAAAGGTTCAATCCGATGAATATCCATTTTCTTTTTTTATTGGAATAACAAAATCATTCAATAAAATATACAAAAACTAATTTGTCCAACGCGTAATAAAATCAACTGTCCGTTGTCCGACAATCAAAAATTGCAATATTCAAGTTATCGAACGACGATCGCTGGGTTTTATCACATGTTGATTAAAATAATTTTTGTATTTTTTACTGAATGATCGATTTATTAAACATAGCAAATTATTAAACATACTTCCGTCAATTTGAAGTTTTTGCACACAAACGAAAATTATACGAACTTCGAAAAATAAAACGGCTTCCTTTTCTGAATTTTTATAATTTCATAAACAAAATAAAGTGTGCGTAAGTGTGCAATTCACACACGGCAGAAGTAAAACTTCTGAAAATTAGCCTATGAGAGATTGAGATGGATACACAGTATTAGGATAAATGTAAAATTTATTATTTATTACCAAACCTAAAAATTATTTATATTTTAATGCAAAATATTATATATTGTACTAGCAGACCCGGCCACGCGTTGCTGTGACAATTTGGAGCACCCGGTATTTGTTTTGGGGCAACCGGTATTTATTGCGAGTCATCCGGTATTTCGTGTAGGAAACCCGTGCTACGAAATTTTTATATTTACACCTCGTATTTGGTATGCGACACCCGGTTCCTCTGGATTGGCCTATGACCTTGGTTCCGCGTCAACAAAAATTACGAAACCCTTGACACGAAATTTGGACCCGGTATGTGGTTTATACACCCGGTACCTCGGAGCTTTAACCCACGGGGTGGTGTTCGGCCTTAGCCCCGCATCATAGAAATTTTGAAGCAGATGATGGTTATATTTATTTAGATATTAAATTAATAATTAAAAATAAATCCCTTCGAAAATTAGCCATTATTTGTCGTAAAAAGTAAATGACTGAAAAATGTTATTGTGGGATATCCATAAGAGATAGACATATACCATAGCGGAGTTTTCTGTAGACCTTTTCAATGTGTACAATACTTAGTACATTATTTTGATAAATCTCGTAGGGTTCAGCCTGCATTTGCAATGTAAGAGGAATAAATGTAATTATTTACGACATCACTTTAGAAACCTCAATAATAATAGTATTTCTCCACTATTTAATGGATGTTATTATACATATAAACCTTCCTCTTCAATCACTCTATCTATTAAAAAAAACCGCATCAAAATCCGTTGTGTAGTTTTAAAGATTTAAGCATACATAGGGATATAGGGACAGAGAAAGCGACTTTGTTTTATACTATGTAGTGATGTATTAAATCCCACTACATAAGGCGCATACATACACATGGACAATCCTTAGTACATGACAGTGGGGACGCTTGAACAAAGAGAGAATATAAAATATATAGCTAGGTCGCAGAGACATTATACACATATAACGTATAACTACTAGACAAACGCACTAACGACAGTGCCATATAATAATGTGTAATGTAATGTCCGACCGAACATTCGGCTTCGGCTTCGGCCACCTTCGGCTAAAAAAACCACATTCGGCCACACCTTCGGCTTCGGCCAAAAACCAGCCGAAGATTTGGCCGAAGCCGAAGGTTTGTATTAGCCGACGAAAAATGACGAACTTAAACGAACCTGTGTTAACCGGCATGCGAACTATACAAACAAGACAAAGAACTTATTACTTAACAATAACATACACGTGTTTTTTTTTTAGTTTTAATTTTTAATTAATTAATACGCAAAAATTTTGTTTATGTTAGTGTAAAGTTGGTGTCAAGTGTACAACCTGTAAACGCATTGAGAAGTTTGTGAATAACAAATTAAATGTAAGTATTATTTTTGTATAAACTCCTCGATTCAAAACAAAGTATTTGACGAACGACGAGATCGAAAATACAAAAACGGAAATGTTGACATTTTTAAGGGAAAATTCTAAAATAAATTCAAATAAAGCTATGGACGTGGATGCAGACGTAGGATCGCCTGAACACAAAGGTTCAGGTGCTTCAATAAATCAAAGTCCTGGCAATAAATCACCGAATAAAGATTTATGGGATGCACACGACAAAATTCCAAATATGATCGAATCAGGAGATTCGGGCAGCGACGAACATCTTGTTTTTGAGGAGCAATTAAATTGTTATTTAAAAGAGCCCCTTCTGCGGAGGAACGGTGATATTTTTCAATATTGGGCTTCTAGTCCCTACATTTATTTACGGGCCATAGCAAATAAATTTTTATCAGCTTCTCCCACTAGTGTTCCAAGTGAACAACTTTTCAGTGCTGCTGGGCAAATCTATGACGATAGAAGAGCCAATTTACTTGGCGAAAATGTGAATAAACTTTTATTTTTAGCCTATAATATTCGGCTGTTGGACTTTAATTATTAGGTTTATTTAATTTTGCTCAAATTTAATTTATTGATTCAGTGATTCTTAATGATTTGTGATAATAATTTTTAATTGAAATTCTGTGATTGTGATTTGTGATAATAATTTAGGTTAATAATAATTAAATTAGATAGCGTTTATTTTTATTTTATAAAAAAAAGAATGAATTCAATCAGTTTATTTCCAGAATTTTTTGTTACCATAATTGTTTGGAGATATAAAATAGAATAACATAAATTTCACTGCCTACTTTTTTATTACTATATCAATATCATGCATTATATCAAATAATTTCTAATCTCCAACGAAATTATATGAGTTTAAAGCCAGTATTTAAGATTTTTTTACGAAATGCAAACATTCGGCTTCGGCTTCGGCCGAAGGTTAGAAGTAGCGCCGAATAATCGGCTTCGGCTTCGGTCAAAATCAGACATTCGGTCGGACACTAGTGTAATGTAATCTATCTCATTCGCTCGCCGGCTTAATCCAATACATTTATGTGTTTGTTTCTTTATCGTAACGCATTTTCGTTTCATCGAGTTTCAATCACAAGGATTCTATAGAAGTTTCACTTTAAAAAGTTTACATTGATAACCAAAAATATTATTATTTAATGGGGATTTAGGTAATATTTGTTATTGACAAATAATAATAATAATATTTGTGTATAACATTGTCTTTGTTAAAAATAGTAATTAATATATGATCAGTGTTCCTTATAATAAAATACAATAATAATTATTATTGTAATCAGTATGACAAGACTAGAAATGAAAATATATTTTTAATATCACGAATTATAAATTTTTACAACGAAAAACAATTAATAATATTTATTGAGAAAAAAATTAATTATTTATTATTAATTATAATAGATGTGCATAAAAATTATATTAATAAATTTTAATTATTATTCTGAAAATGCATATAATTATATAAAATCTATCGTGATAGCATTAATTTAAATGAAAAAAAAAAAATTATTTATTTTGATTTTCTTTTAATCACGTACGAAGGCTCTCAATTAGTACATACAGTTGTTTCGCCGTATGTTTATATTGGCAGAACTTATTTATAAAACAAAAACTTTTTTGTTTTGTTCAATAAAATACTAACGCATTAAGTCATTGATTTCCAAAGTAGTATATATCGACATTTAGCGAAAAAAATTTGGGATTATAAGATGTAAATGAAGAGTTCTGATCTTAATTTTGGCTTCCTACAAATGGAAAATTTACAAACATAGAGTATTTATTTAGCGTTCTGCCACACTTGTGGTTTCTTCAATATAGAAACGGATGACGAACTCGTCGTGCGTTTCAGCATTACATTGAGTTAAATGGAGGTTGTCACACATAGGATAGATATTTTGAATTTTCTTACAGTTATAAAAATAATGTATTTGTTACATCATATATTAAATTTGTATTTTGTACCTACTTGCATACTGGATACAGAATCATTTTCCATATGACAAAAAGAGAAAAACAGTATAGACGAGGCTATTTAGAAAATAATATCTCGATTTTAAAACACATGTCGTTGTGGATTTTGGCATTATTTCTCTGAAATGTATTAGAAAAAAGTCTACCCATTGTCATTCATTGCATTTTATTTTTATTTATTTTGCATTCAAATATGAATTTTTAAAAAATCTCTTAAAATGAATAAAAATTGATGACACTTCTTATATAAGGGATTTCGAGCACGCTAATGACGATAAAAATGCTTATTAGACCCTAAAATTACTTCATCTGCACTTATTATGCATTTAAATATAAAATGCATATAAAAGGTGCATAATTTTTCTAAAACTCTTTTTTTCCGTTTGAACAAACACCGTTTTTGAGAAAATTGAAAAACAAATTTGGGGGCGGGGTTAAATTCACACTAAATCGGTTTCACAAGCACCAATTTTTCAGAGGCGTAAAAAACCAGAACAGTGGTACTAATAAATACAACGTTCGAAACATATTCTGTACATAATTACTAGAAAAGAATTTATGATGTATTTTTTCAGTGAAAAACATTATTATCGAATTTATTAGATTTTTCTATATTTTCCAAAACAGTGATGATAATAAATATAGTGTATAAATACAAAATGTTATAAAAAAAAAAATTTTTTAAATTTTATGATGCATTGTTTTCAAAGTGAAAAACATTCACGAATTTATGAACAAATTTGCCATATCTTCACAAAAGAATAATTTGAGGCCATATACATCAAATTGTAGGTAACTTGTATGTAACACAACAGAAAGCTAGAACGGACGTTGGTATCACCGCACGTTGGTAAAATATACACTAGTGTGACAAAGCGCTTACTTAAAGCGTTGTATACAGAGAAGTTATTTGCGCAGTTGAATGGAAAAAATGAGTAATTCGCTAAAGTATGTTAGCTATTCAAAGACAGATTTTTTGCAGTTTTTGATACTGTTTTAGAGTCTCTTTCTTAGTGACAAAAATACAGTTAATTGGACAATAAAGACATTAATTGAATTTAGCATTAAATCAATCGTAAATAAGCAGAGGTCTATCCAAAACACGAAAACAAGGCAAATGGTCTACTAGATAAAATATTTTGGGTATATTTACTGTTATGTATTCAATGTTTTTTAACCTCAATATACGTAGAAATTAGAATTAGTTGTTCTGTGTGTTTTCAAAAGATCTTTGAAAATCTTATTTTGACCCGAACATAAAAAAAACGAATTAGTTTTTAGCCATGATTTGTATCTGAGTTGATGTATGTTTCAAAATTTCACTAATAAGTTAAGCATAATAAAGGTTTTAGGTTCAACCGAAAGTGATGCTTAACCTACTTGATCACACAAAATGCATTTTTTTAAAAGATGCATTTATGTATGTACTTGTTTGTATATCCCAAGAAAAACGATAAAATGTAAAAAAATTAATATAAATGCATTAATTAGAATTCTGATTATAAAATTTATAATTTTTTGTTTTTATCAATATGCATACTAACGTGTATTAAATACACTATTTTAATCGAGGGAGAATATAATTGTGCTTGGCTGTTTGCATTTTTTAGACTCGATATATATAAAAAATATGCCTGAGTATTTTAGTCTTAAGTTTGTAATGCTAGAAAATATTGACCGCACAAACAAAATTTTGGTATGTCTCATAGAATCACCTAATTAACCCATTTTTGCATGTCTGACATCAAGGTAACTCAATAACGAAAAGAGATAGTAAGTTGAAAAAAAGTTTGGTTATGTATTCTAAGCATAAAAATTGATTTTAAATTTCCATGACTTTTGCAGCAATATCGAAATTCTATGACTTTTCCAGGTTTTTCTGACAACATTTCCTATTTCATAATAAACCCTCCTATTATACATCGATCTATATAAACAATATTAAAAACTCTTTATAATTAGAGAATCAAAATTAATTTCCTATAATATACCAGGGTAGATAATTTTTGAAAACAAAAAAAATTGTAGTAGAATGAAACCAATTAGAAATGCAAGATAATATGATAAAAATGAAAGGAAAAATAAATTACGGGCGATCTGAGTTCGGGAAGTAGAAGGGGGTGAGTTTTTAAGGGTAAAATTCGGTTTATCCGAATTTTCGGCGAAACCACATGTCCTATGGAAAAAAATTAAATGTCAAAGTTGTATGTAAGAAAAAGATCTACAACATTAGTATTTACACTTTTTTTAAATAACCTCAAAATTTATGTGAAAAATTGAAATAACCAAGTTTTTGGTATTAATTTTTTTTCTCCGAAATTTGGTGAAAACTAACCTTTTTATGTTCCACATACACAATAATTTTTTTGATTTAAAAATATTTATTTTTTCATTTTATTTTGAATAAATATCGAAAAAGCACACTAATTTTCAATCGAAAAATTTTGAGTTTATGTGAAAAAAGTTAATACAAAAATTGTAGATTTTTTTATTACCTACAACTTTGTCATTTAACTTTTTTCCATACGAATTTTAGTTTGGGTTTCATCCTACTGTAATTTTCTTCCACTTTTTATCATTTTTTAAGGCTTCTACTCTGGTCTATTAACATTTGCGTCATTTAAAAAATGTATACTACGATCTTGAAAACTGTCTATCAACTGGTTATTTGTTGGTCAAGGTTTTTTTCTTAGACAATGACTCACAATAACAAAATTTTCCTATAACCACGTGTTGAAAGCAACGTTTTCATTTCATACAAATCTATTGCAATAATAATAATATAAACGCCAAAAACAAACAAATTTAATTGAATGCGTCAGTTTAAAAAAAAAATAATAAAGGTGATTAGATTTGTATATTCGAAATAAAAATGGAAATCTATAGGATTTAATGTTTTTTTGTAATTGATAAAAAAAAAACGTATATGAAGTGTCCTAAAATTATCTAATTTGAGAAGCAATATAAAAATATATCGTTAAAAAAATTTTGAATTTGATAAATCTATACTTAATTTGTAAATTACGTGCCGTATAAAATAATTTTTACATTTGTTATTGATTTCCCTATAACAAAAAGAACGGATATCTATCAATTTCAAGCCCGTGAGGCCAATCGAAAATTTAAAGGGCTCTGAATAAGAAAATAGCCTGCTTTTCAGAATTTCTTGAGAGGAAAAAGTTGTTACACTAATCATAAGTAAGCCATATACAAATTTTGAAATATTTTTAATAAAAAAAAAATAGAAGAACTAAAATAAATTTTCTCGAATACTTGATTGGTTTTTTAATAATATGTGGCATAAATTCTTTGATTTTTGTATGAACAAAATCATATTTAATATTTTACATTTCCTTCGAATAACCTTATTGTATAATAATAAAATTTTATTGTCAATAAATATAATCTAAATTTGATAAATAAGCTAAAAGTATTATTTTTAACTTAACACAGAGAAAACTTTCTAATTTTATTGAATAAAAGCTATTTGACATGTTATAGGAAAAAAACACTATTCTTTTAAATGAAAACATAAAAATTACAACAGGTAAATTAATTAGAATATGTTATTGAATTTTTATGTAATTTTAATTTAATACAAATGACAACCGTAATAAGGTCTCTCCAATTAAACACAGTTTGACAGTTTATGAATTTAGATATAAGTCCAGATAATTTTCAATTTCATAAGGAAAATTTGTTTCTAAAAATTAAACAACTTATATTCTAGAACAGTAATTCTCATCCTATTTATGTTGCGGCATACTTTAAAAAAATTGAAAAATTTGGATAGCTCGCCTGCTTTAAGAAATAATTTCAAGTCTCTTTTCCCTTTAATCTAATTTTCCTTAAACAGAAATTTTAATAATCATTGAAATATCAGATATAGAAATTAAAAAAATCAAATATCGATAGATTCGAAGTAAATAAATTAATACTTTAAATTGATACAAGTATTAGTGACTATTTTACATCAACAATATTTTCACTAGGTTTTGCATAATGCGTGCACATACACGTATAATGAAACATCTTTTAAAGAAAGCTTCCAAATATTTTACTATTTACAGAATTTTAATAACTTGGATGAGGAAATTATAATCCAAGAATAAATGTGTCAGCGCCCAATGACACATCTCCGATGACCCAATATAAATATATTGAATCTACTGAATAATTAATGAAATAAATAAATACTAATCATAAAACAGTCACACATGTATTTGCAAAATAGTATTTGTTGTTAATTTTCGAATCGATTTTATTTCGGACAGTAAAATAATGTAATAAAATGTAATTCAAATATTTTCTATCTTTGTTAAACTTATTATTAACAATACGAAACAAATTTTAAAATGGAAAGGTCTATAGTCATGACTGGTGGTGTTTAAAGCGAAAATGTTTTTGTTTTGTTTTTGTCTTCCCTATGTTTTCTTTTTAAGAGAAGTTGGACTCCTTATATAAATCACACTCCAAGAACACACTCCGTGCTTCTAACAAGCTGTTTACTTACATTACATTTCTTTCAATTTTTATGCACAAATAACTAAAAAAAAATACACAAATGTTATGAAATTTGGTATGCACAATATTGATATGCAAACGGAAGGTTTGTCGAAGTTTTTCTCGAAAAAAAAAATTTCTAATGTAAAAATCAAAATTAGAAATATTTTTTCGAAAAAATCTTTGGTAAGCCTTCCGTTTTCATATCAATATACTGAATACTAAATTAAAAAATTTTTGGTGTACGTTGAGAATTTTTTTGAAAATAACATACTATTGTACATCATAGTAATTTTTTAGTCACAAATCTGATAGTTGAGTATTTAAACAACTCCTCCTAAACAACAGACCGACTTGGATAAAATTTTTGGTTTATGTATATTTGGATCCTGGATGGTTTAGTTTCACAATTGAATCCGGTAAATGGCTCTACTTACGGGTTCTAGGATATCTGTCTTCAAGTACCTTTTTTCCTTAAAAAAAACTCACTAGATGGCTCTACCTCGGGAGTACAAGTGCTTTAAATTTACATTTACAGCAATTTTAAATGTATATTCGTGGGACAAAAAAATACAACAATCTGATTCTTCCACACTTACTTAAAATTATAAAATACACTAATTTTATGGTGTGTACTTTATTATTTTTTCAGTTTAAAATATTTTAGATAGATAAAATTAATTCTAATAAACAGCTCAACAAAACAAAACAATTGAGTATTTAAAATAGGTAAAAGTGTACATTTTTTTATTCTACAAGTATACGTATTACGCAAAAAAATTCAAATATTGAATTTTACTATTACGTTCATGTCAAAATAAAACTCTCCAATAGTAGAATGTATATTTCCAAATAATGGTTGCCCCCAAATAATAATCGAACCACAACGAACTGGGGAATTCAGGTTATGGAAAGTATATTTTTAAATAAACAATCGAATTTCTCAGATCCAGGTATGGTGTACTTAAAGAGCTTATTTAGTAGCATATTTAATGAAATTATTTGAAAGGTTTTTTATTATTAAGACGAAAACTTATGAACCTATTTTTATTTTGAGTATGTCATTTTGTAGGCGTTTTAAAAACACAGTTTTGTATGAAACGTAATTATTTATCAGATAGATCTTATAAGGAAATTAATAAAACCATAATAATGTAAATGTTATCTATTAGAAAATTTGTACTAGGTAATAAGTAAGGAGCAACTTTGCAATCGCATCTATTTGCGTTGAAGCTAAAAATAAAACAACACATTCAATACTTAAAATTTTATTCTTAATTGATTAAATTTTCTAGCAGTCTATTGAAAAACTACCAATTATATCCCAATCCAATTGATGAAATTATATTTACGTTCTTCGATTATGAGCTTTTTATATTCAAATGTGACAAAAAAATTTTTGATGAATTCCTATTTATGATAGTTATGATAGCGAGACAGTGGAGAGTGGGTTTATTCAGAATAGCTTTAAATTATCTTTGAGGCACAATCAAAACAATAAAGATTGTAGACCGTTTGAAATGTTTGAAAAATTTAAACTAATTATGATTTTAAATTCATCATCTGACACAGTTCTTACAAATTATGATACCACGCCACTCTGAGGTCAATAGGTTATCATTATGAACCATAATAATTTTTTTTTTTTTACAAAAATGAGCCTATTAAAATTGTTTAAATTGTAAAAAATACAAATGTTTAGCGTTTTTATATTTTTCAAATTTAAATTACGGGTAAATATGTTTAATTAATATACCTTATAATTATCAAATCCATTTAATTGTTCATTGGTTAAATATTTATGATCGGCTGCAAACATTTTTCAAACTTTTAAGTTTAAACTATAAAAAATTAAATTAAATCACACAAAAATAATTTACAACTTTTAAAAAATATAATATTTATTGAATTCAGTTTTTATTTGTCATTTCCAAATAAATTAAAAGGGGTAACTTTTAATTCATAAATTTTTTTCTTTTCTAATTAGAACATGTTTATAATTTTATAAAAAGAAAAATAGTAATAAACTTTTAACAATTATTATAAAAATCACAATATTTTATTGATAAGACCGGTAGAACATTTCAATACCACTAATTTATTTTTAATAACAAAGGTAATTATTTACTATTTAGTTTTGATTGAAACTTATTCTCCGTTTACGTGCTAACTTCTTAACACTATAAACGAAAAACATGACATGAGGTACTTCGATTCGTCGAACCGGATTTTATTCATGAACACACATACAACAGCTCACCACAGTTCTAAATGTATCACTAACTTCAGTGAGTAAACTATTTTTTTTTCTGCAGTTGATTAATTATAATTTTATTGACAACATATTTCCTATATGGCGTTCTCACAATTAATAATTTTCGCGCTTTTCAAAATATAGATGTCATGTCCTCTGTTGCTATTCTGAAGCCTAAATTAACAATTAACAACTTTTATTGTATGATTTTTAATTAATTAACTATTGTAATGAATATGTATTTTCAAGATACAGTATAAATCCACCAATCTTGAACTTCTTTTGCTATATTCAATGTATTATTTCATAAATAAAATCAATATAAATTATCGATATATTTTTATATGCCAAAAGAAGCATACATCCCACATATCTTGTAATTTTTAAAAATTCGTTAATCTTATTGTACTATATCTAATAGCGAGCTATAACTCTGCAGGGGATCATAATTCAAGTTTTGGGACCAAAATTCTGCCGACTGCACTAATACACACGATAAAATTTTACATAGCTTCACTGCGACAGAAGCGAAATTTCTGAAAAATAGCCTACGGGGCGAGAGATTGAGATGGATATAAAGTATCAGGTGTATTAGGATAAATGTAAGGTTTATTATTTTTAACCAAGATAAAAAATTATTTAATATTGTAATGTAAAACATTATAATTACATATATTGTAAATATAATATCCCCCTATACAAGTAGTATACATATGGGCAATGCTAAGTAAACGATAGTGGGAACGCTACGAAGTACCGCACAAAGAGGAGACCCAGAATTTAAAATATATACAGCAAGGTCTTCCTAATAAAACTACTATTAATTCCTATTCAATTTCTATAGGATTGAATAGGATTTTTTCACCTTACGAATTTTATTTTAGAATTTTGCATAAAATTCAATAGGAAATCAATTTTTTCAATCACATTCACATATAACTAATAACTATTGGGCATGAGCACAACCGTGCTCTATAAAAATATGTAATGTTTTCTATTTCATTCTCTCGTCGACTTTGTTAACCATAAAAGTAATTAATGAATTTAAAGTAACCGTTATTCACAGTCATTTATATTACGAACGGATGTATTGTGACTATTGTGAGTGGTTTAAAAATTTTATTACTAACAAAAAATATAAATTGAAAGGCATTGAACATTTAATAAATGAATAAAGCGATTAACAATAAGTCATCATTATCTATTTTTATATTCCCGCAAAAAGTATAAAATAAATATTCAATGAAAGTTCATTGAATGCGCTGCAAGAACTAGATCGGACTGACACGAATCCGATCATATCCGATGGTATATATGCTCGCGCATGCTTAAGATTTTCTGATCAGAATTTCTTAAAGCACTGTCCGATAGTGTGCGCTGATCAGAAAATCTGATGGTGTGCGATCGCTCTTAATCCCATACATTCATGTGTTTGTGACTTTATCGTTGCTATATGAAAATGTGTAATGTATTCTATTCCATTCTGTCGCCGACCTAATCCTATACATTTATTTGTTTGTTTCTTTATCGTAACGTTTTTTTGTTTCATCGAGTTTCAAACAAAAAGATTCTAAAGGAATCCTATACATTTATAGGTATGTTTTTTTATAGTTGCTATATTACAATGTGTAATGTATTTTATCTCATTCTCTCACCGATTTAATCCTATACATTTATGTGTTTGTTCCTTTATCATAACGCATTTTCGTTTCATCGAGTTTCAAATAAACAATTTTAAAGAAGTTTCATTTCAATAATATGTACCTATAGTAGTTACGGTAGTTTAGTATCATTTCAATAATAATATGTATAGTAGTTTTAAGGTAGTTTAATTTTTTATTTTAATCAAGCTTTGGAAATATCAAAGATCTATACATGCAATTCTAGAACTAAATATATATTTTTATTGAGATTGGTAATAAATTGTTTTGAAATTGTTATGGGCTGAATGGACCTTATCTTTATAATATTATTTTTATTTAAAACACATTCATGAACTCTTTGAGAAAAGTGAAAGCCTTTGTTACTTTGAGTATAATGTCATTTTATTACCTTGAATAATAAATATTTAATATAATATGTGAATTTAAAATAGTTTAAAATTTATTCATAAGACATTTCGCTTTATTGCGCATATGACGTCATAATTAAAATAATGTATCATGAAGTTATTGGTGATTTGAACAGGCCTTTATAAAAATTAATACAAATAAATTAAAAATGAAAATCCCTAGAACCGCTGTAAGGTGTCAATAGTTGAAAGAAACTGTCAAAATTTTAATAAAAATGGTAAATAAAATATTTTTTAGTTTTCAATTAAATTTAAAACGTGTTAAAACATGGACTATCATGCTTTAGGGACCTCAATAGCTTTACTTTATAATAAAAAAGTATCTAAATTAGTATGTAATGCATTAAATATTTTATAAATTTTAACTCGAAATATTTACAATTCATAATTAAATTATGTATTTTAATTTATAATTAATTTATTGTTTTTCTATTAAGCCAATGACACCACAATTGTCACCGGTCGAAGAACAAGAAAAGCTACTTGATGAAGCTTTAGCACAAGTAAAAGCGCAAGCTTTTAATATGAAACGATGGTTGGATAAAAATAAGTTAATGGATGCATTAAAACATGCCAGTGCCATGGTTGGTGAACTCCGAACAAGTTTATTATCGCCGAAAAGTTACTACGAGCTATGTATGAATATTTAGTATTTTATCTAATAAAAGTAATCTTCGAAGTTGAAATCGTAAAATATTCCCGAATCTATCATATAAGAGAATTTTATCTTATTCACAAATTATAACATTCTTTTTTACTGTAAATAGTGGGACTTTTAGTTATGTTTTATAATAAATAATCTTAGGATTTAAGGATCGAAAGGATATAAGGTTCGTTATTGAAGTCAAAAAGATTGAATAAAACAACTGAAAATAGAAATATGGAAAAGAGTTGCAGGGGTATAAGTTTGAGGCAGTGCCTATTTTCCACATTTTGAATTGTACTAGAGTATATTAACAGGGGAACCGTAACAGTGACCTTTAACCCAAGCCTTGAATAGTAATATGAGATTTAACAACTATGCTGTTACTTGCTATTATATTTTTTAGGATACATGTTTTCATCTAAAGTCAATTTTCATGTTTTTTTTAACATTTTTGTACACCAAAATTTTATAATTTAAAGTATATGCATAATATGAATCTATTTTTGGACTTTAAATTTCAAGAGTTTTTGTTTCAATTAAATTGTCGGTTGTCGGGCGATCTATTTCTGCAAAAAATGCATGTTGTGAATTTGGTGTGATTTCAAATTTTTGTCACATCAATGAATACATTGTCCTCTTAACTCGGTCTAGTTTAATAACTTGTATAAGCTTAACTTTAGAACTGATAAAATTTGATTCTATTCCCTAATTTTGTTAAATAATTTGAAAAGAATAAAATTTGATTAAAATGACGGTTTACATTTTGTATAATTCATAGTATAATTCAAAAATTGATTGCAGAAAATTTAAGCGTTCTGATCGTAATCAAACGAGTAAAAAAGGAAAATTACAATAAATTTTCATAACCATTAAAGGTTTCATTCAATTTGATAGATTACAACTTATACCCATTTTCTGCATTCATTTTTTTACTATCGCGGTATAATATTTTTGTCACAAAAAGGAATAAGCAAAAAAAAATTGTAGGATTTCATTATATAATGACTCCGATCTTGAACAATTTACAAGTGCCGAATATTTTATTAAATTTTTTTTTTTTTTAGATATGGCAATCACCGACGAACTTAGGCATTTAGAATTATATCTGGTTGAAGAATTTCAAAAAGGACGTAAAGTTTGTGATTTATATGAGCTGGTACAATATGCTGGAAATATTTTACCACGTTTGTATTTATTAATTACAGTTGGGCTTGTGTATATAAAAACAAATCCATTATTAAAACGCGATTTATTAAAAGATTTAGTTGAAATGTGTCGGGGGGTACAACATCCATTACGTGGATTGTTTTTACGTAATTATTTGTTACAATGTACAAGAAATGTTCTGCCAGATTCACCAGAAACAGATAATGATCCTGAAGGCAATGTAAGTAATTTGTTTATTATTATTATTTTTAAATGTAATTTCTAATAATAAAAGGTACCTAATACATTATTATGAATAAAACTATAATAATTAATGGTTGAAAACATATTTTGAACGAGAGTGAATAAATTAAAACAGATAAAAGATTAAAAAATATTTATTTTGCTAGTCGTCGATTATTCGGAACAAATCTAATTGTAAGATAAAAAAAGACAGTTTGACTTATTAGAGGTCAAGGCGTGAAAATGTTTTTTTGTGGCTAAATTACAAATTCTGGAAATATAGCCCCCTTCATAAACCTCTCTTATTTACAATTAAGTTTTTTTATTATATAGATATAATTTAATCTATAGGAATTATGTGTTAAGTAAGTGATGTAAACTATAATGGATGTTTCCATAATAACTCATGCATTTTCATCTAATTTTGATAATATTTCTAATTTAAGCTAGTTTATCTTCGCAAAGCAATGAAAATCTTTGAGATTTTAAACACCAATTTTCAATTTTTGTATGAGGACAATCCTGATATGACCAAATTACCCTTTTTTTCTTTACAAACGAACCTTCTTTAAAATTTTATAAATTTAATATTTAGGTCAGAGATTCTGTGGATTTTGTTTTAATGAATTTTGCTGAAATGAATAAATTATGGGTACGCATGCAACATCAAGGGCATTCAAGAGAAAAAGAACGTCGTGAACGTGAACGAGAAGAATTACGTATTTTAGTCGGAACAAATTTAGTACGATTATCACAGTTGGAAAGTGTTAATTTAGATAAATATAAAAAGGTATTTAGTAATTTAAAATATATATTTTAAAAGATTATGCAGTATTAAGAAATACGATATTAAAATTTATTTTTTATAGTTGGTTCTACCCGGTATATTGGAACAAGTTGTCAGTTGTCGAGATGCAATTGCTCAGGAGTATTTAATGGAATGTATTATTCAGGTATTTTTTTTAATTTTTTTTTTTTTAATAAGTCTTGTAAATCGCTCTAGATTCAATCGGGAACATCCTCCTTTTTGAAGTTAGTTTACCATCAACCTTATTTATTTCTCCATAACTACATCATGGTAACTAAAAATCATGTTAACTACGTCAAAATAATTTATTTGAATACCTCCGTTTTTTTATTCAAGTGTATAATATATAATTAATTTTTTACATTGACAGCATTCTTTTTTATAATAAGAAAATTTTATAGAATTATAGCTATTTTCACGTTATTTTTTAATTAAATTTAAGGTTGAAATTTTCAATAGCTCTCATTATGAGCCTTTACATCGACAATATGTCTAACTCCGCTCCCATGTACATAGTCTATAAAATATATCTGAAATTATAACATGTGACGACATCTGGTAGAAAAATTTTGGCATACAAAATAAATTAAAATTTGAAAATATAAAATTACAAAGCAATTTTCGCGCAAATATAACTCAAAAAATACTAATTCAAATGGAATGAAATTTGATATGCACAATCTTTACGTGAAAATGGTGGGCACGCCGAAGAGCTTTTAACGCAAAATATTTCTAAATATAAAGTTAAATTTTCTTTTTAGTACATTATTTTTTTTCGAAGAAAACTTTTCCGCATGCTCTTTGTTTTCATGTCAAATTTTATTACATTTGGAAAAGTATTTTTTGAGCTATTTGTGCGCGAATTTGAAAGAACTACAATGTATATTAGATGTGTTTATTATAAAGGTCTCAAAATATAATATAATATCAAAAATATAATCCCCGTTAAGTGTTACTAATTAGTTTAAGTTTGTATTCTTTTATAACACTCTATTTTCGCTAATAAATTTTAACAAAAAATATCTATCCAAATGTAAGGAAATTTGGAATGAACAATCTCAATATGAAAACGGAGTTCATGGTAAACAGAGAAAAAAATAAACGATTTGTTTTTAATGCAATTTTCTTTTAATAAAAGCATTTGCAAATTCTTTTTTTAGTAATTTGTTGGTGATAATATTGTCTTATAAATATTTTATTTTGAGCAAATTTTATCAAAAATATTTGCAAAAACAATTTTTAATGTATATTTTTTTAAATTGAAGGTCTTTCCGGATGAATTTCATTTACAAACACTAAATGCATTTTTGAAATCATGTGCAGAATTACAACCGGGTGTGAATGTAAAAAATATTATAATCGTATTAATCGACCGTTTAGCAACTTTTAGCCAGCGTGTTGAAAACACTACATCACAATCAAAAGACACAAATAATTCAACAAATTCAATATCTAATGATAACATCGATAATACTGATAATCCTGAAATAATATTAAGTAAAGTACAGCTATTTGAAGTATTTAGTGATCAAGTTGCAACAATAATACAAACACGTCAAGACATGCCACCTGAAGATATTGTATCGTTACAAGTGGCGCTGATTAATTTAGCGCATAAATGTTACCCAAAACGTGTTGATTATATTGATAAAGTTATGTTAACTACGGTGAAAATATTTGAAAAATTGGGTATAAAAAAAATTGAATCGAAAACTCCAGTATCGAAAGAATTGAGTCGTTTAATGAAAATTCCGATTGATCATTATGATGATTTATTAACCGTCTTAAAATTACAATACTATCGTGATTTATTAGAATATTTTGATTATTCAGGACGAAAACAAATTGCTGTTTATTTAATACAAAATGCTTTGGATAATGAAACATATATACCATCACAAGAACAAGTAAGTTTGTTGCTTATATATTTTTTATTATTTTTAATTCATTGACCAGAACTGAGTGTATAAAGAATGTTTCGTAATAACTGCTTCATAAAGTACCGTAATTCGCAGAATATTACAACTATCTTTTTGAATGTATAAAACCAAATTCACTACTGCAATTACTGGAAAGTAAAAAAAAAATATATAAATTTTTTTTAGTGTAGAATATTGCTTTTCGATTTCAATGAAATATAAATGTAATTAATTAAAAATTTTTAAAACTTACCTTGCTAAAGATAAGTTCTGTTTCAATTCTCTATAGTCTATATCAATATAATATCCAAATTTCAGAAAATAAGTTTAAACAATAATTATTTTGTTTCAGGTCGACACAATTTTACAAATGATTTCTACATTAATATGCGATCAAAAAGATCAACCACCGGCTCAAATGGAAGATCCAGAAGACTTTATGGAGGAACAAAGTCTTTTAGGCCGCTTTATACATTTATTAAAATCTGATAACGCAGATCAACAATATTTGATTTTATCAATTGCTAGAAAACATTTTTCAACTGGGGGACCAACACGAATAAAATTCACCTTACCACCATTAGTATTTCAAGCTTATCAATTAGCATTTAAATATAAAGCTCAGCAAAACGAGGTTAGTATTTTTTGTAATATTTTTTTCCCATGGTAATACAAATTTTGAATATTGTAATTTTAAATTATCTTTTGCCTCCGAAAACTGTTACTAACAGTTTAAAATATTCGCTACACGGCAGCAAAAATTGTATATGTTGTCCATAAGCTCGTTTGCATCAAAGAACCCAAAATACAAACATTATTTTGTGTTGTTTGAAATTGTATGTTCTCTCATTTCGTGCATTGTAAAAATCATCTGAAACTATTGAAGTATACTGAACCAGTTAAACAAAATAGTTGATTAAAAATTAAAAAAACAAAAACAAAACAAAACTAAATTTTCTGAAATTTTTTTAATTATTGCAGACTGCGTGTATACATTTATTAATCATTTAAAAAATGCGTTTGTTTAGGATGAAATGTGGGAGAAAAAATGCCAAAAAATATTTCAATTTTGTCATCAAACAATATCAGCTTTAATGAAAGCTGAACTCGCTGAACTACCATTACGATTATTCTTACAAGGCGCACTTGCCATTGGTGAAGTGCAATTTGATAACCACGAAACAGTTGCGTATGAATTTTTATCACAAGCATTTTCACTATATGAAGATGAAATTAGTGATTCAAAAGCACAATTAGCGGCAATAACATTAATTGTGGCAACATTTGAACAAATGAAATGTTTTGGTGAAGAGAATGCTGATCCAGTTCGAACACAATGCGCATTAGCAGCAAGTAAATTATTGAAAAAACCAGATCAATGTCGTGGTGTTACAACATGTTCGCATTTATTCTGGAGTGGTAAAAGTTTAGCTACAAATGGAGAAGAGGTATTAATTTTTTTTAATTATATAAGAAGTTTTTGTCTATGATAATTTTAGTTATGAAAACGAAAATTCTAATATAAAAACTTGATTTGAAAGACAATGAGTAATTAAAAACCTCGAACGAACCTCGTTTTGCATAATTATCTTCTGTATATATTCTTATTAACTATTAAAAATGCGACACTTTTTTGATTTGTTATTTGTATACCCATTTTAAAAAATTCATTTTTTTTATCTAGTTATCGACACTTTTTTTAGAAATTATCGTTTTTACGTCACATAAATTCCACAAATTAAAACATGTCACAAGAGTTAATTATTACTTTTTGTTAAATAACTATCATTTAAACACAATTCAAGTACAAATAACCGAAATTTAATTCGTTTAAAAGAAATCAACACTTGTATATTTAATATACTATTAAAAATACATGTACGCCTTTCACCTGTTATTAATTAACCCATGGATTTGTGGGGTGTAGTTTGCACGGATCTGTTTTGTTTTTGGCCTATACGTTCAACCTGTGATTAAACTACCTATGGATTTGTGGGGTTTAGTTTCCATGGGTCGGGTTGGTTTTTGCCCCTACCTTCAATCTGTGATTTAACAACCCATTGATAACTCGAAAAATAGGCGAAAACTCGAAAATTGGTATTCTTCATTTTCGTCTTATTTTGGTTCGTTTTGCTATAATTCTTAAAAACATCGAGGCGCCACGGATATCGTAATCGAGCCAAAACATTCATTTAAAATTTTAAAAATTATATAACACACCATAAAATTAATGTATGTTATAATTTTAAGTAAGCGTGGAAGATTCAGGTCTTTTATGAGTATATATTAAGCCACCAGATATGAAATCATGAGCATCATTTAGTACTTACAAACTAATGGAAATTTACTGCGCTTTTGATTTTGTTAAAAAAGTATCGATTTTTTTGGAAAAATTCTCATTATAATGAATGATTAGCACTATTTTTTTTTGTATGTTTAATTATTCTTAATTAATCGCATTTATTTTTAGATGCGCGATGGAAAACGTGTATTAGATTGTCTGAAAAAAGGTGCGCGTATTGCAAACCAATGCATGGATGTTTCGGTTCAAGTGCAATTATTTGTTGAATTATTAAATCACTATTTATTTTTCTATGAAAAAGGTAAGTTAAATTAATTTTTATTCGTTTTTAACAAATAAATAATTTTATGTTGTTTTATATAGGAAACGATCAAGTAAATATACAAATACTAAATCAATTAATTGGTAAAATACGTGAAGAATTACCAAATTTAGAAGTTTCAGAAGAAACCGAACAAATCAATAAACATTTTGTAAATACAATTGAACATATTAAAAACCGACTTGAAGGGCCTGAATCTGATAGTGTGTCATATGAAGATATTGCGATATAAATATATAAAAAGATCAATACGTTGCGACATTTTGATCTATGTTATAAAATTGTATATTATTTTTAATTATAATTAATTGTATTGTTAAAGAATTATAAATAAAACACATTTTTATATAAATGTGAGAGCGTTTCATTTTCGTTTAATGTTTTCATTAGGAAATGGAGAAATTATATATTTACAATTTAATTCGACAGATAGCCAGTGATACAGTGATTTCAATATTTCACAACATCGATAGAATTTTCATTTCTTACTTCCCATTCAGGTACTCAATACAATATAATCGAAAAGCTAGAACTATCCGAGTATATCATTGGTTTATTCAAACTTAGCTTTCTAATTTTCTAATTTAAACCCATTCACTGCCAGTTAAATTAGGCCCAACCCAACTACGAGATGTTTTACACTAACCCAAAACGTTAATATTTTCATGAATACGCCGCATCATTTTAAAAATATAAAAAATTTTATTTCTGTAAATCTTAGGGTCTGGGGTCGTATTATCTTCTATAGTTCGTAGATCTTGACTTGAATTCAACTTTAGTTTAGGAATATTTAATGAAAAAATTTCTCTTTCTCGGTCATTAATGTTCTATAATAGATGCAATCTGTAATTTTAAATATTTAAAATCATATCTAAATGGAAAGTTACCCTTATGATAGTAGTACGATATATCTAAGCCTGCTTAAACACGGACAAAAACAATTTTAAATGTCAATACAATTAATTGATAATTTTGCAAAATTCCCTATGATTTGAATATCATATTTTAAATTTTAATTCAGTGAAAATCTTCTAGCTCACAAAATTATGAACGATGTATAGATATTACGCAGTTTTTTATTTTATTCTGGCATTTCTTATAAATTATCTGCTATTATTTTACATTTATTTATTAACGTGTGGTGACGATCATCGTAACTTAGAAGACGCTTGTTTATTTTTTTAAAATTAATATATTAACAATCGTAAATTGACCGAATTAAATTTTCAAACTTTTTCACTTTTTTGTTATTTTGTTAGATATGGAGTTTAACTTCTTCACCAAAAATATCGAACATGTTTGCGAAATTATTCATAACAAGTAAGTTAATTCTTTGTATCGTAGTATTAATGTCAAGGTAATGCAAAAATTACCGAATATAACAAAGATAACTAATAGTGTAGTGTTATCGGACTAATTTTTACAAAATATAAGGATAGATAATCATGAGCCTCTTTCAGCTAGAAAAAGATCAAATACACATACACTCTTGTATGATTAACATGTATGCGCAAACAAATACTTTAGCTCTACGCGTATAAGAGACTTACTTCCGTCATAAGTATAAGAGACTTACTCTCTGTAAATCGCTAATGTCCACAATTATTAGAATTTCACATGTATAGATTCGTCGTATGTATATTATGTACCAGGGATGTTATGGATATACAATTTTGGATACGGATAAGGATGTGAATCAATATTATTATCTATCCGATACCTTTATCTCGGATGTCGTTACGGTTACGGATATATATTTATTTTCGATATTCGATAGCTTTAAGATAACATGTACATCAAGTTGAAAACATTGTGCAGTAAGTCTAACTTGCCTGTGCATACACCAATCTTTAGTTATGCACAAGCTAACAAATCAGGGAACCCAATGTGGTTTTCGAACGTATTTGCCGACTCTTTGGTATGTTTACATGGGTTTATTAATTGAGACACATGATGTGTATCAGAGACTAGTAAGAAGTAAGAAGAACTTGAAGAGGCATCATCATTATCATCAATAAGTCTTCAATGTACTTGAATTTGTTTATATTCAAAGAATGCAATTTTTGTCTATACATAAAGAAAACTTTATGCCTGTTGCACTTTTGCTATAAATATAGCTATATGGTTTATTATTATTTACGGTATTGTTTGTCAACATGTTTTTAACTATATCTAATTTGAAGTACCTAGGTAATCTACAACTATACTTTTTTCCGTAGGCAGATTGTTCTTTCTCGTGGTTGTTTATGAAGTTCAGCTATCTTAAGTGTAAAATATCTAAACTAACGACATATTAATTGATTTTCTTTATTAACTTGCAGATTGTATTTTATGACAATATCAGCCCAAAAAGATATAAAAAATAATCATGACAGCGTATACTTCTGTATCGATAATGAATTGCAATACAATAACTATTATAGTGATTTTGGACCATTAAATATTTCATGCCTTTACAAGTATTGTTGTAAATTATCACAATATTTGGATAATTATACGAATAAACGTATAATTCATTATACAACACCAAATGAGAAGAAACGAGCGAATGCTGCATGTTTGATTGGATCTTACAGTATCATTTCTTTAGGATTTATGCCAAATGATATATATAAGATATTAACGTATCATTTGCCACCTTACAAGTAATTAAAAAAACAAAGCCTCTCTTACGTAAAAGCTTATTAGAGAAGTGAACCTTTTATAGTGTTTTTAACTTTTTATTATTATAACTTTTATCATATTTAAATAACTATTATCGTGATTCTGGACCATTAAATGTTTCATGCCTTGCCTTTACCAGTATTGTTGTAAATTATCACAATATTTGGATAATTATACGAATAAACGTATAATTCATTATATAACACCAAATGAGAACAAACGAGCGAATGCTGCATGTTTAATTGGATCTTACAGTATCATTTCTTTAGGTTTTATACTATTATTGTGGCATTTGCCACCTTACAACTAATTTTGAAAACAAAGCCTCACTTAAAATCTTATTAGAGAAGTGAAACTTTTTTAGTGTTTTAATTTTTCTTTATTATAAATAACTTTTATCATGTTTAAATATGATTAAATATTGAAGTTAAAATTGGCTTGATAATTGAATCTACCAAGAATTTATTTTATTTACTATGTATATCTTATGAGGAACTAGGTTAGTTGTATTTGTAAGTAATGAAATTCTATTTGTTCAATTCAAATTATTAATTTAAATTTATTTATCAGCTAATTCAAAATTAATATGGTACTGGGAAATGATTAACAATCCAATAAAAGCCATGTTTCAAAACACATACTAGCCCGCCGGTTATTCTGACATGTCATCACCAATTCTGTGTTCATCAATATTTGTGGTCATATGATATTTAATATTGCTAATATATATTATTCTTGGGTAGTTCGTGAACGACCTAGGTGGAAAGAGCACTCCTTCAGGTGAACTATGCGAACTAGTTCATCGATGATGTCGCTCTTAGTTCTTTATATATTTTTTTTAGCGTCCGTGTTACTAGGCAGTGGCGCTACATTTTATGAAATCACAATTTTTCATTATACTATTTATTACTATTTAAATGAAAAATCTTATGTTGCATGAATATACCTGTAAACTTTTCATGTAAAACTTAGTACTTTTTTAATAATAATATACAGAACTTGGAATATAATCATAAATATATTTTTGTATTTATTTATTGTTTTTACTAAATTATTTCTAAAAAAGAACTAATGAACTAGACGAGCGAACTAGTTCGCCATTGGATTTTGAACTAAATTGAGAGCTCTTACTGGTAACCAACTTGGCCCAAGACTAATATATAATGATATGTGTTTTGAAACATGGCTTATTTAGTGTATACTGATAAATAGTAAACTGATATTTTTCGCTAACTGTGGTGAAACTAGAACAAGATCTAAATTTGATGCGAACAAGGACATAAATTTCGCAAAGCCGAAGTAGACGATTTTAAAAAATAAAAAAGTTAAAACTATAAAATTGTATTCATGAAAAAAGAAACTTTATTTCTTGATTGAAATAAAAGTAAAATTAAAAATAAAGAATTAAGGAAGTACGAGCGCCAGGCGGGGTGGGGATAGGTATCGACTCTAGCGCGGTAAGGGGAACGCAGTAACCATATGATTTTTTTCAATATATAGATATATATTTAACATTGGCTAGTGGCGGCATTTATTTTTCTTTTAATTTATACACTTTAATTAGTCGGGCAAGTGTAAATGTTTTTGAATGAAATTTATCACTAATATATTTACTTTCATCCATAAGTTTTTTAAAAATATTCACCGACAGTTTTACGAGAAAAATACAGAAATGTATCAATGTTTGAAGGTTACCCCATAAGACCAATGTTAAATTGCTCAACTTTAAAGTTAATTATTTATTTAAATGATCGGGCAATCTCCTTCAAATTTTTGGAATTTGTTTAGACATATTTAAACTTTGTATTAAAAAAAAATCAAGCCTTTTATCAAAAGTTGCCTTGGTGCTCGTACTTCCTTAAACAAACACAAATTCATTGTTTGTATAACCTTGTATCACATATCAAAATAACATGCATTCATTCATACTATATTAATAATATATGGTTATTGTGATCCTGTGAAAAACCTAAAAAATCCAAAACATTTTACTGTTGTTTTTAGGTTTTTCTGGGTAATTTAGTTCTAGGAAAACATAAAACAACACTTATTTTAAGATTGGATCACTAGTTTTTGAGATATCGCTTGAAATTTATATCAGTTGTTATAAATTTTAAAAACTAGTTTTTGACGGAATCTAAAAAATTGCATTAAAGTGCATCAAAACTCTTTAAAATACATATTGCCGAAATCCACGAAATTCTATTTACTTATAAGGTTTATATGGAATAAAATTTTTTCGTTACATTTATTGTTTTTAAGTAACCCGTAAAACTCCGAGGCGCCATGTCTTACGTTGTCAATGGACAAACTATATAATGAACAAACTTCCTAGTCTCAATCCACAACTTCTGTATATAACAGACAACGCCCTTGACCTCTTTTGCAATCTCGTAGCACCTAAAACATTTTTTCGCAATCTCAGGTATTTGGTTATGTGTGGGTATTATTTTCCTGCTTTAAAAGATGAATGCACATTTAATTTTTATATTTTTTATTAATCTAAGACACAGTTTTTCAAATGATATGAATTTCATACTCGTCCGCGATAATTAAATTGCAATGCTAGAATGCGTGCGTATAATAGTACAGTTGTTCTAGATTCATCTGAGTTGTGTAGTGATGTCACAAAAGGTGGACAGGGAAAACTTTCAAATAGTGGTTTGTACCATACTAGCATGGTTTTGTGTTTATAGGATCGAATTAGTACGGTTTGATAGTTTTTAAATTCCAATCAGGACATTGAGGTTAGCCTCAAACTGGAAGTGGTTTAGGCCAACAATGCCAATGGGTGCGACTGAGAGCGCTAATATTAACCGATGTAGTGTGTCTCTAGCTCATAAAAATGAGTGTATTCAGGATGACTGATTTTTAGTTAATATTAGTTTTGAATTGTACGTACGAATTACGACGACGAGTGCCTGCATGACTACTGCCGCTAGGCCGATATTAATATCTAAGTATATCTTTGACTTATGGCGAAGAGTATCTGCAATGGTGCATAACGTGATTCTCTGGCCCGCTTGCGCTATGTTAGTTGCGGATTGTACAACTCGGATAGTAACCTGGCAGAACTACAAGTACGGTATCCCAACTACTTTCCCTACAAGTGGAGGTATATCTTTGTAAGATCGTTGGGATGAACTGTTAATTAGTAGGTATATAACGTAAAAAATGGTTATTATTCAATCTTCAAGTGATTTATTCTAGACAATTAGGAAACCTGCTAGCAAAAATTATTCCATTTAGAAGTTGTATCAAAACTTATAATATTATCTCAAAACTTAACCTGACCATAACTTATTTCTTCATTTGCTAAAATTTCATAGATAAGTCGCGTTTCACGTTTTTAAAAAAAGTTTAAATTCAAAAGTGTATATGTACTATCTTAGTACAGGATATCGTTATCCAAATCCAATTGTAACACAAATATGAGGAATATCCTAGTGGGGTCTTGAATGATGGGTTCCTCTGCTTTTCTTTTTATTATAACGTGAAACAAATTTTAGAATGTAAATGAAGTTTAAATGACTTTTTAGACCATTTTTGGATGCATCGCCAGGTGGTAGCTCTGGATACACAATAGGATTAAGTGATATTTTGTCTGCAGTGTACAAAGCACATCTATTTGGATTCTTCAATTTTGAAGATTTTGATGCGAATGAATATGATCATTTTAGTATGCTAAATCATGGTGATTTAAATTGGTTATTGCCACGAAAGTTTGTAGCTTTTATTGGTCCTATTGATAATGGAGAATATTATGGATTCGTGCAAGGTGTAAATTGTCATTCCGCAGCATATTATATTAATTATTTTATGGACAATAATGTTCGAGCTGTCATACGGCTCAATAATAAGTTATACGACGAATCAATGTAAGAATTTGCATTTTATCATTTTGAATAGGGTGTCCTAAAAAGTAAGAAGTTGAGTGTACAGCTTAGCATAAAGACAAAATGGGGCGTTTTATAAAGAATAGTTTTATATTTTTTTTTCTTTTTTTTTTTTAGATTATTTTACAGTCAGATTAATAGTTTTTTGTAAACAGTAGGTACTATTACTCTTTACGACCTACAATTTTTAGGGGATGATTATTTCAGACTAAACCGATTGACTTGAAACTTGAGTAGTACGTAGGGAATGGTCAAACGATCAAAATTTATAATGTTTAAGGCAGGGTGCCACCTCTTCTCAAAAGCAAGGGTGCAAAAATTGTTAATCAGTGGGTACAATAAACGTTTTCGATTGATTTTTCATGAATATAACCCGAAAATTTTACAGTCTATAAGAAAAATAAAGGTAACAAAAAACAAATCGATATTTTTTGTTTAATTTGCTAAGTGCAATAACAAACGGGTTTATACTTTGATGAAAGTGACTGTTAGTTCGAAAAAAATGATTCGTATAACGGAACAATGACGAACATTAGGGCAGTGTTAGCAACCATACTATAATTATAGTAGACACACTATAATTACACTCTCTTTTACTATATACTTTTACGCCTCTACTATAATGTTATAATCTGATATATAATATTCTATATCTCAAATTTGAAACACCCATCGAATGCGCGCCATACCCACATTGGGCAAATCACACGTGTTTCGTTAGTGGTTTTTAGTTTATGAATACCGATAGATTACTACGAGCGAAACGAGGTCTGCGAATTTTATGAAAATAGGCGGGTTTAGGTATTTGAGAGAATTAAGAACTATTAATTACTTAGAATACCGTGGGCATATGGAAAACTAAATCAATGTCGCAGTTATGTAGATTCATGTTTTGTATTTAAATTTAAAATGTTTGGGAAGAAAGTTTAAACTGCGCTTTAAAATAAGCGGGTAATAGCTAGTTTTTATTCTAAAAATCCTGTCTTTAAAAAAATGGACTCTGTCATTATCAGGCTAGATATATTTGGATTCTCAGAGAAAAGTTTTACTATAATTTTGATATTCTCAAAACTATAATATATATTTTATATATTTTGGGTCACTAAGCACTAATTTAAAGTTTGCAGACAAAAGTTTGAACTCTGACATCGATACTAGCGTTGAGAGTAACAAACGAAAGTTAAATTACTATTGTAGACTCGAAAAGATGAACTATGGCAATAGATGGTTTGTGTATGACTCAATGTAAGTGGGCAGCTCCCACGATTAAAAATATGCGCGTCGTGTTACTGTTCACGAGGACTCAGCAACAATAGAAAGATCATTTTTAAAAACAAGCATTTGTTTAAATACTTCAAAAAGAAGAAAACAAACTTTAAATTAAAATAATCCCATGAATGCATTACATCATACAATTTATACAATATAAATAAGCTAGTCGTGAAATTTACCCATGTAAATTTATCTTATGAAATCTATATATATATATAAATCAATTGCTGTTCGTTAGTCTCGCTAAAACTCGAGAATAATTTTAATCTTGAAATATTGGTGGAAGTTCAGGGAAGGTTTAAACGGTCAGAAACATAAATAATAAGTAACGGAAAATACTGTAAACGACAATTTAATTTTCAATACAATATGATCCAAGCTGTGAAACATCTTTTGTCTTTTTTTTCTCATGTTACAAATCCTATTAGCATCATTTCCATAGAAACCAAAATCTAAATTTGAAATCTATATATATATATATATATATATATATATATATATATATATATATATATGTATATATATATATATATATATATATATATATGTATATATATTATATATATATATATACTAACGAACAGCAATTGATTTTATATATATATATATATATATATATATATATATATATATATATATATATATATATATATATTTATATATATATATATATATATATATTTATATATATATATATATCAATATAATATAAATCAATTGCTGTTCGTTAGTCACACTAAAACTCGAGAATGGCTGGACGGATTTGGCCAATTTTGGTCTTGAAATATTCGTGAAAGTTCAGGGAAGGTTTAAACGTTGAATAGGAAGGTAGAAACATAAATAATAAGTAAAGGAAAATACTATAAACGACAATTTAATTTTCGAATACAAAATGTTCCTAGCTGTGAAACATATTTTGACTTTTTTTTTCTCACATGTTACAAATCATCATTTCCATATAAACCAAAATCTAATTTTGAAATTCAAAATAAAACTTCTTTATCTCTTCTCACTAGCAGTATGACGAACTGTCAACTATATAAAGTGTGCATATCGCATTGTTCAAGTATTACCGGAATCATTCTTGGTTCAAGTATATGAGAACCACAGCACAATATACACGAATTGTGGGTGCACGAGTACCGGGTGTCCCACATCAAACACGAGTGTATATATAAATATTTCGTGTCACGGGTATCCCACACCAAATAGTGGGTTACACATCAAATACCGGGCATCCCATAAGAAAAGATTTTCTGAAATTCTACCCCTAATGGGATGAAAAGCAGAGGCAAAGTTTGTATGGGACAACGGAATTCCTTCGTCCAATCTGCTTCAAATTTTGCATGCAATCGATGTAATATCAATTGTCACCGCAACGTGTCCGGGTATGCTTTAAAATATATATTAATATCATTATTTATTGTAATTAGCTTTCAGTATTAAGAAATAGAGGAAAGTTGTTAAGAATATGTTATAATACTTAGAAAATGTTGAAGTTAATTAGAAATGTGGCAAAACGACGTTTGCCGGTCCAGCTAGTTCAAAATAAAGCTTCTTTATCTCTTCCCACGAACTGTCAACTACGTCGAACTGTCAACTGTATAAAGTGTGCATATCGCATTATTCAAGTATTACCGGAATCATTCGTGGTTCAGGAGTTCCATATATCTTTCATCAAGTTGTATGAGTACCACAGCACAAATTATCGGGTGAACGCGGTACCGGGTGTACCCCACCAAATACCAGGTAAATATCGGGTGCATATAATGTACCGGGTGCACACTAAATACCGGGATTTCGATAAGAAAGGATTTTCTGAAATTCTACCACTAAGGGTAGAATTGCATTTGCATGTAATCGATGGAATATCATTTAATAAAATAGGAAAATTAACACAGCAACCAATAAACCGGGCAGGTCTGCTTTAAAATATAAATTAATATCATTATTTATTCTGATTTGCCTCAGCTTCTCATTATTTAGAAATAGAGTGTTGAGAATATGTTGTTATACTTAGAAAATGTTGATGTTGAATAGAAATATATGGCAAAACGACGTTTGCCGGGCCAGCTAGTACATACATATTTTCTTTAAATTTGCTTGTGTCAAGCAAGATCAAGTTGTATATTGTATTATTGTTTATTTACACAGGTAAATCTCGCGACAAGGTTTAATATCAAATTTTATAGAGTAATAAATTATTAGACCCCGGACTGACGTAACGTAATGACATGCTTAGACCAATCTATAAAGTTAAGCAACAGTCACAATCTGTATTTGGATGGGTGACCACCTAGCAGTACTGTGTACTGTTGTTGTATAAATAATAATAATAATAATAATAATAATAATAATAATAATCCCCTTTGGTTAATGGCTATATAGCTGAAAGTAGCTAAAAGCCAGAAATAAAAAAAAAAAATAAAAATAAATAAATAAAAAAATAAATTATTATAACAGGTATAAGTATAACAGTAACTGCGACTTGACCAATAAAACGGTGAATTTCAAAATGTATGGAAAAATGATCTTTTTTGGGTGTGTTCTAGCGGTAAAATGGTTAGTCTTGAAAACAAACGTTTTGTATGAGAAATGTAGGAAATTATATCTACTTCTACTATCTACTCGGGTGAATTTGGCTCGCAAACTTCAAATTTGTATTCAGTGACTCAAAAAATATGAAGGGTGAGAAAATCAAAACTTTCTTCTGAACTCCAATTTTTTCGAATCTTTCTAGCCTAATTGTGGAATAGTTGCTTTCATGTTTTCTAGCCTAGTTGATCTGCAATTAGTTCCTAGCTTTCATAGAAAAAAAATTTGGTATTTATGAATATTTTCCAAAACGACGAAATGGAATAAAAAATTACAGTTTTCCTATTTTTATCGAAACTAACAAAATTCAAAATAGTCTAGTTAGAACATAACCACTATAATTCCTTTATAAATCGATACTGAAAATCTACAGCAGCTTCCATATACAGTTACAATTTGGTCCAAAAAAGTTAACAACAAAAATTGTAGCTGATTAGCATCATGGAATAGGTTTGGCTTATAGTGACAGTTCACATAAGAAATACCTTGTGTGTCTAGGCAAAAGCTTCATAAATTATACGAATGACGTAACAAATTGAAATTTATTTTAGAATTTAGCATTTATATAATAAAACTAAATATAAATGATGCGCATCGTTAAACTTGAGTCAAAGGCTTTGGCATACCATTTAAATTTTTCTTACACTTTACTGTACGCAATGGGATATTGAATAGTTATAGTTTCAGAGATATGTTAAATTAAAGTTTAAATATTGTACAAATCTAAAAATATATTATTTATGCTGGTGACAAATATCGGGTACATCATTTTCCATTTCTCAGCATGTTATTGTATTTATATTATTATGTTGTATGATCGTGTTACCGGATCATTCAAAAAAATCTAAGAGTAAACAAATTTCAAATAATTATTGTAGAGCATGAAATTTACATATAAATAGAATTTGAATTTTTACTTTTACGCCAATGCCGGATTTTCAGTCCTTGGATATTTGTCATGTGGAAGCTTGACTTGTAAGACTGCCAATTTTAATAGAATTAAAATATTATTGAATAAATATAAAGGTGTAAACATTAAGCTCCAACAAGCTTTGACCTTTTAGTTTTAGGGGCCAATTTTGTTGTAGTAGGTTAATTAATTCAAAAATCTGTAAGACAAACGCACACCATAAGAATTGTCTGATCAGAAAATCTGATAGTCAACGCAGACCATCAGGTAGTCCTATAAGACATTCTGATCATACCTCAGGCAAAAAAAAATAAATTTAAAAAGTATTTTAAATTTATTAATTACTTTTTTGACTAACAGGTGGCGTACTTTCGATAACATTATAAGAAATTCTGATGCTATTTCAGACAACATCATATGTGTGCACTTCCGATAAGGTTTTTTGATCAAAAAATCTGATGTCTTATGTAGAATTCATACCGTGGTCTAATATAAAATAGATGCTTAGAGTTACATCAGATTTTCTGATCCAGAAAATCTTATAATGTGCAACTGGCATAAATCAGATGCTTTACATTAGCTCTGTTTAAATTACACTGTTTATTTTAAATATCTATTCTTTGTATTTGGGGGTTCCTAATTGCTCAGGGGTCTGAACACATGCCTCAAATGTCCGTATGTAAATCTGGTCCTGCAGTTTTACCCGTTCCATTAAACGGTATAACCTCACAGTACATATACAGATCGATTTTAGAGTTACTTTTCATAGGGATAATGGTGGAAAGCAATATTATAATACATTTATACAGAGTAATCACATACATAAACTATAGTATAGAATAAAAACATAAACACATACATATGCATACTATCAATAGTGGGGATTTAATATTTGTTAATTGACAACAAATAAAATTATAGCAAATATGTGCATATATTAAAGTATGTTTCTATTCTAAAATATAGTTTTTGCATGTATTTTTTCTCTATATAGTTTTTCTTGTCAAAAATATGGCATTTTTATCATCATCATCTTGTTCTTTGTTTTATTACTTCCACTTGATCGATTTCATTTTCATTGACCATGGTTACAATTTGTCTTCAAATCATAATTAAAAATTTCAAATGCTGACGAACACGTTTACATTGTTCTATTTCTGGTTCAACAATTATGGTAGAAGTACCTACCACATCTGAATTTATTCTATTGAACACAATTATTTAAAATAAATTAAAATATTTTTATTAATATTTTTTTACAATTTATAGTTTTTAAAATAATTTATATATAGACTATAATCGGCGCACGAGTACCGAAAACTATTCCACCTCAATTTTTTTATGCGATCCTCTTCAAATTGCCCTCCTAATGATATAAATGCATGTTGCCGTGGCGCAACCCGGTGCCATATTGTTTAAACCGAAATTGTTTAAACAATTGCAAGGCATTGTTATTTTTCAACCGGACAAATTTTTTTTTTATTCTTTATTGAAATACCAATAAAAAAGGTCCTATGACTTTTAACGATAAAGTTAATATTTTTAAAGATATGAATTTTTAAAGGTTCGAAAAATCTCAAATTTGGGTACTTTCAACCCATGAAAAATATATTTAAAAAAAACATAATGTCTAAGTTATATTTTTTTTAAATTCTCTATACAATTGTTAATAATATTGTAAAAAGAGATTTAAAAAAATTTCATTGTTTATACCTTTTTTTAATTGTTAATAAGTATGCGTCGCTTACCTTTAACTATCGATGTCTCTCTCTGACTCATGGTTTTTTAATTATCGCTGTCTCTCTCTGACTCATTGGTTTATAGTTAAAAATATTTATTAATATTTAACAAATCATTTATTAGAGACCACTTTTTAGTAGTAATAAATATTTCTTAGTACTTAAAGTGATTTGTTTGTATTTAATAAATCTGATATTCATTTATTAAATATTAATAAATCTTTTTAAATACTAAGAAATATTAAAAGGACTAAAAAGTGGTCTCTAATAAATGATTTGTTAAATATTAATAAATATTTTTAACTATAAACCAATGAGTCAGAGAGAGACAGCGGTACTTAAAAAACCATGAGTCAGAGAGAGAGAGATACTTAAAGGTAAGCGACGCATACTTATTAACAATTAAAAAAAGGTATAAACAATGAAATTTTTTAAAATCTCTTTTAACAATATTATTAACAATTGTATAGAGAATTAAAAAATAATATTACTTAGATATTATGTTTTTTTTAAATATATTTTTCATGGGTTGAAAGTACCCAAATTTGAGATTTTTCGAACCTTTAAAAATTCATATCTTTAAAAATATTAACTTTATCGTTAAAAGTCATAGGACCTTTTTTATTGGTATTTCAATAAAGAATAAAAAAAAAATTTGTCCGGTTGAAAAATAACAATGCCTTGCAATTGTTTAAACAATTTCGGTTTAAACAATATGGCACCGGGTTGCGCCATGGCAACATGCATTTATATCATTAGGAGGGCAATTTGAAGAGGATCGCATAAAAAAATTGAGGTGGAATAGTTTTCGGTACTCGTGCGCCGATTCCTGCTAGTCTAATAATGGTTTCTTGTTGTTTTGTTGTTATAGTAATTTTTTTCATAAATTTCATAGCTATCTTATAACTAATTGAAAACAATCGAAGAAATTTAATTGAAAAAAAAAGAAATAGCCAAATCGTTCCAATAGTTTTCGAGTTTTGTGCTTAGCAACAATTTAGCGATTCATTTTTATTTATATAGATTAACTTTATAAAATAATCTATTTTTTTAGTTTTACAAATGCTGGTATTGCACATTATGATATGTATTTTCCTGATGGAAGTGTACCTTCGCAACAAATTTTATCTCAATTTTTACGTATTGCCGAAATTACTAAAGGTCCAATTGCTGTTCACTGTAAAGTTTGTATACATTAATTTAACTTTCATTTAATAATACATGCTTGTACACAGGTACAGCGTAACAAAAATATATTTAATTAAAAATAAAATACTTAAGGAAGTACGAGCGCCAGGCGGTGTGGTGATAGGTATCGACTCTAGCGCGGTAAGGGGAACGCAGTAACCATATGATTTTTTTCAATATATAGATATATATAATATACATTTAACATTGGCTAGTGGCGGCATTTATTTTTCTTTTAATTAATACACTTTAATTAGTCGGGCAAGTGTAAATATTTTTGAATTAAATTTATCACTAATATATTTACTTTCATCCATAAGTTTTTTAAAAATATTCACCGACAGTTTTACGAGAAAAATACAGAAATGTATCAATGTTTGAAGGTTACCCCATAAGACCAATGTTAAATTGCTCAACTTTAAAGTTAATTATTTATTTAAATGATCGGGCAATCTCCTTCAAATTTTTGGAATTTGTTTAGACATATTTAAACTTTGTATTAAAAAAAAATCAAGCCTTTTATCAAAAGTTGCCTTGGTGCTCGTACTTCCTTAAAACAAAATTACTGATATCTGGTTTTACAGTTAATAAAAAGATATTTTTCTTTAAAATTTTTCAATATATTGGTTTTAAATTTATTTACTTGCATCTCATTTTAAAAGCGTGTATATATTTTATCTTCTAAAAAAAATTTACTCAAATAAAAAAAAATTAATTTAAATAAAAAAAAACCCGACTGCGTAAAAAATGAGCTTTAAAATTTGGATAAACTGTAAGATTGATACTGAAATGTTTAACAACTTAACTGATTAGTTTTTCTTAATGCTTTAGGCTGGTTTAGGAAGGACGGGATCATTAATTGGGGCTTATATTATAAAACATTATCACATGACGGCTAGAGAAACTATTGGTTGGTTAAGACTTTGCCGATCAGGATGTGTTATTGGGCAACAACAGGGTTGGTTAGAAAGGATTGAAAAGTGGTTATGGGATCATGGTAATCAATATCGGTATGTATTAAAAAAATTTTTTCGGTCTTCATTTTAATTTAAATAATTTTATTCGATAAATTACAAAAAATATTTAGTTTTTCAATAATTTTTCTAAAAAAACTAGTATTATTATTACAAACTACTATGTTGTGCTACATTAAAAAAAAAATTAACTTTATGCGAGAAATATTAATTTTACGCGAAGGTCCTTTATTGATGTGAGGTTAGCGCCTACTTTTTAACTAATCTAAAGCGTGTGTGTTGTGGAGTTATGCCCAAAGTGTGCTATTATGATGTGCCACATCGAAAAAATTCAAAAAAATATAGGTTTTTTGGCGGGAATTATATTTTTGATGAAGTTGGCAACCACGTTTTACCTAATCTGAGTTGTGCCCAAAGTGTGCTCTTACATGTCACATCGAAAAAATGGACCATAGTTATTGTTTACTGCAGCTTCTCATTACGCATACATAGGTACCTTGTAATAAAAAGAACTCGTATTATCATTGTTTTTTTTTAATAGATTAGAAAATTTTGGACAAGGTGATCGCATTCCCCATCATAAATACGGTATCTATAGTTTAAAATGGAAGAAACAGTGGAGTTTAAACAATGTCCCAAAATCATATAAAATAAAATTTACTCAATTGGAAAAAAATGATAAGAAAATAGCAAGTAAAAATAAAATCAATTCTTCTAAATTTTGTAATTTGTTAACCTCTAATCTAAAAAAAAAGATATTATAACTTGGCTGTGTATATTTTATTATATATATTGCATTACGCTATCTATGTTTGAAAGTTGTTATTTGCGATTATACATGAAAATCTTCTGGTCTAAGAGCTGATCTTATCATTTCTAATTTTGGTAGCCAGCTCTCCGTCAATCCCACGGCCGCTTCTAATTTTATCGATAAAATGAGATTTATGTTTTTCTTATGAAGAATAAATTTTAATTTTCAAAATGTATAATTTTACCATATACTGCAATTTCGTAGAAATTTAAGATATATAATTGAATCATATTGTTGTAAAAGAAATTGATTTGCACGTAATTTAATTATTAAGCAGATTTATTTCATTTATTTAGGGCCGTTCTACATAGACGGTAGTCGATTGTCGGTTTGTTGTATACAAGCGTATTGCAAGCCAATTTTGACATTTATGTCCATATTTTTCAAAAATGTCTGTCAATGCAGTTGCGCCTGTCTCTCCGACATACGACTACCGACTGTATACACAGGCACTAAAGAACTTTAAACTGAATTAGATTATATAGATTTAAGATATTATGATCCTGTCAATAGAGAAAATATATGCGTCATTGGTATTCAACAGAAGGAGGAAAGGATAGTTCAATCAAAAGTGGGCAGGCAGATAATAGGAATATTGCACGACTAAGCGAAATATCGATAAAATATTAACGGTGGTCAAGAGTTTCATGGCTGATATGAACACCATAAAGGTCGATGTAGAGGACAAAATTAAAAGATATCATAAAATTATAACAACCTAAAAACAACGTATTGATATAACTAGAACACACACACAATCATTAGCTTCGAACTAGCCACCGCGATACTTCTTTCGATAATGCCAAGTGGTAGATCAGCTGGAAATCCAATCATAAATATGAAGAGGGTGTCATCACCACTGAACCACAATTACCAAAAGTTTGTTAAGCAGAGAAAGTGACCATAATGCTATCTAAGACCGCCGAAAGATTGGGCTTTGATAAACAGTGGATTGGACTATACGTTTGATGAACGTAAATGGTAGCTCGAGAGTTTTTGCAACAGAATGGGAAGAAAAATTAAAGCTAAGCTGAAATTAATAACAGTTTCGCAACGCACAACGCATGAAAATTGAAACTCTGGTTTACTTTGTGAATAGTACGGTGCAGCTATTTAAGAGAGTATAGATTAAAAGAAACATCAAGGACGTGGTATCAATTATTAAATCAGTTATAAGAAATACAAACCGTAACAAGATTGATAAACAATCAACACGAAATCAACTGGTCTTCGTGGGAAGTAACACCATGTCTGAATCGGCCGAATAAAGGGTACTACCCTGGTGGAAATATTTCTTGAAAATAACTCTTAAAAAGTCTAAAAAACTCTTATGAAATTTTGATGAAGTCTTATTAACTCTTTAGAGAAAAGTCCCAATTTTGTGAGAATATAAGACTTATTAAGAATTTTGAAGTTATTCACACTTGTCATAAAACTTATTTTGACTTACTAATTACCAATATAAATTTTGAATATTTCCACCAGGGTAGAGTAAAAGTGGTTCCAAAAGGTGACCGAAAATTATAACACGAATTCCAATGGAGAGATAACCTATTTTGAGGAGGAACCTACAAGATGGGCCATTTAAGGAAATTGTTGTAGGTGTGGTTTATTGGCATGGTTGGATATACAAGCAACCCACAATTTTATGAGAAAAGATTTGGTACACAGTACTGGGCGCGGAGAAACATGCAATAGTTTGTTCATGATCTTTGGAAAAATGCATATGGATGTGACGATACCGAATGCGTAGATTAGTATTGAAGTAATAATTATCGATGACCTATGAATCTCTTCCGTTCAAAATTTAACAACTTTGTATTTAATAACTCGGTATGTATTGACTTTTAGTGCTGTATCATCTATATGGGAATACAAAAACGAATACGTATTAGTTAGAGGAACGTTGAAAATTTTGAAGAAATGAATTATTTACCGAGTTACAGATTCAACTTCATGAGATTCAAGAAGATGTCATTCGGCAACATATAAAAGTTTTCTGCCTATTTTCAAAATAGGCAGAGCGAAAATTGTTACATATAGAAATTAATTAACTAAGGATAGTCAATAAATTACGATCATATACGTATAACAATTGGTCATAAAAAAGAAATGATTGAAACAATGGCGTTCATTAGCCGATAAATGTTTTTAATATAAAAGTGTTTATTTCTTTTAAACAAATAGAAATTTCGATTATTTGTGCTTAAATTTTATTCATTTAACAACAAATAGTAATTAAATATTGTGATATGTTTTGAATTGTGGTTTTTATGTGTCGTAATCAGTGTTGATACAACATGATAATTTCGAAAAAAAATTTCAATAACTCGAAAAATATGTGAAAACTTGAAAATTGGTATTCTTAATTTTCGTCTTATTTTGGCTTGTTTTGCCAAAATTCATCAAATAATCAAGGCGCCACGGATATCGTAATCTAGCCAAAAAATTCATGAAAAAATTTAGTTGGGCATTGTTTAATTTAAAGGGATGTAATATTGTAATATAATCAAATAATAAAAAATTGAGTAGTTCACGTTAAGACTGCTTATTCACCTCGATAATATTTGCAAAATTAAAATAAATACTAATAACGTACCAGCTCGAAATTTGTTTACGAACGCAGACATATGTTTTAATATATGTAGTATGCGGTATACATCTGTAATACTAGCGTTTATCGATTATATTTAAGAATACATCAATACTAACCTTTTAATAAAAGAAACATAATTCATTATTACATATAGTCTTAACGACACTCGCTAGCATAAACTTGCTGTCACCATTTATGATGTTTGGGAGGTATATAAAAATGATACGAGACACAAATTTAGTAGAGCGTTAATCACTCCATTCTAACTCCCCTGTAAAAATAACACACCGATTCACTTAACTGTTAAAAAGTTATAACTGTTAAAAAACTGTAATTTTACATGTAATCATATGAAGATTCGTTAGCTGAACAAATTTATTTTTATTACCTGACAAAAAATTACCAGGAATTTAAAACTTTTATAATATAATAAGTAACTTTTAACTTTGTACTTTTATAAAAAGTAACTGATTGAGTATAAATTTATTAAAATTTACTAAATTTCGCTTAAATTGAAGAATTAATTAGAGTATAAGAATTTTGTCCGACAACGCTGTCGTCATCTGAGACCTATAGTCACTAGCAATTATTTGTTTTGGTTCATTTTGAAATCGTTTTAATTCGTTTATATAAACTTTTTGGAATAGTATTTTTTTTTATTCATCAATGAAGACATGCTTTGGGAAATTAAAAAATTTATATAATTAATATAAAATCTTAACAAATATTTCTAAATGTTATGGTCTTTCTCTATAAGCTGTAAATTTGACAGCTTATAGATAAATAACGAATGTTATCACAAACACAATGTAATAAAATATGATATAAGGTAATAAATATATCGAAATATAAGGTAATAAAGATACCATCCTTAACGATTGTACCAACATTAGAATTATATCACTATTTTACGGTGTTAACTACATACGATAAAATAATAAAAGATTTTATTTAATTTATGTATGAAAATGAATTTGTTAAAAAAATATTAAATGATCAAGGAGTATGATCATTTAATATTTTTTTAACGGGGCGGTGAAGATTCCGATATCTTACACTCACTGCGTACTTCCTGATCAAGGTCCGAAGTGACTAGCTCCTGATCCACTGCTGCAACATACACATCAGCAGAGCAAGCTCACATCAGCCGTAGCCCGTATCTTCGGAAGAAAAAAAAAATGGTACGGGTTCCGGACACTCCCAGTGAGTTGCAGCAGGGAACGATCGTTTTGCTAGGTCGGTTAGTGTGACCAACCCTTTATAGGGGAGTTTTGTCCACGGAAGCATATTTTATTTAACCGCTACCCTCTGTACCCCATCACCTAAGAGACTTAGGGTCATCCAAGGACAGCGAGTGTTCTCCCATCCGCTACGAGGAGACGCGCCTGGTAGCAGTTCCTCCTCTGCCGCAGGTCTGTATGTGTGTGTGTGTGTGTGTGAAAGTATGTGAACCGCTTATAACTTTAGAACGCTTCCATCGCGGTTGGTGCCATTCGAAATGGCTTGACCAGACTTAGATTTTGAATACAATTTGGATCTCAAAAAAACAAAGAAAAAATTTGTTTAAATGTAGTTTTTTAGAATTTATTATTTGATTATTTATTTGAAAGAAAATAATTATTTAAGCTCAAAAAACGACGTCGGTCGCCGTCAAGAACGTGAAAAATCGGTTGATTGGTTCGAAAGATATCGTTAACGAAATATTTGGGAACAAGTGTTTTTTTTACATCAAAGCTCAAAAACATTGTAATATGTTAAATTTAAAGTGCTTAGGTATGGAATTAACGGGAAGTTGCAGGGATGGCCTTTAGGGTCAACTGTTTACCAATTTTTTTTTTTTTTTTTTTTATTTTTGTATAACTATAATCGTTAATTGAAATGAGTTCATTCCATATACTTTTTCGCCACTTTTAGTATCTGCCAAACATACTCCAAGAGGATATCTATCCCCCTATTACTTCCAGTATTTTATACCACACTCGCATTTACTTTTCCCTTACGGCCTGGCCCCAATCAATCACCGAATGCTTCGGTCTATCACAATCGATGCAAAGCGGGTGTAAATTGTTATCGCTAGAGTCCTTATTGCTATTTGTTTAATTTCGCTACCTAGAATTCTTTCTTAAATCTTGTAAATACTCAGTAACTTTTATGATTATGGTTATTTAATATGTAAAAAATTGCAGTGGATTTTTATTTTTCATATCCTTATAATATATTGCTAACTCACCAATTTTTGTTCTTATCCGCTAAATCTTTACTTATTATATATTGTTTTACACTTATTTGCTTTAACAGTTTTTCCGAAAATTTTACTTTCGCACACAATTTTATGGCTATCGAGCTGACGTTTACTTAATGCTTTCATTTGTATCAATACTACACAATAGATTTACTCTCTCTCAAATTTTTTATCATGATTTATTTCTTGCCTATTTTATATAAAACCTATCTATCCTAGGCTCCAAATCTGATTTTCATTTTGCAAGGTAAATTGAATTGTTTTGATTTTAAGTAATTGCTACTATCCATTTATTGGCAAATATCTATCAAAACTTTTTACTAAAACTTCTATGTCTCATTTCATTTATGTTACTAACCACAGGAATTTTACTGCTTCAACTAAATACTAGTAATATGTAGTAAGCATAGTATTGAAATTCATAACATACCTCGTCTAATTTAAAAAGACAAAGTTTTAAAAGTATTTATTTGCTTAAAGAGCATGCTTAATATTACCGACGTAGTTATATGAAAAATTCGGGTTAATTTTAATATTAATATACCCAACTTTGAGCATTTGTCAAAATTCATTCATGCTTAAATTGTTTGTCTATTTACGAATGGTATTAAGAAATTAAATGAAATAATATTTTAGGTAATTATCCAAGACATTTTGTAAAGCCGGACACTACACCTTATATACTACATGTATTGAAAACAAAACCACCATCTAATCGAAAACTACCTATATTAGTCCCTAGTAAATGTGTGAATGCACATATGTATTCTACGTCTTCCGCACTTAAGAAACGGAGAAAAGTTTTAAAACCGCCATCCATGAATTATCCAGAAGAACAAAATCAATACACTTTCAGTTACAGCTCAGTGGATTTAAAAAGTCCAGATGCAAGTATTAATAAAAAAAATTCACGAAAATCTTTTAATAAAAAATATCGCGATGATATGACTATAATTTATGTTAATCCCAAAAGAGATCAAGAAAAAAGAGTATTGTCCAAAGGTAATACAACAATTTATAAAAATTTTGTTTACAAATGATTAATTAATAACATTAGCATAATTATAATAATATATAATCTAGTTAACAAATACAAACTTAGAAAATTGGAGAATTTCCTAGACCGAAAGATCTAGATGTCATTCGCTTCGGAAAGATATTTAGAAATTTTTAAAAAACATTGGAGATCGCAAAAAAATTGTTAAGTACATTAACAGTTTAGTAAATAAAGGAAAGGTTTTATTTTTCTAACTCCAGAACTGTTACAGACATCCAAAAAATAATTTCTAAAGAAATAGTCATATATTAAAGAAACAGCAACTTTTTGGAACTGTATCACTATATCCCTAAAAATCTATGCCACTTTTCGTTGTAATTTTATAACTCAAGAACAGACTCATGTATCCAAACCAAATATTTAGGCTTTGTTCGGACTATTTAGTAGATGGTTTATGTGAAGTTTGCAAAAAATCGGTCCAGCGGTTCTTCATTTTTTGTAAGAAGTGAATTAAATAAATGGCGGATCATTTTGTTAATAGGAATTTAGCTGTCAATTTGTTGATTACCTTGGAAATATATTCCGAAGCTTTGATAATAATTGAAGAATATATATATATATATATATATATATATATATATATATATATATATATATATATATATATATATATATATATATATATATATATATATATATAAAGCTTAAGTATAATAAGATATAACCGCACCAAATCGTGAGATGCATGATTTGTTTGACCGTAAATTGTAACGTGAGCAGGAATTCAATTCTAATGATTTTCGTTTATTTTTATAATCAAATATTACCAAATTGAATATTCAGCAAAACTATGTATATGAAATATTCCAATAATGCAGATGGATTATAATTCTTGGATGCACCTGGTGATACAGGCAAAACGTTCGTTTTATCATTGATTTTAGCGACTATTCGATCGGAACAGAAAATTTCATTGGCCCTTGCATCTTCGGTAATTGCTGCTACATTAATAGAAGGTGGTCGGACCGCACAGCCTGCATTAAAATTGCTATTAAATGTACAGGCGATTGAAACTCCAACTTGCAATATTTCGAGAAATTCTGCTATGGCAAAAGTTCTGCGATTAACGTCAATTATTTTATGGAATGAGTGTATAAGGGCGAATAAAAAATTACTAAAAGCATTTAATCGAACAATGCAAGATTTACGTGGTTATCAACAGGTTTTTGGTGGTGCTTTGATATTACTGTCAGGGGATTTTCGTCAAACATTGCCTGTTATTCCTCGATCAACTCCTGCTGATGAAATCAATGCCTGTTTGAAGTCATCAGATATTTAGAGATATGTACAAAAATTGACACTGAAAAATAATATGCGTATTCACCTACAAAATGATCCAGCTGCCCATGAGTTTTCAAAACAATTGTTAGAAATTGGTGATGGCAAAATACAAATCGACAGTACCAACGGATTGATCGCTGTACCGAAAAATTTTTGTACAATTGCGCAATAGATAGATGAATTGATTGAATGTGTTTTTCCGAATATTCTTCAGAATTACAGAAATCATGATTGGTTGAGAGAACGCACCAATTTAGCACTGAAGAATATTCATATCAATGCCATTAATTTTCAAATTCAAGCGAAACTGCCAGGTGTAGTCACGACATATAAATCAATTGACAGTGTTATGAATCTAAATGAGGCAATAAATTATCTAATTAAATTTTTTAATTAATTGGAACCGGCTGGTATGTCACCGCATTGCTTGAATCTGAAAGTTGGTTCATTGATTATATTATTGCTAAATATTAATCCACCAAAACTGTGTAATGGCACCAGATTGGCATGAAAAAATTATTACCAAATTTGATTGAAGCTACGATCTTAACTGCTAAATCAAAAGGAGAAGTTTGATACCACATATCCCTATGATTCCAACTGATATGCCATTTGAGTTCAAACGATTACAAAATCCTGTGCGTTTATCATTTGCGATGTTCATCAACAAGGCCAAAGGGCAAACAATTCACGTTTGTGGTGTGAATTTGGAGAAATCATGTTTTTCACATGGCCACTTTTATGTTGCCTGTTCCAGAGTTGGTACCCCCCAGCCGTTTGTTTATTGATGCTCAAAATGGAAATAAAAAATATATTGTTTATCCAAATGTTTTGGATTAAGTTTTAAATTAGCTAGCACTTAATAAAATATTTTTTTGTTTGAATAAATGAATTTGATGTCCCAATTAAATTTTTTTATTATTTCATTTAATACATAACGAAGCACGTACCGGGCCGCTAGTTATTTATATTTAAGTTTTGAATTAAGCGTTGGAAATAGGGTTGAAAGGTTTATTTTCTAGAGACGTTCTTATATTAGTACTTGATAAAATCATAATAAAGAAGTTTTAAAAAATTATTAACTACAATTCTTGTTTGGAACGACGTTCCTTATGGAACGATGCGGAGGGGTGCCCTAACCGGGAAAAAACGTCCGTATCGTAAGATTATATTATTATTTACAACATACATAAGAGTGTATAGTGACAACCACACACTTTGTGTTCGTGTTATGTCGTGTTTTGTGTTGTTCGTGGTATTTATGATTACCACGTGTTTTATTTTTAAGGTTGTATTTGTATAATTCATTTATGATTACTTTTTATAAACCATTGTAAATAAAATATGATAACTATGTAAATTAGTTTTTTTTATTTTTATCAATAAAAAAATCATAATGAAAAATGTATACCTGAATAATTATTTTCTTTATAACAAAAATAGAACTTAAAATTAATATTTTTATAACAATGAACTTTCTATTCGGTGTCCCACGACACCACACTTTTTTTTTCAAATTTCCTGATATTTCGGATTTTCTTATCGTTCAAAGGTACATAAAAATATTCTTTTTGAGATTTTTAATTTTAATTTGTATAAATAATTACTATAAACTAATCATTAAAGGCATACAAAAATGTAGATTTTTTACTGTTTTATAAATAATTTTAAGGATTCAAAAATTTTGTAAAAAAATTTTTTTTCCTAAATTTTCCGATTATTTTATTTTCTTAATAAGCAATTACGTCAACCAATCAGATTCGATCACGTGTTTAGTGACCAATGATAATTATTGGACCACGTGATTTTGACAGTTAAAAAGATCAAAAATAAAAATTAAACTTACAAAACTTAAAATAAATTATGAAATTAAATAAATTTAATTTCAAAATTTGTTTCAATGCTAAAAATTCATCATTAATTTTGAAGTGTCTTGATTCAATTGGAATTTGGAATAGGTTTTTATCTAAATTCATGGTTTCCTTGCCAAGTTTTTGAATGTTGATGCTTTCATATGCATCTAATTCGTTAGCGTTGGGAACAAATTTAAAAGATTCAAATTAGATCTATCGCTTTTATGGCTATTTTCAATACATATGATTTATCAATTATTCCAAATTGTTATATGTGACATGTGTTTTTTGAATCTTATACCAATTTGTCTTCTACTTTGTTCTATGTATTTTAGCTATTTTGACATCCATTGCAATAAATTCTCGACTGTTATTCGTTGTTAAGTCTTTTCGATTTCTAAGTAGGTGTTTTAATTTGGATCTGCTGAAGGGACTTATTTTTAAATTTTCATCGGCGTTATCCTGTTCTTATGTCAATGTTGATGGTATTTGGTCTTACTTCTTAAGATTTTAAATTTTGTTTTACGAATCATATTGTTGATTATATTTAGATCAGACGTTAAATATTGCGACTTGTTGAATGTGATTCAACGAAGTAGTTTTTGTTCGATAGCCGTTTACAGTCTATTTAAAATTGAAACGAAATTTGGAATTATTTATTTAATTTCAGTTTTGTAATTTTAATTTTATACTGGATATTTTTAACTGTCAAAATCACGTAGTCCAAAAATAAATATCATTGGTCGAATATTAAAAGCGTGATCGAAGCTGTTTGGTTGTATTTTATATTACAACCCGCACACGAATAAGAATTCTACACAAGACTTCAGATTTTCTGATCAGAAAATCTTATTATGTTCACATACATATGATTCTGCATGAAGTAGCACCTGAATTTCTTATCACAAAATCTTACCATGTTATATGAAGGCCACCTGTTAGTCAAAAAAGTAATTAATAAATTTAAAATGTTTGAGAGTTCGTGCATCCGATTATACGCATTTTCTTAAGATTTTTGTCTGAAGTATAATGAGATTTTCTCATAAGAATTACTTATAAAACTGTCCGATGGTATACGTTGGCCATCAGATTTTCAGGCCCTAAATTACGCACTTACCAAAATAACTTTGTTTTTGATATTTGTAAATAGTATATAAGATATCGTATTATAGGTAAGGCTAGGAACTATAGTTTTTAAATTGAAATGTAAATTTAATTTAATAATACTTATTAATTTGAAAATATATGCAGTATTAATTTGAATTAGAAAATATGTTAACAAATTAGCAAAGAGTAATATCTTCTAGGATAATTATTTCGATAAGCAAATTCATACTGTCGATGACCACTTTGTAGTAGAAATACGTATTTATGCGCATTTATAAAATATATCAAATTTTTTATTCAGGAAATTGGGGTAAAATCGTCAATTTTATTAAAAGATTCATTAAGATTTTTTTAAGCTAAATTTATAAATTGCGAAGTTTTTGTATCCTTTTGAAAAGGACAGAACAAAAACTTTAAAACTGGTTTCCATTATACATGCTGTATGTGTATTTGTTATTCTTTATTTTTAAATATAGAAGCAAACATGACAAATTTACGAAATAATAACCACAGAAATAAATTATCGGATAAAATGGATGAGAATAAACGAGTGAATAGTGTATATAATAAATACAATTCCTCGTATAATATGGATAATTATCAACGAAACAAACGATTAAAACACTACGAATGTGTAAATCATACAAACCTTCAAACATTATACAATTTGACGCAAAATATAGAATCAGTTTCTAAGTAAGTAAAATTTTACCATGTGAATTAACTTATCTTTTTGTCATAATTATATATTGGAAAATGGATTAATCATTTCATCTCATATATAGGGATTTTTTGCAAGAAATATTTAGATAAAAATATAATGACTATATTTTTGAGCTTCTAATCGGCAGTATAAAAAATAATTATAATTGTTCACAATTACTAACAACATTCCAAGAGAGAAAAAATTTTACATCTTCTGATTAACTGCCTTGAGTAGCCATTTTAATTGAATAATTGGAATTAATTTAGTTGATTGAAGTCTTTCGAAATGGATATTTTTGTCATTAAAATTTTTCTAGAGAGGCTGATTAGGCTTGCCCGGTATTGTGCTTCACTCTGCGTTAAGTGTTTTTCATGCCAGGTTTACTCAAGCTATTAAAAATAGCTAATATATATTGTAATCTATAATGTCTAGCATATGAAATTTATTTTTAGTAGTCATTGAAGATTTGGAGTTAATTTTATTTACGGATTATAAACTTAGTGAGCATATAGGACTTTTTTGGGTAATTTTCGACTTTCATTTTATTTAAGAAAATTGATCATAGTATAAATTTTATTTCCGTGCAAAACTTAAGATTAATTCCTCATTTTTTGATCCCCGTTACTTCTAACGTTGTTAGTTTTAAGATTTTTTTAATTTTATTTTCAGGAAATTAAGTACAACTGATAATTTAATAAGAACATTACGAGATTTTGATGTTTCCCATAAAAAGAATATTCAAACACCATTACCATCATTCAATAATCGTACACAAGGTGATCGTTTAAACGAGTTAAAGCAGCAACATACCCATGATAATATTGTTACAACAAAAACATCAAAATATAAAATATTAGTGTATCCTAAACATTATCGTAAAACTCAAAGAGTAGCATTCCATCCACAACTCATATCCTAAAAATATTATGTATATCGTTATTATATGATTTTCATTAATATATATATATAATTATAATTAAAATGTCGCCCGTTGTTATGTGATATTATTCCATTAACACCTGAATTTTCTTAAAAACTTATTTCTATAGACAATGTATGTTTGTTTAAATTTATAATAAAAAGAAATTGATATTTATTTGTTTGATTAATTAATTAATACAATCATTAATTATTATTAATTAATATTACACAATAGGTGATTTTTATTAATTTTTTTTTTTATTTGACCTAATTGTAATATAAATAGAGGAACTTTTTTTTAAAATAAATTATTTTGCATTAAATTGCCCAATTTTTATTTGATTAGCGCCAAAATTGAAATATTTTAAATTTAAATGCATAATTTAAATTTCAATGTATTTAAAATTTTGCTATGTCCCAATATTTTTATTACATAATCAAAACATTTTCAAACCTTTCTTATTACAATTTTTATTTGTACTTACAATTGTTAAAAAGATTTAGAGAAATCGTAATTTCAAAAATTTTAACGCTACGATTGGTTAGTACTTTCAAAAAAAAAAAAAATTAGTATATATAACTAAGGGGGGTTTTTAAAGCCAAAATTTGAAGGTACTTTATGATATTTATTTTGTAAAGATATAAAGAAATATATTGCTAAATAAATCATATTTTTCAAGTATGGACGGACCTACTACACCAAAAAAAGTCTGTGGTATTATTCCCCCCTTATGAAATAAATGAGAATACGTCTCTTTGTTTATACCATACACTTAAATTAATTCCTTACGAATGAATTTTCAATAGAACTGAATATAAATAACATCGCAGATTTTTAATTTCAATAAGAGGATAGAGTGATTTTTATGTTCAGTAGGTAGTCATTGACACATTCTTATTTAGGAGCGCAATTTCAAAGAAAATCTTATATATTCAGCAGACTAAATTGACTCCAATAACCCGCTTCCTAGATTATATTATTATAACTATCGGAGTCTATGTACAAACAAGTTGGCTACAATATTTGAAAGCACAAAAAGTTGAAATTACGATCAAGTTGTCAGCGAAATTCAGTAAAAAGAATTCGAATAATCAACTAAATAAACGTTCATACAATTTTCTCAACCAATTTCATATGGTCTAAGATTCCAAATAAGATGATCGACCTACACTCGTCTGTACTCATCTGCTTATAAAATGAAAATTATATTTTATCAAAATAAATATGTTTCTGAACATATACCAGTAGGGTTGCCGTAAAAAATATGGTCATGGCTATGATAAATAAAAATTATTAAAAATTATTTATTTTAAAAATGTCACTGACTTGCTTGTGAATGAAATTCCAATGGAAAGCATACAACATACAGAATATGCAACAACTAGGTTTCATACCTTTTTCTGGTCCCTATTACCTGGTTACCGTGTACATAACATGTAAGTTGAAATAAGAAATTGAACTTATATGCTTTTCACTTGAAAAATACATCAGAATGAATGCAATTTTATAACGAATACAGTAGAATCGGGTACTATTAAATCTGGTCATAAATAACAATTGCGAGCCTTGTAAATTTAAAATCGGAGCAAGCTACGAAGTATGATAGAGAAGCATTGCGCATACTATTTGATGCGCTAGAGAAGGATGCAGTACAGCAGCTTTTGATAATAGACCATAAAAAAAGGCAGACAACCTAGCTGTTGCATATCCTGTATGTTGTATGCTTTCCATTGGAATTTCGTTCATTTGGCAAAGCAAGTCAAAGAAATTTTTAAAATAAATTATTTTTAGTGGCAACCCTATTTGCATATATTCAGAAATATACGTCTTTGATAAAATATAATTTTCATCTGATAAGCAGATGAATGAAGGTCGATTTTACATAAGATCCTCTACCAATAGTATATGGAACTTTCAACGTAGTCAAAACCTAAACGTTTGAAGTTGATATATATTTATCACAGTCAAATAGACATTTGTTTATCACAGTCAAGTATGCCTACTCAGCATACGCTTTTTACGCTACCCTACTGCTTGCTTGAGAAGCTATAATAATTTATCTAGATTCTTAGAATTTTTGAAGATTTGATTTATTTTTTAGTCCATGTTTCTTCAGCTAAAGTTTATTTTAATCTCTACAGTAGTGGTTTTCCCACATATTTCGCAAAGAAATGTGGAATGAACCCTAAGTTAAACCCACAAATAGGCCAGACTCTTTGAATAACTTCGGTTTTTTAAGGAGTCAGGGTAGCCTAACTAGTGTCTACTACGTAAACTGTACAGACTCATTTCTTTATTTTGACGCAAATATGCATCAACTTCAAAATAAAACATAGGTAGACACTGCTAAAAAACATTTTTCTATCAGTACCTAGAGATATCTACCAACAGTGTTGTGCTTGTGTTTATAAGACTGTAACCCAATAGAAAACATTACTGCAATTAAAGACTTTTTGATCTTTATAATACATAATAAAATAAACACTATTTACATTTGGAATTTAGTGTATGGCAAAACATATTTGGGCTCATCTTAAATTTCAAATAATTTACACAGTTAAATTTTTCATAAATATCTTCATACATCTTGATTCGATTGACGTGTACACAATTGCGTTCGATCAAATTAAGATAAAAATTAGTATGTCATTTATACATCTTAATTTATTCATCAGTCTTGTGTGCGCATTCTTCAGCTTAACTTAAAAAAAAAGAACATCAATTTTATAAGATAGTAAAATTTGCAATAATATTGTAATTTACACGTGTTAAAAATCAGAATAGCTAATAATAAAACCTGATGAATTTCATAGTTTTCGTTTTATATCTTAATTCTTAAAATAGAGACATTAACCAGAGCAACGATACGGTACGATAAGATCAGTTAATTTCCACAAGCAAAAACAAGTTTATAAACAAAGTCATCATAAGATAAAAGCAAATGGCCTGTGTGAATATACAAAATTTTGTCAAAATAAGGCCCTCTTACTATTAAGGTATCAAGGAACGACTTTTACTCAAGTCTGATCAATTGAAATATTCTAGAAGATATTATATTATTGCTTGAACGAAACGCAAAAAAAATTCAAGTCAAGTTCTTTCTGTATGGTTGTAATTTTTTTTCATTGATAAATAGTAGTATAAGTACCACGTTCTAGCAGAAAGCAGCTCTGCACGTCATCAACTTTTATGCATTTCAAAGGGTTGAGAATTGATTTGGGTCAAAACGGTAAGAGTTAGAAAAAAGTTTTAAATAAAAGTTGTAGAGCATAAAATTTTACATAAAATAGTGCTTTACCTTTTTTTGGCTATTATTAAAAATAACGGAGTCAGAACTCTAGAAGTTTTCATATAAATGTGTATATTTCACACGTATTTGATATACATGTAAATTCTGTATGTGTGTGAGTTTCTAAAAGTCTTTTAGACGTTCTAGCTCCGATATTTTTAGATATAGACAAAAAATGAAAAGAACCTATTGTATGTAAAATTTTGTGCTAATTTTTATTTGAAACTTTTTTCTAACTCTTAACCGTTTTGACCCAACTCAATTCGTGGTTTCTGATGTACTTCCCATACGACGATTTATCTCTGAAAAAAAAGCACAGTCATACAGACAGAACTTTATTCAACTCTACCTCGAGCTCTTAGATTATAAGATAAAGATGGTATAGAGAACATATTGAAATATATTTGCCAAAGCAAAATATCGAGGTATTTTTGTTTTACTTATTTTCTGCCTTTATCGGTATTTTCCATCTCAAATTTATGTTTTGCCAGGACAGAAATCCTTAGAGAAATGTATTAAACAAATTACTATTAGCAACTCAAAGGTGACCCGTTTTAATTAAAAGTTAGATTCTTGTATATTCTTGTTTTGGTATATGTATGATGTGCAGCAAGAAACAAATGTAAATTTTTTGTTGAAATACACAACGATGGAAAATCATGTTTCTGCGAACTTTTATGCAAATTTTAATGTATTATATAATTTTTAAAAATTAGCTTTAATGCAAAATTCGGATATTCAGTCCATAAATATAGTTTTGAACACATTTATTTTTATACAGAAATTATTTTTTATGCTACAGTATGGAAAAATTTAACTGTGTAAACAAAATTGTTTCCTCTCAAAGTGTATCTAAACATAAAATATATGTTTGTCATTTTCTTGTAACTGTAAATTTACAAACTTATGTAAGACTTTGATAGATTATAATATCAAAAACAACTTATCATTAAGCATTGCATTTTTATTTTATAAATACGTGTTTAAAATATAATTTTTACACGTAATTATTAAATTACTAAGTCTTTGTAAGCTAAGTTATTTCATTAATTAATTTGAAAGTAACTTGCTTTTTTGTATTTACTGTTATTTTAAAAAGCATTGATATATGCTTAATTTACATTGAGCTTCAATTTATTCGATAGTTTAAAAATTAAAAAATAATTTTGAAAATTCTTAAAATTTTACAAAAAAAGCCGCTGATAAAAATACTCACAATGCAGAAATAACGAAACGAAAACAATTTAAATATGAATATTTATTTTAAAATATGTATGTTTGCATTATGTCAAAATTTTAAAAAGTAGATACTGAGTACGGACTTAAAAATGGTATAAAGGTATCAAAGAAGGGAGAGAAAACGTAAAAACATCGCTAAAAAATCAAGAGGATTTTCATTTTCTTCGATATTTCAGTTATGGTTCGAGCCGGAAATGCAAGAATATTATTTTATCTTGCCACATTAAATAATTCCAGCATGGAAAATTCAGTATAATAAAATTTGTTTTGGATTGAATGTTCGATTCAATTCAAAACAAACTAAAATTATGCCTCGTGGAATCCGTTTTGTGTTTATTGAGAATAGATTTAAATGCAACAAAATAAGTATTTTGGGTGAATGAAAAAATTATATAATAAGAAAACCTTTGAAATAAACGTCATAAAGCTCAAAATACAGGTCGGTATACATCATTTTGCCTCATATTTTATGTATTCCAACAATACTCATTTGAAACAGGGCTTTTTATAAAAGGAATTTAAACTGTAATCTGAGCTAAAATTGTGATGAATTTAAACAGGAAAATGTTCCAAACAAAAGTTATATGTTTTTAAGAAATACTTTTTGTATTTGAACTTTTCTATATCTTATGGTTGAAAAGATGCGGAACCAAATTTACCGATTATCTCATTCATGAACTTAAATCACTTTAGAACACTCTATCAATTTCAGCTCGCTATCTCTTTTCGTTTTCGTTTCTAAAATGGTCTAAATGAGTCATGTATGAACACATATACCAATTTTGTTATTGTGTTTAATATTTTCTAACATTAAAAACTTTAGGCAAAATTCAATAATATACCTTTGAAAACTTTAAATTAAATTGAATATACCCTCATATATTCATTTCGGGTGCATAAAAATAATTAGATCTATCGTCAGAAATGAGGACATCAATATAAATTAGTCACTACTATCAATATCTTGTATAAAGAATATTACTTTGATTTTTGCCTCAATATCATTAATGATTACAAAAAATTACATATGATTTTAATAATAACCTTAGAAGCTATATTGGAGATCTAGAAAATTTGAATGTTATTTTACTAATATTTTTAAATACAAAATGTTCATAAAGTGTTATTTATTTTTTTTTTTTTACATTTCAACAATTTTTAATTTTTTTTTTTCTATAAATAAAATAGAATGTCCTTAATTAAAATTTTAATATCGGTAATTGATTTTAACTCTAAGTGCCGTATATGACCATATATGTTTTTTTGGATCTATGTGTTATTTTAAACTGTTTAATTTAATGTTGTGAAAAGTAGTAATATATCGCTAGCATTTCTTTAAAAACGCCAATGTGCGCTTAAAATTATACCAACTATAAATAATATTTGTTAATATCTATACTTGAGTACTGGAGTATAGAAATACATCTGGCTATTTTATATTTTATACTCTGGATTAGTAGTTGATTAGATACACAGACAAAACATACAATAATAAAGGTTTCATAGAAATAAGTGTACGCCTGCGTACACAATCGATTTTTTTTTTATATACATGAACATTCAATGTAAGGTAAATACATGCTAGGGATGTGCGATACTCGTGATGAGTATCGATACCTTCGAGTATCAAGTATCAATCAAATTACTTTTTTGTGCAAAGGCGTGATTTAAAACGCGCTTAACTTAAATATGCACAATGGTAGAATATAATAATCAAATAAATATTTAGTAGTTAATATAAAATACTTAATTAACGATTAACATTATCAATAAAAAAACAAAAAAACAACTATTGTATTTTATTTATGATTAAAATATTTAACAAAATTATTAAATATCAATCTTAAGCTTTTTGAACACAGGAAATTAAATATTTTATATTAATAATATTCCACCAGCATTTTTATAAATGATAAAAATTGGAAAATATCATCCTTTGCTACACAAATTTAAATCAGTCCCAAAGACTGGCGCTTTTTAAATGATGTTTTTAAAGTATCACTATATGGCAGTGTCGCTTGATGTAATTGTTATAATGCCTATGTAGACACAAGTACACATCTATATTTTTTTTTTTTTTTTTTTAAATTTCTGGCTTCAGCTATTTTCAGCTATATAGCCATTAACCAAAGGGGATTATTATTATTAATATTGTTTTTATACAACAAAACAGTACACAGTACTGCTAGGTGGTCACCCATCCAAATACAGATTGTGATTGCTGTTGCTTAACTTTATTGATTGATCTAAGCCTGTCATTACGTTACGTCAGTCCGGGGTCTACATCTATAATTATATTTGATTATTTACATTGATACCTATAAATACATAAAATTGTTTTATAATAAATTTTAAAATTATTTATAGAGATTGTAGAATCATATTTTGAAAACTTTAGTGCAAAAAATTTTTGCGTTTTAGTTCGTTTGATCGATATTGCTATTTGGTATCAATACGAAGCATAGATATTAGGCTCTGTATCGATATTTTATATTAATACTTGATGAAAAAATATAGATACATCTGAGTATCGATTTAGTATTAAACATCCATAAATACATCGTTGGTAATTAAAAACGGTTAGCTCAGAAAATCTCCGGGATAAGGAAGTACCCAGAATAATATTTTTGACATGTATGTTTTAGAACTGGAAACGATCGTTACGATTGCTGCATTATATAAAATCTATAACATCAAAATAATCAAAACATTTTACTACAAAATAAAATTTCGTTTCAAATTGATAGATTTGTTTTAATTTTTTAAATATTTTGTTTTATCATATGTAATTATTGATATCGGTATCCTTGGGGAAGGAAGAGAGGTGATTGAATAAACATTTTTTGGGGAGAATATTCTTTTTGAAAAATAATTGCTATTTTTTATGTTTTATTCACGAATGGATTATATTAATATAAAAATGAATATGAACATGTACATGCAATAGTTTATAAAGTTTTTCTTTTACTCTGGGAATCCGGGAAATATTCAGTACTAAGTAATTCGTTATACAATTAACATTTTTCCTGCAATTTTTTTTAGATACCATTCTACTTTTCACATCGTCACTCTTAGAATTAATTAACTTTACGTGATTAATTTTTGATATTCATATCAATATTTATTGTTGGAAATTTAAATCTCCTTTATAGGAGAAAATAAATATTATAACTACTATTATTACTTATATGGCCGTTAAGTCATATGCAGCACTTTTCATATGATTCAATAAAATTATTAAATTCTATAAAAATAATTAAGATTTCTTTATTTTTGACTATAAAAAAATCCATAAAAAAATATTCTCCTAAAACATCCGTAAACAATAAAATAAATTAAAATAATTTTGAAAAATATTAAATTTTTTTTAAATAAAAAATTTTTAGTTTGATAATGATTAGTAAAATTTTTAACTTGAATGATTATATATTATAAAATATATAAGACTTCTGTATATGTGATTTTTTTTTTGTTTACGTCAAATTAATTTTATATTTGCCAAATACCCACTCGCATAATAAATAAATATTTAAGGAATACGGTATACGGCTGACATTTTTTGTCACGCTGACAATATATTTGTAGAACGTTTAAGTTCATTCAATAAATGATTTTTATTATTGTTTGTATTATACATTGTTACCGATGCAATATAATTATTTGGCATCACCTGAAAATAAATAATAATTTTTAAAATTTTTGTTTGTGAAAAACTAATATAATAAAAATATTAATATCTTTATCATTATCAACCTTACTAGCTGCCGAATGTACGAAACAAAAACGAATCGTAATCAAAATAAAAAATTCGATTAGTCATGAGATAGCAACTTGTACTTATCAGATTATGTATTTAACACTAATTAATACACGCAAAATGGGACGACAAATTGGGTACTGTGGTACTTACGGCTAAATAAGAAAGAATTAATGTCGCAAATTAAAATAGATAATTAGGCGGTTAATTTTTCAAAGTCGTTATATGCATAAGAACGAAGTAACCGGCTATAATTGAAGAGGTTTTCTGTAGGTTTTATTCCCTCTAAAATTTCCAAACCTATGTCAGTATAGTTCCTTACAAAAGACGGTTGCAGATGTACTATTTTCTACCAATACCTAATCTTCACTCAATATCCATTCCTACACCCGCGTGATGAATTTAATAAAAATGTACAATGTAATAATATTGGATGTAGTTAAATAAAGGTTAAATACAATGTGAGTGGCCTCTGCTATTGACGTGTATGTCTGAGAAAGAGTGGTAAAACCGCTTTTTCTTATTATTATTACCTATATCTAAAAAGAGTGGTAGGCTATATATTAATAAGTAACAAGTAAAATTCTGAAATGAAAACTAAGCATATATTATTTTAATGAATTTTGTAATATGAAAAAATTATTATAGTTATACTTCTTGAACTAATAATTCAATTTTTTCTTCGTCCTGTAAACTTTGCAAACTTAGCAGGTTAACGAATCAGAACAACGATATGTATTTTCATATGATATAACGCAAATGAATAAAAATTCCTTTATAAGAAACAAACTTAACATGGATTTGTTTTTAAATCGGACTAATCCATTTCACTGGGACATGACCCCAAATATATTCATACACTTTTGAATAGTATTTTTGGAAAATATAATTAGAAGGCTTCAATGTAACATTTTCAATAGAATACTTATGTACAACTTGCAATTTTAGCTGAGTCATAACTATATCGAGAATTTGCGTTCAAATCGCTTCAAATTCATAATACTCACCTCAAATATAATATCTTGATAACCATAACAAAATGTGGAACCAAATGGATTTGTTGTATTCGTTGAACTCGCACGATTTAATACCACTGGTCGTTCCGATGGTTTCAATTGTTCACAAATTGCATCCCATTTTGTATATGCTGATATATTTACATGTGATGGGCTCAAATCCAATAATTTCGATGAACCAGTTAATGATGTATTTTCGCTGTTACTCGGTAATAAATTTAAATTGAATTCACAACGGTGGTACATATTAAAATTATAATGCCCTGGGTAATTTGTATGGAGAACAAACTTTTTCACTCGATGTGTTTTTGCATCAAATAAGATATCCTTTAAAAAAATAAAATTTCCTCTCATAATGTTATTGGCTTTCATTAATTGTCTCTCATCTAGGTTGTCGTCTATTTATCAATAACTAAAATGGCAACACTAACCCCAAAATGATAAGATGCAATTCATTGAATAATATAATAATATAATTATTCATGGGATAATTAAATTTAGAATAAAATGATAAATAAGTGTTTAAAAAAAGCCTTCTTTTTATTAAAAAAAATATTTAAAAAATCGTTGTATTGTCATAAGGTGTAAATTTTGAAAATTCACTTTGGTATTTAATATTTTCAAATACTGTTTTGAATTATGTTAATTATGAAAAACTAGGCGAACCGCTTACGTGTTGCTGTGACAATTTTCACAGAAAAAAATTTGAAAAAACAATTCCCCCATTTATTTGTTGGCACCCGGTACCTCGACCCATTTGAACCCTGAGCGGCCTTCTGCCTTGGCTCCGCGTAACGGAAATGTACATATATTACAATTGGTTATGCCACCCGGTACTTCGTGTTATGGTACTCATATATTTGATGAAAAGTATATGGACCTCCAGAATCACGAATAGTTCCGGGGATACTTGAACGATGCGATACACATTTTATATAGTTGACAGTTCGATATACTGCTGTGCTTTATTTTGAATTACAAATTTAGATTTGAAATCTAAATTTCCACCCCTAAACCTTAGGGATGGAAAATGGACCTAAAACCTATCCTATATTAATAAATTATAGTCTAAGTGTTATTCTGATGTATAAGCTACATTCTTGTAAAATTTCACTAAATGCTAAATAGAAAATCCACTTATTTTATATATATAGGTAACCAAGCATATTTTGAAAAATTCTCAAAAATATATCATAGGTTTTGATCTTGTTAGCTTGAAAAAACATTCTTTTTAATCTAAAAAGAATGATTGATTTTCTAAGATTTGAAACCAGCGTCTATATACTATTCCTATTCAATTGTGTATATACTATTCCTAAAAGAAATACTGTTGAAATTGTGCAATATAAATTCGTATTCTATAAAAAAAATTAAATCCCGATCAAATTTATAATCATTCAGATAAAAAGTTCTTATAAATTTTTTAAAAAACCAGGATAATTAACTAGTTACACATAATTAATCTTATCTACTTTTTTAAATTTTTTCTGCTTTTTGTGTTCTGTAACTACTACGAATTTAAATTTTTACATATTATATGAAATAATTTCTAAACTATTAACTACAATATTTTGCCTGGGATAACTAATCAATATTTTTCATATAAAATCATACGAGATATTTCATGAATATATATTAACTGTTAAAAGGGCAATAAATTCTCACTGTATATTTTCAAATATATTGTATTAACGAACGATTTAAAATTTTCAAAACTTACCAAACCTAAAGTAAAATAATTAAAAAAATAATCACTTCGACGATGAGCAGCACGTCTATTTGCATCTGGACTATGTATTTTCATTTTATCTTCAGATTTATAAAATACTTTCGATGGTGCACCAAGTGAAGAACAAATTGTTTGACATGCTTGTCCAAATTTCACTGTTCTTATTAATGATACTCGACTACTTTCTAAACCTCTAGTCGTTCCTTCTGTATATAAATGAAGTTTCAGCCCTTTTGTGTATTGCCTTTCACGTAATACATCTGCTCGTTCTAAATATAAATGATTATAGAAACAACTAAGTGGCATTTCCGGCGGTGAACATTCTGATATTTGATTTCCTGTATAAACGGCAGTGCGAGAAACCAATGGTGAAGTTCCATTCGGAAATTGTAATGATCCCAATCCGTGTGCATATGACGGCTAAAAAAACATTAATCTAATTAAAGAATTATGCAAATCTAAAAATTAATCATGCAGAATTTTCATTCATTGTTTATTAGGTTGGCTATATATCTATTTCTTAACTGAAAAAGAGGGCTTATGTATATATAAGTCACATGTAGCGAATTATTGAGATTCCATCAATAAATAATTCTGACATAGGGAGAAAAGGCATCAAGCTTCGTATATAGAGAAAATATATCAAGCAACTAAATAACGAAGACGGTAATTAATTGTCGAGAGCTTTACTTTGTGGAACTCTATATTAACTCTTTGAACGCAGTTGAATTTTATGAGTGTGTACCATGGATATACAACATGTACGTTAAGTATCACACTCTGAGATTCCTGTGGAGATCTCATGTACCATGAAAATCTCATGAAAAGTGTACTTTATTTAAATTATCATGTCATGTTTCATCTTATAAAGACATTTTCAAAAAACTGAAGCATTTAACAATAATAATATTTACTTAATACTTTACTTAAGGTATTTCTATCGACATGAGAGTAAAAGTAGTTTTGCACATAATTTTGCAGAGAGGTAATTTTCAACGATATACAGTTGTCAATATTTAACACATAAAGAATAGGAGTTCATAGTTTACAGTATAAATTTTTGAACATTTATATTTCGTGTTTCCGAAAAAAAGTGGATATATATATATAAATTAATTAGAAATACTTTCAGCCTAAATAAGCCTTTTCGAGTTGTATGTGAATAATGTAAATAACCGTGTGTGCTGACTGATGTACTATGCGCACAGATAAGCAATGTATGATAGTGTGTTACAGCGCTGTTAAATTTATTTCACCAATACAACTACTAAAAAGTTGTCTTTTATCTCTTTCTAAGAGATTGAGCTTTCTCTAATGCCGACAGAAATACCTTAAAAACAATATGTCATTAGCATTTATAAATATGAATTTAGGATTATCTTGTAGAACTTTTAAAATTCTTTTACATATTATCTTACGTTCTTTTTGAAAAGATACTAGTGTTTATATTTAATTATTAGACTGATCATGCTATAAAAATTGAAATTCATTACCTGAAATTTGCTATCAATTGGAAAATAGAATGATAGACCACGGAAATTTAATACAAATAGTTGTTTTTCAGCATCATATACACCTGGGTGTGTTGCTCCAAAAGAATGCTCAATTTGTTCAATTGAAGGTAATATTTCAGGTGAATTAAACGTTAGTGAGCTGAGAATAAATTAATTTAGTTGAAATAAATTTAAATAAAAATTGGTAAAAAGTGACCATTCATTAATTACGCCACGATTTTTAACTTTTTAATTTTGATTATTAAATAAAAACAGATTTATAGGATTTGGGATGAACAATATCGTCAATATACAGAACTTGTCTATTGATATTCATTTTTAAGTATTCACTCTTTGAAAGTATCAAAGATGTCGGTGTTCTGATACAAAAACTAAGTTAAGAACTTCACCACTATGAAAGGGTAAAATGACCGGTCACTGAGAATAAATTGTATGCTTATCAAAGTGAAGCGATAATATTGCTTGTTATGAAGGCTGACTTATTTTTTTATTAGGATGAAATGCTTATGAGTAAAGAAATTTTTTTTTTTTGTTGTTCCAAAATGTTTACTATAACAGTTAATGACAATCAGCTCATTTTGATGTTAAAAATATGTTAACCATAAGTTTTAAATGCAAAATTTGATTGATTAGCTTTAGATGCCAGAATTTTCGAAAATCAATGCTCAGTACGCGACATTGATGTCATCCATTTACAGTTTAAAATAATATGGAAATTATTTTACATATTAAAATAATATTAAGATACAACATATAAAATTATTTTCTAACCCATTAATGAAAAAGAGATGGAATGTTTTTATAATAATACAAACTGAAAATTTATATTATTTAGAAAGTTGTGGCTTGAATCATTACTAATTACTACCAAATTTATATTGATGACAGTCGCTGCTGATTAATTTTGACGTCCTAAACACAACGCGAATCAGATGATAAAAAATTTTGTAGTAGCAATATCTGCCCCGAATCTAGCGGAGTGCCAAAACCGGAGGGCAGTATTCGGAAACCAAAAACTCCTCGCTCCTCACCCACGACGCTATGTAAGCGTTGAACCTCTCTCAATCGTCTTTTGCTAGATATGGTGAACGGAACGACTAATCTTCTAAACTAATCTCACATTTTTTATATACATACGAATTTATATTGAAATAACTATTTTCAAGTTTTCATCAAGCACATATTTTTGAATTATACATGTTCTTAGATATATAAATTGAGTTCAGTTACTATAACTAAAATTCTTTTTCGATAATTATTTTATGATTTATGGTTTATAGCAACGAAACCATTCTAGTATATGACAAATTTCACCATTTACCACGAGATCCTGCGTACATTTTTCACTTTAATTCTTCGAATTTTCGGGCATCTTTAAATAATTATTATCATGCAACGGCACCCACTGTATACAGATATATTTATGTAACGTTAGAAATTATCTACTAAATAAACGAAATATTCGAAGGCACAAATAATTTATCAATAGAGACGTTATGTGACAATATTGATATGCATGATATTTTAGGGAATGATGGAAAACCAATAGATAGCTTTATGAAGATATTGCACATCACTGAAAATAATTAAAATCTATATGCGTTTGAAAATGAGCCTGGCGTCGCACTTGAGAAGCCCTTCGATTAGCTAGTAGATTTCTTCGCAGAAAAGAAAGCACGCTGTGTAAAGCTGTATCAAGATTACAGAAAAAATGATGGAATGATGGGAACTAAAGATAGAAGAAATGCCTTGATTGTCTATTATCTTTCCTAGTCATTTGATTCCTATATTTAATTTTGTCACTCACATGAAATAGTTATCAGCTAATAGGTAATAAAAAGTGTAAAATTACTCTCCCGGTCGCAAAAATCGTCACCCATTATATATTTATGAGTTTTTTTTAAACAATTTATCTCAAGCGTTGGAGAGACATCGTTCACTATACATAATCTTCTTTCTATTTTCACGCATTTATAACTCAAAATATAACTATCTAAATATAATGAAAATAAGCTTACATGAAAATGAAGGCTTTATAAAGAAGTATTTATGTTCGGAAATAAAAAGAAAGATAATGTGTACTCCCGCATCAACGCAATCTAATCTACTTATAGTGATTTTCATGGTGACTATTGTCGCTAAATGGCGTAATTAATAAACGCTTTAAAAATGAATTTAAAAATTGTTTACCAATATTTTAACTTGATTAATTTCATATTATAGATTTCTATTATTTTTAATCGTTGAACAACGGGATCAAAAATCAGTCTAATGCCATCTTGAGGTAAATTTATAACTAAATCAACAGCTAAGGGATTCTGAAATACAAAGCAATAATTTGATTTTGTACAACATTCAGCACCAACTTTACTGTTGTATCATTTATGATTATAAAAATCTGAATTAAAACAAAAGAATTTTTTTAATTTAAACCTTACCGTATCACTATATAAAACTTGTACGCCTTTTATAATTCCCACTTGGGATTGAATTATTGCAACAGCTTGTGAAAAATGCATTCCTAAAAAACGATAATTTACAACAATAAAATAAAAAAATAATGATAATAATAAATAGAAACCCACCTAAAATAAACTCCCAATTTTCACATCCCAAGGAACGTTCTGGTATAATTTCTAAATCCAACATTTTAATAATTTTATATATATATATACTAAATTTAAACAAAAAATTAATAATATCCAATGAATTCTTTTGGAAAAATCACTTTTAAATATTATTTACGCAGTGCTTTGTTTAAAACTGGGTGGCCATATTTGACAAGACTAAGGTCGGATTATTAACTAAGATGTTGATAATTTTTTATGAAATTATATCACAAATAACAATTAATTTTTAATATATTACACATACATATAAATCACAATAGATAATAATTAAATTATTATAGTTTATAACTTTGAAATATTTTTATTGTTTTTCATGAAGAGACGTAAAAACACATTTGACAAAAGAAAAGAATCCTATATTTGTATACCAGCAGCTGTCATTGAACAGCTGATTGAACAGTGAAGCTTATAATAATCAATTATAAATAATGGTTCATAGGTACTATTCAAACTAATTTGTAGGTTTATTTTAATATTTTGTAAATATACACAATTTAAAAATAAATTTTCAAAAAAATTAAACTACATTAAAATTTGCTTCAGATATTGCGTCTCGATTACTTCGTTTAAATTTGTTGCATATTCAAACATACCTATTTGGTTCAGGGTTACAATTGTTTTTCTACAACTTAATAAAAAACAAGTGAAGATAACAACTAACAGAGTTAATTGTTTAGATGCTCCTCATATGCTTGAGGGTCAATGTTTGAACTATTTTTAATTATTAGTGTTCATAAAATACGTTCCTCATAAAATACTCTAAATATCCAGTCTATACGGGTATAAATAAACATATATAATAATATGTTATGTATTGTAATTACCTACATGTTTTTTTGCTAAAGTTCAGCTGAAATTGTAGAAAATCCAAATATTTTACAAAAAAATTTTCAAACAAAACACGTTTCTTTTCAAAAAATAAACATTTTTGTATTTTTTTCCATTTTTTATGGTTCAAAAGTTGTGTCTTGAGTCCATTGGACCCAATATACCCATCTCGCTCATTCACGAACTTGAACCCACTTTTTATGTCTAAAATACGTCACGAAAATATCAGCTTGTTATCTCATTCCGTTTTTGAATTATCTTGATGACGAACGGACATTCTGAAATGGACTAATTAGGTGGACGTACGATCACCTATACCGATTGTGGATCAGTATTTTCTGGCGTTACTAATTTTAGACGAAAAGTAATATACTTTCACACATTATATTATATAAACAGCCAAGTTGTGTAGAAATGCGACGTTTTTTTAAAGTTTTAATTTTTATGAATGATAAATTTTATTGTTAAAAAAATGTTTAGTTATTGAAAACTTTACTGTACAACGCTAATAGTATAAAAACTTTTACAAGCTCTTAATACTTCAAGAAAAGTTAATATAACATAGAAACTTATTTAAAAATCACGCGTAATAAATTTAGTGTACATTTTTCATAATTAATAGCAAACACTTATAAGTTTCTGAGAAATCATGGTGGTACCTCCATGGAAATTGGGAGGGTTTGAATCACCGAAAAAATTTGTATCTTCGAAAGAACGAATCTCTATTTGGCCATCACTGTATTTTTTTGGTGAAATCCGTTTATTGTTCTTGGTATAAAACTTGTTTTCCACCACGTTTAAAAACGTTTTTTATTATGTTAGGTCAACTTGATTTAGATTTATTGATTCGAAAAATTTTTGAACCACCTTTTAAAGATAAACTGTCGAACATCTTCTTATATTATCATCTTCAGTATGAGGTTTCGTTTTTGGTATGTACATTCCAGATACCTTAACTGTTAAAACATATGTGGGCTCATATTAACCTCCAAAATCGTCTTAAATTTTCCCCAGTGCTCTGTCACACTTTCTCCAGCAGCCGTCTTAAAATTATCTTATGCAATAAGATGATACTCAGTCTTCACCAGTTTATTTTATACTGTATTTATTTATTTATTTATACTGTATATATATTATGTAGCTAAGACGGTCCAGCACAATTTCGTCTTAAAAACGCGACTACTTACGACTGTATTTGATTGCTAAATGCAGTATTATAACAAAAGTTACCCTATCAATTTTAAAAGATTTCATTCCGTAAAATACGGTATGTTGTAATGACATAAATTATTAAACATAATTATCAAATATTAGTGTTCGAATGAATACACTTAGCTTAAAGAACCTCCCAAATGTAGAAACTCCCAAATATTAGCTGTTATATAAAATACGTGATTTTTTCATTTTTACCTGAAAAGTATTGTGTCTCATTTTTGCATCAATTGATCGTATGCCGAGTAGAGGGTATCGTTATACGTAAACTATAATAGTCGAGTCAAAGATATAAAAAATAAATTAAAGTCGAAGAAACAGCTTATATTATTATGAAACCTCTATTAACGAGTTCCTAGTGTCATAAATATTATTATCAACAATATTAAATTCTTATGAAGTCATTATTTAAAATTTTTTTCGGGAAAAACTCTGCAACACTCTCTTTGTTTTCATGTCAAGATTGTTTATATCAAATTTCATAACATTTGAATGATTATTTTTTGAATAATTTGTTTGTGAAAATTGAAAAAACCGCAATGTATATTAAATTTAATACATTAAAGAGTGTTTTTATTGTAGAGTATGTGTCAATTCCTTTGATTTTGCCTATTATTTTTCTCGGATTCAGATTATCTATGTGATCCTGAAGTTTCATTTTGACCGTTTAGATCGTAAGGTATCAAGCTCAAAATTCGTGACCTCTCTACAAAATTGAAAAATAAGCTAGGAGAGTATAATCAAATATTTTAAGAATAAGCAAAACAGCATAGCACCTCACTGTTTTGTTCTGGAGATATTAAAAATAAAAATATTAATTTTATCATTTTGTAGGCAAATATATCATAATATAGGCAAAATATATAACATGACACTTATATTTTTGTCTATAATAAGCTGCTTTTTGCGATTGTGTGCCGAGTCTGTGTGTGTGAATCCACGTATGCAGTGCCTTATGAATCCTTGAGAAAATCTCGTTATTATTTTAGGTTTTATTTTTCAAAATTATTGATATCCACACTGAGATTCACAAATATAAGAAAGAATCTTGATACAGAAAATATAGTTGTATATTAACAAAATTATTAAAGAACTGAAGTTAACAAGTTACAATGCTAATTGTTTTGATACTCATTATATTGTAGAATATAACGTTTGAACAGTTTTTAATCATTAGCATAAAATGTTTTAATTATGCGCTCCATAGAGTTTTAAGAGTTTAGTTTACTGGTTGCTTCAGGGCGAATAGTAAATATTTAAAAAAATTCTATATAAGTATACCATGTAATCAATTTTTATTAAGTACAGAGATATAGGTGTTAGTATGTATCCCAAAAAATTTTAATTAAAGAAAAATAAGACAGTTCATAGTTGAAATTCCATCACTGAGTACAATACATTTTGGTTTCGTGTTGATACACCGTACCCCCTAAAATACCTGAAAAAATAATTCAAACAAGAAAAAGTCTGAAAAAATAATTCAAACAAGATTTGTTTTATAGAAAAAACTTTTGTAGAGTTCGGTCGTAGATCCTTTGGACCCAAATGACCGATTCACAAATTTAACAAACTTTTTAGATCTAGACTACGCCACCAAAATTTCAGCTCGTTGCCTCTTTTCGTTTTTGAGTCATCATGCTGTTGGACATATTGATCGACAGGCGGATGGATAGACGACGGAAACAGACTAATTACGATTCTATGAAGACCTGTGCCAAAATTTTTTTAGTGTCTTCAATATTTCCTAGCTTTACAAACTTTAAATTAAATTTAGTACACTCTGACTTACTCTACATAATACTATATTATATATAGTATATAGTATAGTTTTCATATGTCGAGTATAAAAATTTAATTAAAATGAGATCTGCATTATCAAAAAAATTACCTGAAGCGATTTTATAATTATTATCCATTTTTTATGTTTATTAAATTCAATATCTATCAATGCTACATCTATGTTATTTTTATATGATATTTAAAATATCGATGCAAAAAATGTTTTTTTTTTTTTTAAATGAATAATTACTCAAATTCTAAACATAAATTTTTAGTTCACAAGTTTTTGTACTTAATTCATATATTGACTATATTTTTTTTTTTCTAGTATATGCAATTATAGTTACATTTCAGTACTAACGAGGCATAAATCTAAATCAACTAGAAATATTTAATATCTACATAATTTTGAAATGGAGGCTATCTATGTAATTTTCATTATTTAAACATTAAAATAAATAAATATAAATAAACTATTAAATATTAACATTTTTTATAAACAAAGATATAATTTAAATCACATATTTTCAAATAAAAATAAAATTTTATAACTACCGCTTAATATTTAGAATGCGCATGACAATACACACGTGCTCAATAGCTCAATACGGTAAAACAGTAAATAAATAAAGAGTGGGGGAGCGAATATGTGATTTGATTTCATATATATTCAAAACGAACATATGTGCTTTGTTAAATAATTTTGAATTATTATTCGCCAAAGTGTATACATGTGAAGTTTATTTTTGTTAACAATAAACATTAAAGAAGCTAATTTATTTTTTGTTTATAATTATTTGCATATCTTTGAATTATAATTTGACCATACTGATCGTAGTATGGAAATTGGATTTATTTTTATAATATTATGCCAAATTTTCAAAGATTTTCTTATATTGAAACCAAACAGTGCTGTTTACATACGGTCATATTACAAGAGGACATTTTTTAATTTTTTGGAAGCAAAAACTATCGTTTTAAATAATTTATCATATAAAGTAACATTCAGATAGTTTAATATATCTATCGAAAATTATATAAACATTTAAAAAATTACCATTAAAATACATTGAATTTATAATTTTTAAAAACAAAAATTCAAAATGTGGTGTTTAATTAGTTTAAATTCTGTGATAATTGAAATTCAAGTTGATCCCAAAGCAATTGGACAAGAGTGTTTAATGAAGGTGAGAATTTTAAAATTTTTATGTCATTAAATGTCTGAATTCCCAAAAATTACCAAAGTTTCCAAAATATTTTTTGAGTAGCCATTATGTCAGATATTTATTATGAATCTATAACTATGAATGATGTAAAATGAATAACTTATTTAATGAATTAAAATATGACTTTGCACAAATAATTTTTGTACTACTTTAGTAAATTTTGATGAATTCGTAACAATAACAAAAAAACTTTCATTGTAGTCCCAAATATATTGTCATTGAATCAATTTTATTTTTATTCTATTTTAAGAATATAGTATATTTCCATTAAATTGAATGGTATTTATATGTCATCTACATACTGTTCAATCTATAAGAAATTCACTATAACTGTAGACAAAAAACAAAATCAGTTTTATAATTTGTCGATTTTGTGGACTCGATGTTTATTATACAAAACCGGTTAGCCTGGTAAATAATTCGTTTTAGTTTTAAAATAAAGTTTTTAAAATTCGATTAACGAATTTACTTGACGCCATTTTATAATGATTCTTGTTTGTTTATTTTAAAATGGCGAATCTAAATATTTGAAATTGAATTGTAGATTTCTGGATTATTTTAAATGAACTTTTTTTTTCCATTTTCTTACGCCCTTAACCATTTTGGCTTCGAAGATATAACAAACAGGTTTTGAGCTGTAAGAGAATTTTCATATTTTGAATTGTGTATGCAGATCTTATTGTATTTTATTGAATATTGGAACTGTTATACATTTTTTAAAATATATTTTTTTATCTGTTGGTGATCTTAAAGTTTCTCAATAAGAGAGAAGAAGGTAACATTATGTGCCTCGGTTGTAAAAAAAATTGTTTAGTTCCCACGGGTCTAGAGTAATGATGAAAAAAGGACCATTGTACTATGATAAGGATGTATACAGATTATATTCCTAAGCCGGCTAAACTCTTCTTACATTTTTTAAGTTTTTGATGTATGCCTATCTTGGTAGGCCAGTTTGCTATATCTCCAATTGCAATGTACGTTTATTGAGCTGTTACGGGCTTAATTCTAAGCGTCTCCAAATTAAATTGATAGTTTCGGCAGCCTGTTGAAAAAGGGGTTGGTAAGATATGGGCTATACGGGTTATCATGGTAATTTATAGAGTGTTTTGGATCTTAATATCTAATGGAAAAAGTTATTTGAAACTCATTTTAAATTTTTAACCCGAAAATTTGTACGGCCTTACTAGGATTAAAGGCAAAAGAAGTTAACAGTTTAAAATAGATAAAGACAAAAATGAGGTAATATATTTATAGTTAAGAAATCTTTTTTGTAGTACCTACAGTTAAACTAATCTCTTAAATTTGTCCAATGAGAAATTATACATTTATTAAAAATATGCAACTCTTACTATAAAACTCAAAATCTTACGTATAATTTACCCAAATAAATATTGTTGTTTCTATAACATCAATAACTAAACAGGGTCTATCAAGGTATCTATGAAGAGAGAAAGAGCTGGATAACCTTAGTGGCGGGAAAAATAATACCAGGATGTTATGAACAAATTGAAAAACAAATTTTATACTAAAATCGATCTTTAAGTACCTACTGGTTATCCTTGATCTTCTTACTCGTTATAAAATTAGGTCAAGAAATATATTTTTAACTATGAAAAAATATAAAAATTAGGTTATCAATCTTAAAAATTGATTGATAATGAAAAATAATCTTGAAAAAAATTTTTGATTTAATTTATAGAAAGTGTGTGTACCGATTTGAACTCAAAAACTAGGAAATTTTTATCTAAAAAATTCGTCAGTATAAAGATCAATATGTTATCGCTAAAATATTAGATAGTACATCTTTTGTTTACGTTATTTTTAATCCACACGAATCATTGAACTATGGAAATTAATTTTATTGATCATTTCAATTTACAAAATAATATTCTATTATACAATTATATGAAGTATAGCTCCTTCGATTCAATGATTGAGTTATAATACTACTTCAAGAAGCTAAATTCTACAGTCTGTTTATTTAGTAAATGTTTTTATAGGTAATCCGTTAACTTTTGTTTCGATGTCAAGATCAATATTTACCTGGCTCCGTAAAATGCTTTTAGTATAGTAGTAATAGCGAAGGGGAGGTAGAAGGCAATACTGTATTTGAGTTTTGGTAAACTCACAATTTCTGAACTAAGCCTTTTTTAAATTTACTTTGCGATTTCATCGTTGAAGCCTTCTCTTCGGATTTTTTTTACGAATATTTATTAGTTCCCTAAATCTAATCTAAAAACATAGTAAAATTATAGAAAATAAGCTAATACACTGAATTCTTGCATAGTTCATCAATTAGATTGAATTAATGAGTAGTGAACCCTTTGCTCTTTTTTTTTTTTATTAATTTCCTATACAAATAAAAAATCTTTTGTTTCTACACACAAAAACATTTAATTATATGACGCAAACATTGAAATTCATTAAAATTCAAATGAATACCTAAATAGTTTACCAGTAGGTTTTCAATAATAATGATCAGGATTGAAGATATAATAGTGACTGGAATCTGTAGACGGTATTCATTCATGAACAAAAGAAGAAATATAAACGATTGTCGATAAGAATACAGAAAATTAAAAAACAAAAAAACAAATTTACTATTATATAAAAATTGTACATTGCATCCATCCATCCGGTCGGAAATATAAAAATATTTACCTTATATTTCGTCACAAAGAACTTGTATAACCTGATATTCTGCATTATACTTTTGTGTGGAAAAAATATTGTACATTTTCAATATAAGGCATATTTCGTAATCGTAATAAGTATACCAAATAATAATTACACATTTGTGATAAAAAATAGTGCAAATAGTGATAAAAATAATCCAATAAAGAAGAAGATTAAACAAAGTCAACTCAGATGACTCAGCCGGTTAAAGAGCAAAAATTCAGCTCCTATACACTATACATTGGGGCTTGTTGGTTCGGTTAACACCACCGGATTCAGTGAAATAGTTCTTGTAGTGTTTCGGGTTATATGAAATAAATAAGAGATTAGAATAATCAGTCAGAAATCGTGTAATAGTCCTCAGTCACACTGGAACAATCTAAGCTTACATACAGTGAAAAAAATCGTTTGACGAGATACAAACGATTATAATTCAATATATCAATGGCGATCAAATTATTAAGAATACAGAATTCGGCTCGAAGGACTAAAATCGAGTATAATAATAATTAACGATATTTACTGCAAAGTCTAATCTACTTGGAATATAAAATAAAATATTTTGAAAGAATAATTTTTAAAATGAGGAAGATTTCATGTAAATTAATATAGTCAATAAAATCTATATTTTATAAATAAAACTTTTTTCAATATGAGAATACAATTTTTTTCAATAGATAAAATTAATTTTCAATGTTAATAAACGAGTCAATGTTAAACATTGCCCTAAACTAATTATTAATTCTAATTAATTTGAGTAGTAAAAATCCATTTTTAATTCTTAATTTGGTGTTAAAATTAGATGTGGAGTTTGTTGGTTTGATTTTTTTTTTTAATATTTGATATTTGCATATACTTCTAATCAATAAAAAATTATTGTTCTTACTTCATCAATTTCTTTTAATTTTAAAGATGATTTTTAATAAGAGAAATTTTTAAGTTTAGCAAATTCGTAGTGGTCCGTATGTATTTTAAAATACTAAAGAAGAGTTCATAAATATTTTGTTCAGTTAAATTATTGTATTAATAACTGTAAAAAATTCTTTTTTGATTAAGCCTTCCAAATTTTCAAGAAACGACCTGTATAAAAATAAATATATCCATGACTACTTGATAAATTTATTTTTTACAATTCATAAGCCATAAAAAAATTGCACATATAAATTTTCTAGATTTTTTTTAATCTCAGTAATAAACAAGATTTGGGAACATTTTTTTTTATTAGGCTTTTCATTTTATAATTTCCGTATGTGTGTTACAGTGGAAATTAATTAATATAAACCTTGATGTTAGAGCTTGGATATTAATCAAATTAACTTGAAATTTGTATTATATCTTCATAGTAATAAAATGAATTACTCATTTTTTATACTCTTTGAATGTTTTACGAATATTTCCAATAATATCTTCTGCAAGTGAAACTGAGTCGTTTAGCTAATAAAGTTTATAATAAATGTTTATTATTCATGGGAGAAAATTAAATTTAGGTTTCTATAAATAAATAACTAGTACAGAACTAAAAAAATCTAGACTTTTTTAACCTTAATGGTGCGTTTACACGTCTTTATCGTTTACATCAGACTTTCCATATATATTCCAATAGAAGTCTGTGAAAGAAACACAAAATAGTGCTTAACATCTATAGGCCCTATGGGGAAAGTATAAAGTCTGTAGACTACAAGTCTGTATCGTGCAAATGCACTATAACAGATTACGGAAATGTTATCGTATGTGATAACTATTTTGTTAATTGTAACAACTTCTCCAATAAAAAACAAAAGACATTGACATGTATAATTAATTTCTTGTTAAATAATTAGCAATAAACCATAAATGACCTTAAACATAAAACAATTACCGCGGAAATTAAAATAGACATTTTAATTTCATTCTTCATTAAAAAGAAAATTTCATACAAATTGACCTCTTATAGTAAAAAAATCTTCCAATACTTATGATAATGTATACAGATACATATTAATTTATTAAATTCATATAATGGGTGCATACCTATTATTAAAATTAAAAAAAACGAATGAACATCTATTGAATTGAAACAACTATATGTATACATATGATTCTGTTTAATGCAACAAAGTGAGAGATGTGTAAAACACACACAGCATCAGTTGAATAACACGATGCTATCACATGGTATGGTCGTGATCTGGATCCTTGACAAAGCTTGCCAACAAATATATGAAATAGTTCTTATAAAAAATACAAACATACACAGATAAAATACTAAGGTGTATGGTAACAGACCAATTGTTAAATTGCTGCTAAAAAAAACCATCTTTTTTTTTGTTTATTTACACTCAGTAACCGCGTGTTAGTACTGTAACTGTAAGGTCTATTGTGATTTACATACTAAGCGGAGGGACATTTTAATTAAGTATATGTAATGTATGTTATGTGCATTATTAAACTACGAATAATTGTAATTTGTCAATATAATAACTTGTCCTTGAGTAATTTTTTGAAACGAAATTACAATTTCCGCTTAATAAACAGTATTATAAACCACAATAATAGATATTTGAGATCAACGGTTTTTTACAACACTAGCAATAAAATAAGGGGACCTCCAATTGAGTAGATTGATAATTGTGATTTAAATAATTTGATATAGTGTACTAAATTTAATTGAAGGAAATTCACACTAAATTTAAAGACAATTTGATTTTAATGCTGATAATACATTAATCCAGCTGATTTAACTTGGTTCCTGGTTTGATAATCCACAGGAATATGATAATTCTTAATAGTTCTTCTCTGACTCACTGTACCAATAGAAACTTGGTTTGTTAGACTCACTTGTACTAAAAATAATTAAGCGCTATGGATAAAAACTTAAAAAAAAAGAAAGTTATGTTTAAAAAGATAAAAACAATTAACTAACTGTATGCGTGTCTAAGAAAAAATAAAAATTAACAGAACTTCGGCCTTTCTTAATAGAATACGATTCTTATAAACCGGAAAATTCGTAGAGGAAAATATACTATTTAAACGATAAAATAATTTTAGAGTCGGAAGTTTTATTCTGTGAGATTGTGAAGAAAATATGATGCAAACTTATCTTGGATGTGGATAAGCATAATTGAAAATTAGCATGAAATATGAACGGCTTGATTTATATGGAAATATAACTTAGAAAATATCTTTAATAATCTACCATAAATTAGTTAAAAAGCTAGTTTCGAAATAACTTCATAAAAAATATAAACAAAATAGAATTTGTCTTCGGATGGCAGTAAGAAAGAGAAAATATATTTTAAGACAAAGTTTGAGCTTCCTTACTTGTATTTAAGTCTTCAATACCTTTCTCTTTTTTAAAATGACGACACAGATTTCTTTGTATATACGAGTACTAAATTAAACAAAGAAAAACCCACATTGCATTTTTGAAAAATCACTTAACCGTTGAATGATACTAAAACTAGTTTTAAACAAAAAAAATAAAATAATAATAATAATAATTATCACTACCGACTATGCAAATTTATGTTGATTAAGATGATAAAAAGCTTATACAAAATTTTAAATCACCTTCTTCGTTCTTCATCATCTTTACATTGTATCGTTATTTCTACAACTCGTTTTAATTCATTTGTGATCTGAACAGAAAATATAAATTGAGGCTGTACCTCAATCGCCTTAAATAAAAGGTGAAAATTTGAAATTAAATCAAAAGAAAAGATAATGAACTTTTTATAGAATTCATTATAACTTGATTAAATTCGTAAAAACAATCAATTAACCTTTAGAGTATAATAAACCTTTGAAAAAAATTAATTTGATAATTGTACTCTATTACTGATAAAAAAAACAATAAACACTTGTAACTTAAAACGAATACTAAAAATAAGAAAATATGTTATAATTATATTAATTATCGATTATGAATGCATTGAGTGTTTGGTTATTATTAATCGGCATATTTCTTTAATGTTAAATCTCATAATTAGTAGCCATTAATTGGATTTAAAAACAAAAATTGTTTTTAAAAAAATTAACTTTGTTCAGTAAAAAAATATTAGTCTATTTATTATCATTTCAAAATCTAAGTAGTCTTCAATGCAAGAGACGTCATCCCAAACGCCTTATTCGTCTTGAGTTTGTATTTTCTAAGGCAATATACTGTGTGATGTATGTCCTGAATAAGAGAGTCACTTCGACAAGCATTCTTGGATTATTGAACTGGCACACAAGAGGATAAGCTGTTAATGACTACTTAATTTATAAGCTTTTATCTTAATTTTATGACAAATAGCAAATAACTTAAAAAGTCCGGTACAGATAATTTGGTAAACAACTAAAGGATTATAATAGAAACAGCTTTTTATTGTATACGTTAAAAAGTATTACAGAATCATGTTTACATTTCTTAATTATTGTTTAAAATAATATAATAATAATACCGTTGTTTTGATTATAAATATTGTTTATCACTTTTTTCTCTACAAGGTTAATGGATATATTTTTTTTGAAAAAAAAAAACTATTCAATATGCTACGCAGTTTTACACGGCATTGTTTACATAAATTTTTTTTTATTATGCAATAAAACCTATTTAAGCAACAGTAATTTCTTCTTTATCTTCAAAACATAAATAATTTCCAATACAAATTTAATTGATTTTCCAAACAATTTATCATAAGCTTTATAATGTGTAAGTTTTTTGAAATGTAATTAAATTTTAAAGGACATGGTTTTAGTTAATTCAAACTAATTAATGCATTAATTATTTTAAGTAATTTAAAAACAAATACTAAAACTTTTAATCGGGTAGTACTTTTTTTGTATTTTTGAATCATGGTTTCTTTGTGTATTCAAAAGTTAACTATCATGAGATAATACACAAAACGGTATCTTTCTCATGTAAACAGAGGCATCAGGGCAAGATTGTCTTGTTTGGATCTGTTTGTAAAAACTGCATTGACTCGCACACTTTAATGTTTGTTTATAATAATTATAATACATCATATAAACGTCATTTTCATTCATATTTGTAAAATAATGTGTAATATTTATCCAAATTGAACATTATCAGTTTTTTGTACGGCTGCTTACGTTTGTCAGAATACTTTGAACTTTTTTATTTTTTCAATATAAATATTTAAGGAAAATACTTGATGTGTTTCAGAAAATAATTTAATATTTGAGAAAAAATACTATTATTGCCTTTAAATTAATAATAAAAAATTATTAAGCCTAAAAAGAAGTCACAATTTTTGTTACTTAATTGTTATTTATGGCTTTGTTTACAATAATTTTATTTAAAAACAACATACATATAAAGTGCAGGCGTAAATAATTTAGACAAAGAGTTCTAGGTCTATACATAAGTTCAGCATTAATGTAAATGACCAAATTATTTTATAATATATTGTATATATTATAATATTTTATAATAGGTTGTAAATTTTCTTTCATTGATTGCGAAAGTTTACTATTTTGTAAACATTCATGCCTGCAGCTATTTTTCTACTACTCATGTATATATAGTTATACATACTTAGAACGTATTCATTTGAATATGCTTCGCCTTACATTGAAATTTTTTATTGTCCGAATTTGTTTTTGCCCACGATATAATTATTCAAATTAATAAATGTATGTGAGGGATATAAAGAGACTGACATAACAAGAGGCTAGGCCTTAATAGATAGATAGATAGACCCGTACTGTTTGATTCTCATGCATATATTTGTTCATTTTATCAGTTTGGTGTAGTTTAAAAACATTATTTATCATAAATACATGCGGTTTTTCTGAAAACGCAGCTGTTTTTATTTGTTCATTATTCATGTTGAATATTACATTTTTTCAAACATGATGTATATTTTATAAAAATGTTTTGTTTAGGATAGCAACACACAAATAACTAGTTAATAAAAATTTGATTTCAGTGGCGACATTTTTTAATAAGAAGTATAACACAAGTTAGCTAAGCTATTTTAGATTGTCTTACAAAATTTTACTAAATCTAGATTCAATTTTAAGATGTGATCTTGAACAAGTAACAAGTCTGATTGACTCTTATTTCAGATTTATGTTCTGAAAGCTTGTAGTAAACGAAAGTATAGGTAGAAAACATTCACAAAATTAGTTATTTGATATTTAAAATACACTTCTCTCGGTTAAATCGATATCAGAAAGCGATATCAATGTTTTATCTAAATAAAGCAAATTAAATTTCGTAAACATCAAATCGTGCATTTGAAATTTTAATAAGGTATAAAAAAAAATTCAGGTGTCGTATGTTTTCTTGTTGCGAAATTTACATATTACAAATCAGAAAATTAACAAATGATGAAAAATAAAGAAATACAATTACAAAATACCTATAAACATGGTATAATTTCAAAATATTTATTTTTTAACATAATTTTCATAAATCAATAGAAAAAATTTTTTAATGTTTCAACAATCAACACTTAATTTTTTTATTATTTTAATTGTGAGAAAGAAATTTTCAATATAATTTATCAGTTATGGCTATTTAAATTATATATTAATTAAACATTTAGACTACTTCATTAAAATTGGTGAATCGCCACTGTTTTTAATACAAAACATAACAAATGTAAAATTGAAGAATATAATCTATGGATTCATTTAGTGAGTGTGAGTGAGTAAAACATATCGTCTCTATTTCATAGTACAAAGTCCAATATAAATACAGGTAGATATGAAATACTTGTTGGTACAAAGTCCACATTCGCGAAGGTAAATACACGGTACAAAGTCCAAAATAATATTTTTTTTAAATATACTTATTCATTCTATTATAATGTTTAATTTCAAGTGTTTTTAAACCCACCATTCTCATGATGAAAGTAATAATATTTGTACAAAATTGCATTTTTTAATAAACAAATTGATTTTTGTTGGTAACTACTTTGTTAACTATGTATATATATGCGATTTAACTTTATGCAGTAGCAAGAATTGGGACTGTTTATCATTAAAATATGAAGCAAAATTTGAAGGAATCTAGTTTCTGAAAGGGCTGGTTGTTTTTATTTAAATTTCTGTTTATGTATTTATAATAACAGTTCATACTAATGTTTGTACAATTCTAATGTTTTATATTATCATAATCATAAATTTCACCTCTTTCAACAAACGTTATCTCTTCCTTATTGCCATTTAGATACAATGAAAATAGATGGCCAGGTTATATGATTTGTAGAAATAAAAGTTTATCTGGATATTTTTTATTTAGCAACACTCAATATTTAAGTATCCTAGGATTTTATTTCTGTACCTGCACGCATTAAACAAAACATAGAAAACGTTTTAATAGAAAAGCATAAACAAAATGAAATTTTTTTTTATTATGACCCCGTCGTCATGTGAAGTAGAAGTACTTGAAATACATAAATACACGGTGGAATTATTCAAGACGAATGAAATGCTACATATAGCCTACTTTTTTCGAAACTATTAATTTAAAAATATAAAAACACAAGTCAATATTTTTTTTTTTTACTATTGAATATGTAGGGAAGAAAGAAAAATCTCTATAAAAAATATGTTTGTCATTTATTTTTATATAATATGATAGTTAATTTATAATTTAACATTAATTTATGAATGTAATTGTTTGTTCACTCTCGTATTAATTAATTGACATATGTGTATTAATTATATTTTTTTTAACACGTGTTGATACACACTACTTTCCATGTTTTTTTATTATGTTCATTTTAATCGATATAATTTTCATGCTTTTCTTTATTCTGACGTGAATAAAATTTTATTATTTTTTCATGAAAAACATATTTTATTTTTTAATCTCTAAAATGGTCAAGTTTACAATAAAAAAAATGTATTAAATAATAATATAGAGATATGACCAAAGTAAGAATTGTAGATGGAAATATCAGAAATGTAGAGACGTAAATATAAAGGTTTTGTGTTAACGTCAAATTAATAATAAATTTATTTTAGCAATTACTAATAATGTAAAACCATAAATTTTTTAATTAATTTTATAATGTAATAAAATAAATAAGAATATATCTATGGCTTATTTATTCAACTACTTTATTAAAATTATCAAAATTTCAATTTTTTTTTGTGTGTAGATAAAAACGACAACAAAATATATCTTAGTTTCCAAAAAACTTATTATTAAAAAAAAAAGTACAATGCCTATTTTTTATGACTTTTGATCATCATAACAAACTTTGAGAAAGTTTTTAAAAAGAGAGAAACGATATTATACCTTTTGTAATAAAATTACTAATCATTAATAATTATTACTTTCAATGAGATAAATTATTTTTATACCTATCAAAGTAATATATAAATAATACGAACGGAGGACATTGTGTTATTATTAATGAATAATACACTATCGAGTCTTTCACTGTGGAATACGTGCAGATCTTCACATCTGTGTTATATACAGTTTTTTTGATAATTTAATATTTCACAATATCTAACATAAATGATTACCACAGGCGTGGGCGTTCAATTTATTTTCAACTATTTTGTTATATATTATGTATACATATAAGCCTTTAAAATAAATAGGTCCTAATTTTTGTTTACCTTGAATTTGTTTTATATTAATATTGAAGGTGAAATATGTTCGAAATCTTTTGTTTAATTAATTATTGTTTTTTTTTTTTTTTGGAATATCATAGTTTTTTTTTAGCACATGCGTTGATTGTTTTCTTAACTTTGTGTCAAAACATAACCTTAATTTTTAAATTTAGTTCATCAATAACAATTATAGTATTTATTACAGTTTTTAAATAGTTACATTGTTTGTTGATAATACATTTAAATATTTAGGAATATTTTGAAATCATTAATTTATTATGTCATTATTTTAAATAATCAATTACTGTTATGAATTCAATAATAATTAAAGTTATGCTTATAAATTAAAATTTTGTTTGTAATTTAAAGAAAAGACAAAATTTGTAAGCAAATTTTAATAACTTTAATTTAACATAAAGAGAAACTTTAATTTATTAAGTATTTAAGCAGAATACCTATTGTTGAGAAAGCATAATTAGCATCGAAAATATTTCAGTTAGAACTGTTTATTATTTTCAGATTGTTTGACAAGTTTTTATGACAATAATACAGTAAGATTTGCATGTTTTAATAACCACGGACATCGGTTTATCTCATTCAAAGAACATTAAAGGCGATATCGACTCAAAATTTTGTGTGTGTGTGTATATATTATTGTATCGTCCAAATGAAATCATTACAGAACACTCCATATATTTCATAAATTACGAGCTTAATACTTATGAACACAGAGTGCAACATAATACTTGTATGGCTTAAAATTGAATTAAAAAATAACATAATAACGATTATTTTAATTACATTCTATTTTTGTAATCTGTTTGCTAGGATCTGTTTATCTTTACTTATTGAATAATCTTCAGTGTCGTTTAAGCAATTTTAAGTGTTAATTATATAAAATAATGTACATAATAATAAGTTTACTTATATTATTTTATCAACAAAATAAATAGTACCTATTATAAGCCGGATAATGTAGAAAAGTGGTGGAACAATTTGGATTTTAAAAGTTGTTATTTGTACGTGTTCCTTAGACCTTCAAGAACATTCATCACCACTAACCTTTACCTCATTATGAAAATTGAGAAAATTAGGGTAGTTGTACCATCAGAAGTATAATTTCATCACGAAATTCGTCTTTATGGGGTTTTTGGAGCCGCTGATCACAAATCCAAGGTTTAAAAGCAACTGAAGATAGTTTGCAACTCCATTAAAATACCCATAGAAATGATAGGAGTAAATAATTTTTTTATAATTCGAAATATCGTCTCGCAAATTGTCTCTCCGGGATTTTTGAGGTCGCTAAGCACTAACCAAAGGCCAAAAAGTAACCTAAAATTATTTCAACCCCAAAAAAATCCCTCTAAGAAATGACAGAGATAAAAAAAAATTTATAATTCAAATGTCAATTTTATGATCAGCAACCCCCAAATTCCTTGAAAAACAATTTCCTAGGTGAAGTATATAATTTTCAAAAAAATTTTTATCTTTGACATTTCTAAGAGTAATTTTAATAGGGTTGAAATTAATCTCGGTTGCTTTTAAACCATGGAATATCTTGATCAGCGATCCTAAAAGCTTACAAAAATTAAATTTGTAATTTTTAAATTATTACTATTTGCGTTGGGAAAACTACTCTAATTATCTCAATTTTCATAATGAGGCAAAAGTTGGTGGTGGTGAAGGTCTAACTATCACGTACAAACAATAAAATCGGAGCTGTTTCACCACATTTCAACGTTTTTTTCCGGCTTATTTACCGTGTTTACTAACACTATTTAAAAAACATTTATTTACACATTAAAAAAAAAAAAAAATAAATCTAAATATGATAAAATTAATATCATTTCAATTATTTTGTTTGCAGTTAGTCAAAAGGTGTGTAATTTATAAATATAGTTATTAAACTTTGTAGTTTGGACTTTGATTATTATCAAATAATTGAAATATTGATTTTTCATCTGTTTAATATAACAATATTATTTAATTTATTTTAAGTACTACATTGTTATACTGTTCTTGAAATTAATATCAATTTATCTTGAATTAAAAAGTGCACTTAAGAATCCTAAATAATTAATTTTAATGTAAATATTTTAAAGAGCCATTTTTCTTTTAAAAAATACCATTTAGGATCTAGTTTGCCAATATTTATAATTTGTACCTAAATAAAAACATTTTTAACTAAGTATAATGCAATGCTGTACAATTGAACAAAAATATACATTTATTTATGAAGAAAATAGAAATATTATAACTTAAAAATGTATAATGTTTTATCTTGCAAGTTACATATTTATATGTATTATTAATAATATACGATATTTGAAAATGTCAGAGTATATTAAATTTAGTCTAACATTTGTTCGGTTATTAATAGTGAAGAGAAAAAAATGAAAACAGAAATAAGAAAATATTGAAGGCAAATTAGCAAATCTTAATTGTAGACATTGATAGATTCATCTAATAAGTTTTCGTCTGTGGACCCGTCCGTTCGTCCGTCTTTCATCAGAATTCTACATCTGAAAGTGGGCAAGAAATTGGTTAATTGAATATACTGGAAACTCAACTTTTAATCCATAAGAGATATAAAACTGAGCCTTGTTATAATGATAAGAGATTTTGTATATATTCAATAATTTCGTACGCTTGTTCATTCAACATCAATACGATGATGATTTCAAAACAAAGGCAATATTTTCATTTGATTGTTATAAAAATAATAAATTTGATACCCTGTCCATACTACAGATTATTATTTTTTTTTGACAAGTTATTATAATTCAAAAGTAATTGACGTAGAATTAACTATAAAGTAATTTAACAACTAAATAAAGATTGTGTTTTTTTGAATAATCACATAAGCAGACAAATTGGTTCATTCTTTTTTATTAATTATATTGAGTTGGTATATAATATGTAATAGTTGTACTTTGTACTTGACGTGATATCCATGAGTGATTTTCTAATAAATTAGTAATAAAAAGTAAATTGATAAAAAATCCGATGCATACACGATACATACAGTATGATGGGAATTTTATTTAAAAAAAATTTTATTTTCCCAGTATATCGTATTTGAAATCTCAAGGTCTGTCATGGTTTTTTTCTTCTCAAATTTACTTTTGTTTAATAGTTTAGATTTGTTGAGTTTTTCTGATAACTTAATTTATATGTTTTGATAACGTAAGGGATTTATATAGGGGTTTAACTTTAACTCATTTAATGTACTTCATACAGGACCACATATGGCTGTGCTTTAATAATAAATTCTACGACTATGGCACTGTTCTTTTTTTTTTTGTTTATTTAAATTACGCATCAAATTAAAAATCCATTCCCCACTAACCGCCCTTCCAAGCATTTCTTCAAACTATACACACAACAGAAGAAACCAGTATTTGGTTTAATTAAGAATTTTATGATAATTTAAAAAATCCTTGAATTAATAAAAATGTGTAAATAATGTTTTTAAGGCATCGTGGCTTCTACTAAGTAACACCGATACGCAGCTTATGAAAAATAATAAATGTTTATGTCATGATAAACACATTTTGTTTTTTATTAATAATTTTAATGTAATCATTAAGGTTATGGTTAACAAATAAACAAAGTAAAAACAATTTGTGCTTAAGGTGTGCCCTGCAACATTAATGGACGTCGTCTTTGTCTCTATTAATTCCTTGTTATTGAAACTGAAGTGCTAAAAAATAATTATAAATATTTAAGTATGAAAAAAATTTCACTTTTATTCTGTTTTGTTTTTATTTTTTTTTCTGGATACGAAATTATAAATTTTTTACATTGATTACTGTGCAATTATAACTAAATTTGATATCAAAAGCTTATAAAGTTAATTTACTTTCGTATATTTATATAATTTCGTAAATTGTTTTTCTATTTTTACGTGTTAATAAAAAGTGGGAGATGATTAAATGCCTATTCGCTTTTGTTGATTTTTATACGATACCTATAAGAATTGATTTTATCTAGGAATGACACTTAAAATATGATACAAGCTATATTTCATATGGCGCACGTGTTGGTCGGTTTTTGCGGGGCATTTTTAAAATGGTAATATCTGCTGCAATCATATGATAAAAGGCGTATTTGGAGCTTTAAAGTTCTAAATAATGTTTTAAAGCAGTTAAATTTGCATTAAAATAGCGTTGTGGTGACAGGATAAATACATAGTCAATAAACGATGGTTTGTAGAGAAAAAAAAATGACAATGATAAAATATACTAACCATTTTCTTTATAATTTAACGATAATTCACCAATAAAATTGTAACACAGATACCGAAATATAATATAATTTAATTTAATGATAAAAATAAATAATTATGGGTAATGTAATTATGTATGAATCATAATTTTTAATCATATAGGTAATAAATTATTAATTAAATAATAAATTCTTAACTTTGATACGGAAATAATTTCGATTCAAATTTAACGAAAAATAATTTGACACGTGCTTTATGAATGAAAACAAAAATTCCAGTGTCTGTAAATAATTAGTGCCAAAAAATATGATAAAATCGTTAAATATAGATAGAGGCAATTGACCAAAACATGTTCTTGTGCACGTGAATAGCATAAAATGATTGTATGGCAAAAATAATTTGGCACGTTGAATATAATTTTTTTTTTAAATTATTTCTAAAAATGCACTTTCAAAATTTTTTTGCATAGTTTATTTTTGTCAATTCAACTTAAATATCAAATTGAATTAATTTTTTGCTAATTAAGCTATCGCAATATTGTTTTAAAAAAATTCAAAATTAACATTTTAATTGTCAAATTGAAAACGCGTTCAAATTATATGAAATGATCCATAAAAATGTCTACCTTATACAATAAACTGAAACATTTTGTTACTAATAAAAACTTGGACTTTGTACTAACGGATATAATAAGTCATATGAAATCACCGTGCAACTAGTGTGCAGTATGGTAAGGGGAAACGGGGTAGTACACAGCAACAAATACAACATGCTTATTTCTTTCTCTTAATTGTTTTATAGTATAATCATTATCATAAATATTGAAACATTGATTTTAATAACATATTTAGATGTATATATAACAAATTTTATTCTGAACCGTAGTGCAGAAGGGTAGATAGATTAAATAACAAAAATAAATACGCATTTTTCTGATCAACTTGTTGCTATAAGTATCTCACACATTATTGTCGTTATTGAGTTGCATACTCTTTCTCACAATACAAAACAATAGATAGTAGATAATAATTTAAATAATATCTTATTAGTCACAATTTTTTTTGACAATTTTATGCCTTAATCGTCCTCAATTTTTTGTAAAATCGATGAAAAATAAAATTTTTAAAATTTCATCTTTCTTAAAAACATCAGGGCAAAATATATTAAGCTGTCTCAGTTTATAATGAGTTACAGTGTATTTTTAAATAGTTTTAATTAATAAAGTGTGGCAACATTATTAATATTTTTAAATTCTCTCTTTTGTAAACCACACACATACACACATCCACCTGTAGTGGGGGACCCAACTAGAAATAAACTTTAGACTTTGTACTGGACTCGGAATGACTAGAGTTGATCAGCTCAAGTGTTAATCATGATTTCATTTGAATATTTTATATTGGACGTCTGATGGTATTCTATTTTATATAATCTTGTTTTAAAATGATTGAGAAATTTTAATAATTTATGTGTGATGTTTTATTTATAGGATAATAAACTAAAATGTGATGCAATTTTTTGAATAGATGTATACAATTCGAGAAAATCGTATTTTAATTCAGATTTTGTAATTGTTTTATTTTGAGAGATTAGGCATTTTATGGTTGTAGCTTATTACAATAAAATATTGCATTGAGTTTTGGTCATATTTGTATCAATGCTGTATTTAGCCATGATAACATTGTTAAACCATGATTTTTCTAGACAATTTTTGTAAGATTATTTTATATTGGAAATTAAATTTTCGTATTTGAACTCAGAATGAATATTTTACTGTTCGATTCTTTAAAATAAACAATTACTTTTCTAACTCTTAATAAAGTTTCTTTATTTTAATAATTTAAATCTGTTCGAATATAGATTCAACATCTGAAACATATTACCAATTGTATTATAATTTAGTGAAATAATAAATAAAATATTCGAAACCTAATATTAATTCTATTTTCATTAAAATTATAATAATGTATTTCCACAAATTAAGGCATTAATAAAAAGTAATATTAATTAGCACGCATATAAGCATTGTAATTAGCCATCAGAAAAACTTGGTTCCAACGTGGGGTTCTCATCCATTCTTAATCTAATTCTATTAACAAGATTTTCTAATTATTCTTTTACAAAGACACTTACAAACAAAGCCATACATAAAAATTTCACGTTTTATGCAAAGTACATATTTCATTGGGAACTATAAATATATTATTTGATATATTATACATTTGGCAACAGCAGAACGACGAAGAGTTTAATCTTAACTCCTGTTATGATTTTCAATCGTAGATATTGGAAACTAGGACCGGTACAGTAAAAAGTGACGTGCTTATCATCGATTTTATAATTTGCATATTATATCTTCAAAGCTATAATACGCCTATCGATAGCGATAGTTAGGAAAACTTCTTTATAAATTTCTTTAAAGACAATTTAAATTTTGTATAATGTAAAATTTGAGCGATATTAAAGTTGAAATTAATTGAAAATCAAACTAAGTCATTATTTGCTTCAATAAAAACATTTATTATCAATAATAAATTAATAATTATAATTAAAAATTACTCATCCATTTATTATTTTGTTATAGGTTTGCGAAGGCCTTGGCATTAGTAATGAAGCTGATTATTTTGGTTTAAAATATGCTGGTCATAAAGGAGAAGAATTATGGTTAAATTTACGAAACCCAATTGATAGACAAGTTGGCAATGTGTCACCGTTACGTTTTGCATTAAAAGTGAAATTTTGGGTACCTCCAAATCTAATATTACAAGAAACAACTCGCCATCAATTTTATTTAGCTGCTCGAAAAGATTTATTGGAAAAAAAATTACAGCCAATCGATTGGGAATCAACTGCACATATCATTGCATTATTAAGTCAAGCTGAAACTGGTGATTATGATGTATTTAAACCACCGCATCATTTTTATTTACAATGTAGTGAAATATGCCCTGAGAAACAGGATGTAAAACCAGAAAATTTCTTACAAACAATTGTTCTTAAACATAAAGAATTACATGGAATGAAACAATCTACGGCTGAATATTGGTTATTGAAAGAAATTTCTGCCATTGACTCTTTTGGTGAAGAATTATTCATGGGAAAACCACCAAGTAATTTAAGTTTGGGCGTTGGACCACATGGTATTTCAGTATATCAAAAAGACTGCGAAAAACAATCGTAAGTTTCACATAAAGCTATTTACTAAACTTAAATAAAATGTAAACCAATAAGTTGAAACTTTAATAAAAAAAATTAAATTCATTATAAATGCTTCTACTGTTACACATGAGTTTTTTATAAATGCATTTCACTTTATATTTTTTATTCTATTATCCCTTTGCTTTTGATATTCAGTAATCAATTAAAAGTCTTTAAAATTTTCACAACCTTTTACTATTAAATTTGGTTTATTGAAGCTAATTATTGAAATTTTACTTGTCCACAGAATTCCATATACAGCAATCCAAACCGCTCAATCTCAAAAACGTGTTTTTAAATTGGAATATTTAAATCAAGAAAATGAAGCAAGTTATTTAGAAATAAAATTGGAATCTTCTCCAGCCGCCAGTGGTTTATATCGTGCCATTACTGAAAAACATGCATTCTACAGTTGTGAAACTGTACGTTCAGCAGTCACTGCTCAATTTATACGCGATCTTAAGGGCACAATTATATCAATCTTCAATGAAGATTCATCGTTAGGGAAAAAATATGTATTTGATATTCGTCGTACGTGTCGTGAAGTTTATGATAATGCACGGCGTGCTATTTATCAAGCACAAAATGAAGAACAATCGTCGGCAAGTAGTAGTGGTACAAATTCAAGGCGTATGTCAACCGAAGATGCCGAAGATTTATATTTAGAAGATGGTGGTGAATGCTGTTCACAATTAAAACAAGCGCAAAGCTGTGATCATTGCCGGGAAAACAAATGCGATGTAAGTATTTTTATTCAGTATGATTTTTCTAATTACTACCCGTATTTCATAATATTAATATTAAACGTATTTTCCTCCTATTAAAAGAAACCATATTTCCTTAACATCTCGTAAATTGATGATAATAGTTCTCCTTAATTGGAGATAATTATTCTGTGATTTCCAAATAAATTTTGTTTCCACAATTTATATGAAACTTTTTGCAATTGCCAATTCATTTTTAAGTTGCGTTTCAAGCAACATTAAAAAAATATCTAAAAAACTCCAAAAAGCCACTGATTAAGATTGAAGGGATATTTCGTAATTGTTGAAGGTTCTTTTAAAGAAAATCGAAAATTCTAAATGATTTTTATTACAATGTATTTTCTTTTTGTTACAGGAAACCCGCGAACGTTTAGTTACATTTATTGACGCATTAACATGTCATATATGTATGGATCAACCAATCGATTCAGCATTTTTACCATGTGCTCATGCCTTAGCATGTGTTTCATGCGCTAAACGTTGTGAAGTATGCCCTCTATGCCGTGGTGAAATCAATCAAGTACAAAAAATATTTTTACCACTTCATAATGAACAGAATTTTGATAAACATATTTCATCAACACCGCTGGTAAACTAAATTAAAAAATTATTTTTAAAACGATTTTTAAAAAAGTATTATTATTAATTAAGAATTATGAACAATTAGAAGTATCTTGAAGTATCTCTGACAAAAGAAAGTACGAGATATTTACGATTTAGAACCATTTATTTCTAAATCTCGTTAATAAATTCTATGTGCACAAATTTTTATTAAATTGACTGACTTAATTTATAATAGTTTATAGGACAATTTAGATTTGTAAGTACCTAGTCTTTTAACCAAATTATTTCGGCTCTTTTTTTGTAGAAAAACAAATATTTGTTTGAAAATGTTTGTTTCAAATAAAAAAAAAAAAATAAATAAAAAAACTGTACTGATATAATAATAATTACTATATGTAATAATTAATGATTAGTAGAAAAATTTTCACATTAAAATTAATCAAAATGACTGTTTAATATTCAAATTACAATTACGTACAAATTAATTTCAAATGAAAATAATTTTTTAAGCTTGCGGTGTATTTGATAACCAACAATTTAACATTATATTAAACTCTAGTAAACGAGGTTAAAAAGAATATATAAACCAGCATTTCATTGTTCAAAAAAACTTTTAGTGGTTATTTTTTAACAAACATTAATCGAACAATAGATCCTTTTCTAAATTAGGAAAAGTTTTCTTATATTGGGAAACTTGCTATAAAACAAACTTCAAATTCAATAAAAATAATTTCATACAAATCAAATTCAATAAAAATGATACTTAATATTTTGGAGAAATTAAAATTTTTGAGAGATTTTAATTTGAAAATTTTTTAATTGTAGTTTGTAAGGAAAACTTATCAATGCAATATTTCAGTTTTAATGTATATATATAAAAATATGATATGAATAGAAAATATTTTTGTTTTTGAGAAAATTATTGTGAATGTATGTAATAATTTCCTTTGATCGATCTGCTATACAATTTAATTTATGAGGAAGAATATTTAATTAAAATCGTGTAACTTATATTAAGTCATAATAATTGTGTCGAACTCAATGGTGCTCTTTAATTTTTTGTTTATTTTTTATTTTTTTGATGTTAAATGAATCGTGGACACGAAAGAAATTGTAATGATAATCGATCGACTGTAATTTGCGAAAGAAAGATCGTTTAACAGTTTTTATAATATTACATTGTATTAATCTTGATGTAATTTTTATCAAATATGAAAAGAAAGTTAAAAATATGTTTAACGTAAAGAAAGAAATTTAATTAAATTGACAATAATTATACTGAAATCAGTGTTTTATTTTTGGGATCCTATATTTTTTTTCAGGCAATTGAAGTTTTTATGTTTATGAAGAAGCTTAGGTTTGACAAGAATGGATATATGTTTTACGATATTTGCCATAAAAATAAGTTCAGTATTTAGCAACAACTTTTTGTACCAACTTTTGTAACAAATTTTAACCTTCTTCGATAATTTTCATACCCGATTACTTAAAAAAATGCCGATTGAATGATCATAGAATAAACAACCTAATTGAATGATTTAAACTGGATATGATAAACAATATAAATTAAAATATAATATTTTAGTGTTTAGCTTGTTAAACTTGTGTTTTAATTTTTAAGGGTTGTTTTTTTTTGACAAAATAGAAGCGTTAAATTTGGTAATAAGATACTTAATTAGCTCTTTGAACTGACATTGTCTCTTTTAATTATTTTAAATATGTAAGTAATGAATCTTAATTATTATAAATATTTAACTTCTTTAAATATTAATAGAGAGTGATTCTTATCTAGGAAAGCTACTGAATTAGGTTAGTACTTAATTACCAAAAAACTGACTCATGATTTTTTAGACTATCATATGATTTTTTAATTATTTTTATTATTTACCTATTCAAACTAAGATGTATGTTATTTTTAATTATTTTTAAACATTTTGCTTGTGAAATTATAATTTTATTTCTTAATGGTACTTCTCGGTAGATGTGTAATATTTTCAATTCTTTTAATCTTTCAACTAAATAACGTAATGGAGTTCTATCTACAGAGCTGCAAAATACAATTTATACATTTGTAAAACGGATTTAATCTATACAAATATTATAAAGAGGAAATATTTATATTCTTGTATGTAACGAATATACTTAAAAACTACTGGACCGATTAAAAAACTGTTTCAGCGTTGGGTAGCTACACTATGCCAGGGTGACATACGCTACGTTTATCACTGCATTTCCACGGGAACGGCGGGAACTTTGAGGGTGAAACCGCATAGCGTACGCTAGTGTGTTAATATAACAAAAGTCGTAAAAAATATCCAGCTTGTAGAATCTGTAGAAGTTTGACAAATTTCCGGAAATTTTTTTTGAATTGAATTGAATTTTTTAAAAAGTGCATATTGCCGTAACTATCAATCCTAGAAACAAAATTTAAAATATAAATTATGGAAAATTTAATTCTCTACAACATTGATTGGAACATCTTTCGAAATAAAATACACCGAAATGAAGATACAAACTTAAATCTAAAAAATTTTGGCAAGTTTCGAAAATACAAGTTTTTGTATTTAAAAAAAGTGCATTTCTCATTTTGTAGCTTTAATGCACCGAACTGAAGATATAAGCGAAAATCTAAAGAAAAATGCCAATTTTTTACAACATGATAGCGGGCGCGGAGTGGGGAATTGCACATTTTTATTTTAAACAATTACTAATCATCCTAGAGTAATATAAAAATTTAGAAATACCGGACCGTTTCTAAGGTAAAACCGCCTATTTATTGGACTAACTATCATTTATTTTTTAACATATATAGAACATGGCGGACAAATTTAAACGTTTATATATGTATTTTATGTCGTCCAAATTGTATGCTTCCATCATTAAACAGTTAATTATTTCACATATATACTAGATTTATACATTTACAGATAAGATTATTATTGTTCAAATTATATTCTTAAATAAATTATATTAATTCTTAAATAAGTTTTCCTAAAATCATATTATAATTTCCATAATGATGTTCTTGGATTAATTAATAGTCAATTTAATTGCGGGAATAGAAAATATGAAGGTATTATTTTAAAGTTATGCTTTTAATTGGGCTTATCAATATGTATTATTGTATTTCAATAAAACCAGTAAATACTATTGATTGATGTAAGGTATTAATGTACGATTCATTGTTATTTTTGTTAATTTGTAAATAAAATCTAAAAAAGTTATTGTACATTAAATATTGACTATTGTTTTACCTACTGGAATAACGAAAGTTTTTGATTTGGGGAAACAGGGGTAATGGCGATCTGAATACAATAGCGGTCAACATCATTACTCCAAAACTAAAAGGGTTAGTATTAATAGAGTACAGACCTTAGTATTACACCATTTAGCTAACCGGGAAATGCCTGTTTTGTTGATACTATACATTCGAAAGTGGTGCATGTTATTTGTTCTTAGCCGCTTTTGATATACTATAACAAACTTTAATTATGAATTTTATAATTGTATTTTAGTTTTATGAGATTTTTATAAAATATATTGAAAAATATTTACGTACAATATTAGCAGATGAATTTGCATTTTTTTTAATTACATTATTTTGTACATGTTGACACAAAATCGACTAATGACGACCATCTCAACTTCCGCTTTACAGATTGGAATTTTATTTTTATTTTATATATGAATAAATTAAGACGTAGGTCTTAATGAGAATCTATGAGAATAAATGTAAAAACCATTTTCAACTTTTAAAACTAGACTGAAGAAAAAAAATATAACCTATGCACTCTGTGTGGGTTTCTGGTCACGCTCTTTGGGTAGTAGATGGTAGTCAGCCGAGTTTGTTTTGAAATAATTGATTTATAAACGTGACAGAATTTAAGTGCCTCAGATATTTGAAGATCAGTTGTCTCTCTCTCTCTAAGGTGGCTTAAGACATGACTTCGAAATTTCGTTAGTATCATCATAGAGGGCTACGAAATAGGTGTGTGTAGTATAAGGATATGGATTTTATCAAGAAGGTATAAATACGTTGAACTGTTTTGTGTAGATATTGTATGCTACCAAAAAGTGCCAATATCGAAAGCATATTCGAGTGATTGCAAGAGCACTCCCATTCCTTATGCATCAATAAGAACATGTATGTATACGTTTGTTAGTAAACTATCATATTGAAACATATAGAGAGAAGTGAACGAATTTCACATCCGCCTGAATTCGAATCCGGATATCTGCCTGTAAGTCATGTCCAGCGTATGTGTTGGCGTAAATACTTAAGTTTATTTTGTAGGGTACAACTAGTTAACTTGTACTTTGCAAACTTTGATAAGATTTATCATGTATCCAATTTGTTTATTTACAATTTTTATTATTTGCGTTTTGATAACAACGCAAATAATAAAAATTGTAAATAAACTATTATACTTAAGTATTATAATTTTTTATATTATTAAACAAAAAAAACGATTTAATTTTATTTCGGTCGAATCTTCTGAATTATGTTGTATAAATACTAAAATAAATATTTAAAGTAATCCATAAAGAAACAAATTTTAAGTGAAATTTTTTTATTTAAATTTAAAAAAAAAAATTGATTTAACGTTACAAATGCATGCTTTGAACGATTTTTACAAATAAGGCACATCGCACATGAGGTGATTTGAGTGAAATCGGCGAAATCGCCGATATCACAGCATTTAAGTCACACACGGAGCAACAGAAGTTGCTCCGACTTTGTAACGTTTTTTGAAGAAGGGGTTATAGTTTGTTTACTAATAACAAAATATGTATATACAGTGTCTTAAAGGATGAAATACATGAAGTAATAAATAATATAGATTATAATAGATTATACTTTAAGCCATTTGAAATTCGCATTTCGTCTTACAAATTATATATATATATATATATATATATATATATATATATATATATATATATATATATATATATATATATATATATATATATATATATATATAAATATATATATATAAGGTTAAGTCAGAGTATATTATTATTTACCCATTTCAGTCTCCCGTTCGTCATCAAGATAACTAAAAAACAACTAGAGATAGCTAGTTGAACTTTTGGTGTCATATTCTGGATCTTAAAAATGACTCTAAGTTCGTAAATTGGCAAAATCGGTATAATGGGCTAATTAGATCGCTATGATCCAACTTTACCATAAAAAAAGATGCAAAACAAACACAAAAAACTTGTATGAACATTTTTTGGATATAATAAGAATATGTTAATTAGCTTAAGCTGTGGCGAATATAAACATTCCGAAAAATGTTCATACATTTTTTTTTTAATCAAACAATTATCGTTTTGAATCTTTTTTTATGGTTAAGTTGGGTCATGGATCTAATTATCCCATTATACCGATTTTGCTCATTTACGAACTTAGACTCACTTTTAAGATCCAGAATATGACACCAAAAGTTCAACTACCTGTCTCTTGTCGTTTTTCAGTTATGTTGATGACGAACGGGAGACTGAGATAGGTTAATACTAATATACTCTGACTTAACCATATATATATATATATATTTTGTTTTTTTAACTGTATAGATATTAGAGTGTCTTAAAGTAGTTCAAACATTGATGCTCAATCTTATATCGAATATCTAAAAAATTAACTCTGTTATTTGTTACCTTAACTTGTTTTATTTGTTTAATGTGATTAGAATATATACAGATTACAGCCACTGTACAATTACTGTATTTCTACAGTTCATTTTGTAAACATATAAAATAATAATAAGAATCAATATATATTATATTTTTGAGTAATAGTATAAGATGTATTGGCTTAATTTTATAAAATAAGTCTTAAGTTCATTTCTGTTTATTTACTCTGTTATTGAAATGAATGAAATTAATATTGACGCTTGAAAAGTGTTATAAGAAAATAAGTTTATAAACTCTTGCAGAACGTCATTACTGCCATAATGAACGAATGTTGTATCTATTGCAACGTTGCTACAACAATTAAGAGAAGTATACCTATAGAAAGAGGTTTTTCCCTTTTTGCTATCCACAAATAATAAATATGTCTAGAAATTTTTTAGGTTGAGCATTTAACTGAGTAATACTATAGGTGAAAGCTCTTATGTATTTGACAACGTTGCTTACGAATGTAAAATTACATAAGATTGTTGTCGCATCATGATGGAATTCTTACGATTTCAGTATTTGATTATGCATATCTTACAAAGTGCGATTTCGTACATGTAATTTTCTTATGGAAAGTAATGTCTATCCGTATACGACACAACAGTTGCAACAATACCATATATGTGATAAAAGTATAGCATGTATTCTAAGATATAAATATTGCGGGACATTATAAGCATTTACTTAATACTCACTACTCCTCATTCCTTTTCTTTTAAGCATATGTATGTATTTAAAAAAATTTATGATCTGCTTTATAAGATGCACCTATTAGGTCTGATCTATATGGTTCAGGACATGAATCTAACCTTTTTTTGTTTGTATATAAACAAGCATTGACATGTTTTTATTTTTGAATATTAAAAATAACATTATTTAACTATTTATCTTTGTCATAAACATTGATTTATATGACAGTATAAACAAGAACAAAAAAAAGTTGCCCATGTGATTTTAAGAACGTAGAATTTGTTCAACGATTTTTTTATCACATGTATGATTTCAAATCACAAAAATCACGCCGTGTGCGACTATACATTAGTTTCCATAAGCAAATCATATGTATGATATCGCCGATTTCACACAAATCGCGTCGTGTGCGATGTGCCTAACTCGAAAACCTTACATATTATCCAGTGTAAAGTGTAAATAAAAATGATGAAGCTTATAAAATAGAAAGTAGAAAGATTATTTGTTTCTTAATTTTAGAGACGCAATAGTATGAGAATTATAGTTCGTTAATAGTGGCGTTTCGTTTGTGAAAAATTGAATTAATTTCATTTAACGTTAAATAAGATAAAAAATAATCATTCACAGGAAAATCATCGGATCTATACAAAAGTATGTAGAAGACCATCGAAATGAGTTATAATGAAAATAGAGAAATGTTTTAAGAAAATGAGAAATTAAATTTAATGAAAATTGAATTTCTTCTAAATTAAATATTTTAAAGTCCGTCTCATACAGACATTTAAAAAAACTGTAAGGCATTATTAATACTTTATACATATACATTTTAATGGGAGAATGTTACCAACAAAAACAAGAAGATTAATTTTAAAAACCAAATCAAATTTTATTTGAAGTTTTGAAATGTTTTTCGCAAAAACCGATTTTATGTACATACCAAATTTCATAACATTTGGATTATTATTTTTTTTTCAGTCATTTCTGCGCGAAAATTGTAAAAATACACTGCATATTATCCACAAAACAAAAGCCTTACAAGTCAATTTTATGTCATTCAAATATTGTTAAATGGTACGCAGGTATTACTCAAAAACTTCTTGAACGAATCGTCACCTTTAGTGACATAAAAATTGGTTAATATTGTATCTACAGAAATGATTTATTTTTTATTTTAATTCTCTTAAGAGGACCAATTTTTTGATATTATGTTCGAAACAAAAACGAATTATGTTTTTAAATGAAAAGGTATATTGTATAATTTACCTACATCAAATGATTGTTTTCCCGATATTTTAGCTAGTGTACCAGTAGTGAAATGGAGATCTGGCAAGTAGATCTTTTTAGGACTTTACTGACATTTTATTTAAATCAGCCTATCGGAACCCTTAACTTTTTTTGACGACGTGGGGAAACTAATTATATTTGAGTCTTCAACCTTTTCCTAGTGAGAGGAGCATGATTTCAGGAAAATGCATCGAGAACCTCAATGAGTAGATAAAAAAACTAATAGTATTTTCTGATGTTGCTATCTATTACACATAGAATAGATGAAATAAATTTAGCCAAATATATAAAAATAAAATCAAAGGCAAGGTACCTACTTAAATTAAAATGATACTCTTTGGATACTACAATTTTTCCTTAAATTTTTTAAATCATACTTACTCTTCAAACCATTTCTTTTTTTTTTTAATTATTAAGTTTATAAAAGGTACATATATTTATATTTACCATAGGTACCTTAGGTTGTTATTTTTGTAATTGTGCTACAATTATTCGTTTTTGTTTAGTAAATATTCTAACAGAAAATATTGTAAAAGTTAGGTGTATGTACTACGTTTTAATTAAAATAAAATATTATTACTAATAAAAGGTCTACTGTTTTCCTTCTTCACATTAATAAAAAACCATTTATCATAAAAATTAGAGTTTGAAAAAATTGGAAGTACAAAATGGCAGAGAGGATAGTAGTTCGTTAAGATACTTTAGAATTTATCTGCTTATAAATCGATACATGATACATTCGACTGGAGAAATTTTCTTAGATTCAGGATACTCGTGTCTTCTTTAACCCATTTGAATACAAAAAATTTTGGGCAAGAATAAAAAAAAAAACGCTTTTTTTTGACATTTACAAACGATAGTCAGTTAATTTTTATTTTTAATGAATAATTTTTTTTTTTGTTTTTGGTTTTTTTATTGTACTAATGTTAACATCTTATATTAATTATAACGAACATAATAATACAAATTTTACAAACATTAGATTACGTAGTAAATTCCAAAATGTGCATATTAATAAATATAATAATAATAATAATAATAATAATAATAATAATAATAATAATAATAATAATAATAATAATAATAATAATAATAATTATAATTGAATTTTTATTTTATAAACTTCATAATGTTAAATATAAAGAATAATTTAATGTAATTTTTTTAAACTTATTTATTTATTTATTGGCCCTGAATAAGATTTTTATAAAATTTTACAAAAAAATGCACATACTTTAGAAATAATGAAATTTATAAAATACGAGCACACGCTTAAGAAAGTACAGAATAAAAATAAATTAATAGATAATGATCAAAATTTTTAGTATGTTATAGTTAACGAAACATATTGAACAAAAATTTTGGGTACCTTGCCGATCAATTAGGAGAGGACCCAAATTTTTGTTTTATATAACGTTTCGTTATCTATAACATACTAAAAATTCGGATCATTTTCTAATAATTTATTTTTTCTATCATTGCCGAGGGACCTTACTTAAGAAAAATTATTTATTTTTATTAGTATTTCAGATGGCATTATTAAAGTTACGGAAACATGTGCTTCCGGTCTGGTTTGATTTTGGTGGTTTTATTCGTAACGTTTAAATATTATAAAGAAGTGATTCAAAAAGCATTTTGTATACTTCTCTGATACTGCCGAGAAATATTGTTAAGCTTTTATTTCTATTTTTTTTTCTATAAACGTAAAAGTGTAATAGTAATATTCTAAAGGGAATTTTACTACTAGAATCTTCTCTTAATCTGAAATTTTGGATAATTCCAAACTTTCAAAGATTTAGCATAATAGAAGATGTGTGTTCGTATTTTAGTAACAAAATATATTTCAATAAAATAATTAAAATTCGCGAGGAGAAAGGTATAATAAGTATTTTAATCGGGAATATGTGTTTTGGTATCTTTAAATGCTCTTAAATAAGGATACCTATCCAAAAAGAAACTTTCACTGGAATAATTTTTCTTAATCGTACCTCAATTCATATACGTCAATACATATACATATACCTCAATTCAAAATAATAAAAATAGTAAAATTTTATTTTAGAATTACATTCCCAAAATATTTTTACTATTTTTGGGAATAAGTTTTTTGAAAAATTATTATATTATAAAATTTTGATGTTTTCCTAAATTTTGTATAATCAATAAGCGTCGTTTCATCTTTGGTTTTTTTTTTTTTTTACATTATTGAAATTCATGTAATTTTTTTAAATGATCTTACAAAAAAATTGTAAAATTTCCATTCGGCGATTTATAAAAATAAGGCCAAAAATTAAGGGTATTTCTTTTCATTGAAGGTTTTATAGCTTTAAATTTAGAAAGTCCGTTTTTAGTTATTTGTTTTAATTAGAGCAAAAGCTTTATTTTGTTATTTAAAATAAGAGGGGAATGTCTTAAAATGCTAGGCTAGGCGCATATTGCGATGTGTAATGCACGTGCATCGTATCATGACGCGATCGGAATGGCGTGGCTGCGTCACTCACGTTACGTTGGGTAGTGTATATTATCTTGTCACGTAATTATACCCTAGTACTCACGTGCCTTTTTTTTGGTGTTTTGTTTTTGTTTATTAGTTTATTATTGGTAGACTTGTGAGATGTGTTATGCGCGAGAAACTGTGTCTCGGAAACTGTATCACGCGTTTTTCATGTCTGACCAGTAGCGCTGCGTAGCGTCATGTCATCAATTTGCGCTGACCAATTTATTTGTTTATGTTACAAAAAATCACGCTTTGTCATGTCGGGTCGCATGCGCCTCGTGCACCGCAATATGTTCCAAGCCTTAATGTAAAAAATTGATTCCAAAAGTAGATAGATATAACCAGTAATTTATGTTGAAATACCTATCACATAAACCGTTTTACGGAATTTTTGGTCAAGTTAAGCTGTTGTGAAATTGAATGTTATTCGGAATTTTTTTTTTAAATCTTCGGATTTTCAAGTTTATTAAAACTTATAATGTTATTCTCACAAAAATTTTGTTTTTGCCCGTCGGCAATTGTTGATTAGTTACTAACTCATCTACAATCAGATTTTTCTTGCTGATAAATACAAATATACCTAATGTTACTACAGGAATATTGTCCATGAATGTTTAGTGATTCATGTTTCAATTATGTAACTATCTGCTTTACAACACCTTATTAAAATAAAAACATAAAATCCACGATTTCTCTAGTTTAATCGAATATGCCATCAGAAAGTATTTGAGAATTTCCCGAGAATTAAAAATATGATTTTGTTACTTTAAGGCTGAATAGGGTAATATTAAAATAGTTTTTATAATAATTTAGAATTTTCTTTCTAGAAGATTATTTTCGTCGGAAGTAGTATAACCCAAAATAAAATTCATATCTATAATATCTATGACTGAACTCAAATAAAAATAAATCTATATTTTAATACCACCTATGCACTTCATATAATTTTTTATATCTTTGAATATATTTGAATATACAAATATTGAGGACCGAAACTGTCAATGGATTTGTGCCAAGAATAGCGTAATTATGAATCCAATCCGTATGTTGTTTTAAATCAATTATAACAGAATAACTAAGCATTTTTCGAAAAATTTCTAAAGAGCTCAAAAGTGGACATAAATAAACATTTTTTTCGAATAATGCTTCGTTTTTGTGTACGAAGATAAGTTTTATAAACGATATAAGTTTGTAAAACAGTCATCACTTAACTAAAATTTTGTGATAAATACAAATCACAGTGAGGAAAAGAAATAGTACCTATATTACAAGAAAATACAAGGAGTTTAATTTAAAAAATCTTCTGTAGAAGCTGAGTAAACTATTATACCTAATGAATGGCGCATTTTGAATGTTTTTGATATTAAATAAAACAATGTTTTTATTTTTGTCAAATAAACCGACACACAACAATTATTAAAATGACTTTTAAAAAAATTGGAGTAAAAATCTATTTGGTGGTATATCCGGATTCTATTAATATTTGAGCTCTTCTTATTGCCAATTGATTGACAGTATGTGGTCCGCGATTTTGTATATACTCAAGTACCTCCAGCTCTTACTAAATAATCGTATTGTTATGTAAATATATGATTCATTATTATTATATGAGTAAACAAATAAAATTTTCTTATCAGAACGGCAATGTTTATAAAAAAAAAGTATGGTGAGTACATGTGCTAGTAACATTTGAATTTAATTACTAAATACGAAGTTTAAAAACACCTAGCCGTGGCCTCCACTTCGCTATTGAAGCTAACACTTTGTTAAGGCTATCGAATTGGGGTAGGCTTAAAATTTTATGTAAAATTCTTTTACTAGTTGGTTTTGAAATTACATTCCGTGAACGGTAAGAAACACTTTCATAAACTAGAATATTAAAGATATAAACAAAATTTAGTTAATTTATGATAAGATTATTACCATTTTGTTGATCTACCATTTTCATTGACAGAAAAATCGTTTTAAAGAAAAATAAATTTCGTAAAAAAGCTGTTTGAATACCCACGATCTCTTTAAGTAATATAGATGTCTGATATTACAATTTAGATATAAAAATTGTTCTTAATAAATTAATTTGATTGTTTTTTAATTTTACTTCGTAAATAGTTTGTGACGAAATTCTCTTGTTTTAAAAATAATTTTCCAACCACTATCTTAGAAAATTTTATTTATATAGATTTGAGTAATGAAATACATTAAATGTTTTGGTTGGCTCAGTCTCTTTTACACTAAAAAGTTGTGTAAACTAATATTTTAATTGGCATATGTTTAATTAGAACTGGCAAAACATCGATATACTTGTCAGTATCACCTTGACAAAACTTAATAAATAAATAAATGCATTTTAACTGAAAAGATACAGAGACTGCTGTCAGACTTGTCAAATAGAGTTGTTTGTAGTCCTAAGATCAAGGGAACAGGAATAAAATTTATCTTCAGTTTTTTACTTGATTCTTTACGTCAATATTGCGTTTGAGTTAATGCGGATAGGAAGTTTGCCTTTTAAGAAAAAATAGCTTATCATAATTTTATACATAACTTGATTTCGGTTCAAAACCTTCAAATATTTCGTTGCTGAAATCAAAATATTAGGTGTTCTTTGTGTCTGGATTAATGCAATAAAACGCTTTTAAGGGCGAAAGTGCTAATCACTTCTGCTATTCTCACCATGTTTCAGACACCATGGTGGAAAAAAATGTACTAATTGGAAATACGCAGGCTTCACATGACTTTATATGCTTTGCTTACAGTTCGTTAGCGCAAAGATTAATATTCATTGATCTTATGCTTATTTGAAAAGGAAATTCTAAAAACGCTTTTATGTATACCATAGGCTCAAAGGAAGAATAAATTTCTTATACCGGTGTCTTACTTTGAATTGAATTTTTTATCAGGGAATACATTTTGTTGGATGCTCGAGATCCCCATTGCTATAGTAATAATCTCATCTATGATTTATATTTCTATCTGTACTCTTCTACGAAGTACTAATAATTAGGAGTGGTTTCAGATACGTATTGAAAAAAATTCATGAAATAAACACAAACATTTTGATTATTAACCACATACACGCGAATTTTGATAAAATATGCTTTTGTTTACCACAATAGATAATAAAAATAATTGCGTTGCTTATGAATTTTATTAAATTAAAAAATTTAAGAAATTTTAGCTATTTGATACTTTAAAAAATAAACAAATAATAATACAAGAATATAGATCTACTTGTGCATTATGATATTGCAGCTTCGTGATATATATAGCTTTATTCCGTATATATCATTAGCCCTCCAGCAATGTATAAAAATATTTTAATATTTATAGAAGTATTCGGTACCAATATTGTTGGATAACCACTTTACTAAAGTCTTGAATTCTTTTAAAATTGTTCTAACATTTAAAAAAATTTGAAGCAGTTTTTTAAATTTCACTCTTAGGATGATTTAAAGTGTATTGAACCTTTTGTGTTAAAGAATATGTCAAAGTATATAAGTTCTAAGTCTAAAGTTTTTAACGCTATCAAATATTGGCTGCTTAAACAAAATTTTTGTGTGTGTGTTTATAGAATCACCTAATAGCCCATTTCTATTTTATCGTTCATCCGTGTGTCTGTCACCAAGATAAGATTGTGAATGAACAAATTTGGTTCATTGGGTCCAATGGATCTATGATCCTACTTTTGAACCATAAAAGATAGAAGAAAAATTCAAAAATAAAAATTAATTGTTTTTAATAAACAAATTTTGTTTGAAATATTTTTTCATAAATTTTTTTCATAAATTTAGTTAACAAACACACATATAATATTATAATTTATATTACTATTTTACATAAGTATTTATAACTGTATGTACTAAGTATTGAGTGTATTTTATGAATGCTAAGTATTGAGTATTTAAACAGTTCATTCAATGTTGCGTGGTTTATTAATATTCTACTATTGATCACGATAAATAGTTATTGTACATAATATGTAATGTTTCTATTTTTGTCATCAATATATTTATTGTTTTAATTCCCCTCTTTTGATTTGTTTAATTTTTACAGGTCTGATTTCTATTATTTAAATAAAATATAAAAGTGTTCTCTATGCAAATTGATGGTTGTAAAAAAAGTACTAGGCATATTTATATATTTTAGAGATGAACACGGAGTTTATAATTATTATTTATTATATTAAAATGTTTTAGTTTGTTTTTTTTTTTTTTTTTTAAGTTATTATTTTAAGTAATTTTGTAATCACTAATTTTATAATGAAAATTTTTACCTTATTCAGGAAAAATGATTCTTAAACATATTAGGTATAGATAATTTATTTTATTTTAAATATAAATACTTATTATTTGTTTTTATTTATCATAAATGGAAGATTTTTGTAATAATTATAATGCAAAAGCAAATACAATATATATAGTATTTAGACAGTTTTGATTAATTATAAAATTTAATCAAGCTAATTGCAAAAATTTCATTACTAAAAATATTAATCTCTTGAAACCCAAAATTTATTTATTATTTAAAATATAAGTATTCTAATAAAAAAGTGTGCCAAAAAATTTAGGTGACTTTACATTTTTTTGGCTAAAAGATAAGAAAAAAAAAACGTTCTAAAATCTCTTCTCAAAAACTTTTAAAAGCCTATGGAAGCCATTCATTGGTAGTTGTATTCGGAATACCGTCGACTGAAAAAATGGAAGCTAAGATAGTAATTAGCACATTCTTTTTTGTTACTTCTTTTTAAATCATATTTTTAATTTGAAAAAAAAAAAAACAATAGGATATAATAATGGTAAGTTTTGAAGCTTTATTAGTTTTTTAGAAAATAAATGCTCTCTCCTAGATAAATGAAATAATGATTATAATTGCATTAATATTTTTAGTATTGAATTTTTTAAGCATAATAATGAAAAAACTGATTAAGAATAAATTAAAATAAATATTACTAATAAGAATATACTCTTTGGTGTAATTATGTACTTTGATTACGTGAATGTGTGGTTTTTGCAAACATTTATTTAATTTAATTTTTTTGTTTTTTTGTTTTACTTTTTTTGGTGTAGTTTAATACGGATAGCATGCGTTTAAACATTTTGTTTTTCGTTAAATATGTACCCGGAAATTCCGAACAGGTTAAAAATGTTTAAAAAGAAAAATTTTACTAATAAAAATTACAAAAAACATTTAAAAATTACACAGCAATTATAACGCCACTTATAATTTTTTTTTTTTTTTTAATAATTAAAACACATTTGTGTTAATATTAATTTTCTATATTTTATTAAAATTGTGTATCGAAATATTTTCTGTTTGTTTGATCTAGAAGCTAAAATTAAACATTTGTATGGTATATAATCTCTGTTGTTAAGGCCATTGATATTGTTCTAGAAAAGATTAATACGATTAGAATATTATGTATTTAATATCTTTAAAATAAATTAAAATTTTATCGTGGATATAATTTAAATCGTAAATTAAAACATAAAATCTTATCAATTAATACATACACTAATTATTATTTTTATTGTAATATACAGTGTGTCCAATAATAGTACGAATATAAATTATGACAGTTTTTCTTTTTTTTTTTTTTCATGTTTGGCATTCACACTAATATTCTAAGAGACTTTAAAATTTTCTATAAAACACAAAATATCAAAAAATGTTATTAACTCGCCAAAATCTATTTATTGGAAAAATGACATTACCACATGCAAATTGCTGAACAGACTACAGGGAACATCGGGTGTCAAATCAATTATTCCAAATTAATAAAATTCTGAATAATGGCTCTTTTCTCATTAATTTACCGAAAGAAGTGAGGTCTATGGGACAACTATATGATTTTGTTTGAATGTATATATGCATGTATCTATTTATGTTTGTTTCCCAGTAAATTTCAAACACGTTTTCAAATTTTTATGAAATTTGCTACACACGTTTAATACTTTCAGAAAATTTACTGTATGGTAAAATTTTTTTAAATAATGTTTTTTGAGCCCCCTTGGGCCACCTGGGGCTTCGTAATAGGAAAATTTAAAAAGCATTATTGTTTTTTTTACTTGAATAAACTCATAAACAAATTACCATAAAGAGGTGTGGTCTATATTCACTTTTTTATAATAATAGGGTGTCCCCGTGAGTGTGGTTTACTGCTAAACAGAACAATTAGAAATTTTAGATGGTTGTTTATTTATAAAATTTAGTTCTTTGATCAACGATTTGTTTGTGATAATGTTATTGTTTTAACAAATAGAGAGGTCGAAAAACTAAAAAGATATAAAATATTTGTTAGATATATGCCAATCGTATTTTATAAATAGGAATTTTTATAAAACATGACTTTTTATTAGTGAAAAATGAAAAAATATACCCAAGAGATTTTAGGTATAGGTATGTCAATCTTACTGTTTCAACAACTTTAGGTCGTTTATCCTTTTTAAGATTATAGCCCATTGGGTCAGAGATACTTAATACAGACTTAGGTTTGTCGAACTAATTGAGTCTAAGAAATTGGAAATAATAATTTATTCACAAACCAAACTTATTTTTTGCCTTCTTTTTCTCTATCTCATTACCAAATAGATCTAGCCAGTAAAGGTAGAAAAATTCCACGTGTTTTCATGTGTTTAAAGAAAAAAACCTTATCGTATTAATAATATTCCAACTGAAAGAGTAATTGGTACTTTTATTCATTTTCTATTTTTCGAAACTTAACGAAACGTTTATTTTTTTTTTTTAATACTTCGAAAATTAAACATTTTAGGTTTTGTATCTCTTTAAAAAATATCAATTGTCATTTTTTAAGTGTTTCAGAAAAAGGGTGATGACTTTCTGTAAGTTATTTTTTTCATAATCAATATAAAAATATTTTAATTTAGAACAATAAATAATAACGTTTGTTTGTTAATACATATGTTTACTTATTTATGCATAAGATTTAAATAAATAAATGTGTTTTAAAAATAGAAAATAATTGTTTTTGTAAATAAAAAATATATTATAAGTTATTCATTTGATTATTTTGACTCTTTGAATATATTATATTTATTTATAACATAATCATGATGTTTTTTAAACTTGATACATGCAAAAAGCTCGAAAAATACGTTGAATAGAGAAAATTTCTTCAAATAAAATACGTACTGTTATGAGAAGTTCAAGGTTAAATGCGGACCAACTTAATGAAATGGAACCTCCTTATTTTTATTGCAGTTACGGATTCTATAAAGATCAATATTCAATTTTTGCCTGAATATTGTGTTCCTATTCATTTCAGCTCTGAGTAAAAATTAACAGACATTATTTATAACTTAACTGTTCGCTTTATTCAATAATGAAATGAATTTCTCAAAATTTCTTACTATGCATACTTTTTAAGAGCCCTGAGTAAATATTAAACGTCATATAAAATACAAATACAAAAATAATGGTTAATAAAAGAAATAAAGCTTCTTGAAAAAGTTCGGTTTTGTTGGGCTAAATTATCAGGTTGGTTTCTTTTTGATAATCGATAAGCCATACAAGTTGATATCAATATTGATTTAATAATTAGTAATTAGCATTTTAATCAAAATGAAAATCTATATTTTTGTATTTTTGACTACAAAAAGTATTTTTTTGTAAAGTACCTCAAGAAAAAATATGCTGATTATCGTATATAAATGTTTGATCAGACTACATTTACGCAAAACCTGACAAAGCAAAGAAAATTGATTTTTGTTAAACAGTGAATAATCAGTTTAACGTATTGTTCACAGGCATCCTATTTTCTTTGCGAGCAAAAATATTATTAATCGGTTTTACAAGTAAAATTTATGGTTTTCATTTAAAAAATATAAGTTTCCTAGACAATTTTAAAACAGTTGAAAATGTTTTTATTATTAAGAAAATGTTGCAATATTTTTTATTTCTCTTTCAGGTTGGATGTTTTAAACATTACTTAATTATTATTTTTAAATTATTAGCTCGATACAAGTAAACATTAGTCTTTGAAACAAAAAGAAACAGAATATCTAATGAAACGCTTCAGCCAGCAGTCTGCTTTAATATTAAGATTGTGCATGTCAAATTTCATAACATTTGCGCGTATTTTGAATGAAGTAAAATCATATATTTTGCATTGCATTTAGTCTTATTTTTTGTATCAACGACTCTTAATGTTTGATTGACAATAATGTAACTATTTACAGTTATCTATTTTAAATAGATAACTTTAAATAGTTACATCTCTAAAATAAATCAATTGAACCCACCAGAAACATAACAAATAAACAACTGTAAAGGTGCAGTTTTATTATTATAGTATTACGATTAATTCAAATTTGGCATAATACAAATATTTCGAATATTCAATGTAACTAACTTCAATTCGCTATTGTCATTATTATTTATAAATTTCACACAATTTTAATAAAATCCAAAAATTATTTAACTGTTTGTTATTATTTTTTGTGCATAGTTGAAAATAATATTTTCAAGAAAAAATTATAAATATGCAAATAAAATTTTGACAATAATAATTTTTTCTTGAAATATGAAACGTGCGTAATACGTTTTTGTTTTTATTTATTTTGTTTGTTTTTTTTAATAATTCTAAACATTTAAATATATTGTTTTATACAAATTTATGCAATTAACATATTGGCACAAACGTAGATTTTTAAATGAAAAATATTTTGGAAGAATCCATAATGTAATAAGCCTATTTTTGTTTTCCAGATAAATGAAATCCAAACAATTATGATTACTATTTTTATGTTTGTTATTGAACGTTAACGTTGGGAATCCACATTAAACAAACTACAAGAATTAATAGAATTATACGATACAAAATTTATTTTATTATTGTGAAGTCTGTAAAAGTTTGAACAGAGTTCACAATAAACAGAGCGAAAATCTGTGTAATGTGGATTCACCATTATATAAATATACTTTCTATGATATTTTAAATATCTTTTAAGTCCCTAATGCCTGGAGCGATTTTACAAGCGTTAGAATTTTTTAAATTAAAATTAGGAGCACTTAATTTGCTTTGTCATTCACGATAAGATATTGCAACATTTTTAGCCCGTTGAATTTATAAGTTTACGAAGATTGGGATATGAACAATAGTTTTGCTCAATATACTCAATGTATTCCAAATGTTCAATTGTTAGGCATTTTTGCCATTTTTTTTGTGTAATATGTCTAATCCGTACGAAAGCTCGTTGTCTTGTTAATCAAACATTGACATTGACAAGCGTTTTTATGATTCAAGATAAGGGTAAAGTTTTTCTTCCAATAGCCGGGCGTAAGATAGATAGATATTTTCAAAATGATACTTTTATCTTTAAAACATTTATCTTTAAAATATTAGGAAACCTAGGATATATTTTAGGAATGTGGATTGATTTTTTATATCATTTGCCCCTGATTTTGGACACCAATAAAAAATTGTCAATTAATAGAGAATGATGATGGGTTAAACCAAAAAAATGTTAACTCAAATAAGGGATGAATCTATTTTCTGTTTCATCCATTAGGGAAGACCTAGAAATAAACTATATTTGACAAATTTGTACCCCTGGCAGCTGTTGGTAAGTATTTGTTAATTTGATAGAACAACACTAACACATTTGAAACCATTTTTTTTTGGTTTGTACAAACATCACCCTTTATCAATAGACAACTTTTTGGTACAGGAAAATTTTTACTATTTGCAACTAAGATCGAGCATAGTCCAAAAAAAAAAGTTTTTTCTGAAATTTCTTTTATGAAAGTGGAGGATTTCGGATGGTTTCTGTTTTGTATACTATACGAAAATTTTCGATGAATAAAATATTTTGGAAAAATAAAAAGTGACTAGAGTTTCAAATAACCCAATATTCACTTTGCTAACAATATTAAAAAAAAATAAAATCGAACAACTTCTGTCTTTGAAGAGATAAATTTCTGATCTCAATGGCTGCTAATCTTTGGTATGTAAATTTTTGACTAACATGTAAGACTTCAACTGGGATACTTTAACGAATTTATTACTATTCAATATACAAAGGTGCTTTATTTTATTGCTTAATAAAATTTTATTTTAATTCAAATTATATACTTTTGAAATATTTCCTTTATCTTGTTCATTTTTTTGGTTCTTTAACTATAAAAATAATACAGTAAAACCTTAATAACTTATTGGACATCAAATAAAGCATGTATGTAACATTTATAAGTAATATATTATACATAAACATTTGACCTGCTAACTATTCACAACCCCAAATCTTAAATATGACCCATTAAAAACCGCTTTAAAAACCTTAGTATGTTTTTAACATTTTCCTTCCATCTTATTTTAACCAGGTTGTACTGTATATTAAAGAGTGGACCGCTTTTTAACTGCTTTGATACGCATACTCCAAGGGATTCCCACAAAATTTTTTGTTGTACACAAAATTTCTGTTCAAAAGACTCTTCTATGTCTTTTAAATAAAATATAACTAATCTTATTAATTTCATGTTATTGGAGATTGATCCACTTCAAACAAATTTTAAAAGTAAGGTTATATTTTGTATTGTGTATTTATTTATTGAATCGATAATGAAAATTTTGTAGAAACTAGTACGAGGAAAATTGCATAGGTATACCACTGAAAACATATCGTGGTTTTGGGATATTTTTACAAGAATGATTAGAAGTATATTTGCCGCAATTTTTCATTTTATACATTACCCAAATATATACCGATTAAAATTGCAAGACTCAGTATAGAACATATTAACAGATACCTACCTATATAGAATATATCTGAGGCTATATGATTTACTTACATGCGTTACACAATTTGATCAAATTCAACGGACTAAACAAGTTTGATATCGTGTATGACTAAATAATTAAAACTTAATTTGAAAGATGTATTTATAAGTATACCTATAATCATTTGCGATATTCAGCGTAAGAGAAATGAATTATAAGCCTTTATATAATTTCAAGGCACGTTACACAAAATTGGTCAAAAATTCATTATTGTAAATATTTATGGTTTAAATATGTTGTGATAAAAATTTTTTTTTATTTTATTTATGCTCAAATCAAAACATATTTTTCAATTTGTTCAAAAAATTTTTTACTTAAATTTATTTCTTGATTGTGTTGTATTTTTCTTTTTATTTTAAATTATTTTACAAATGGACTTGACATATTAATTTGATGGTGTCTTTTACTCATGATTAAAATGGAACAGTCTTTATACCGACCCATAATAATTGATTAATACTATAAGCGTTTATCAAATACGTTCGACACCGTTTAATTTTGTCAAAGTAAACTAATAACTATTGTTTTTTCATTAATTTAACTAAATCTAAATTTTAACGAACATAACTAATTTGTACACATTTTCTTTCAAAAATTCAAAAATGTGATACATACTCTAAATTAAAGCTTGTATTTTAACAAAATCGTTTTTTACTTTAATTATTTAATTTTTTTTTTTTTTTTTAATTTACAATTCTAACCTCTAAAATGGACCCAAAACTGCAATATTTATTTTACTTTTTTGTTAGTTTTTTTTTTAAAAATATATGTTCTCTACAATTTTTAATGTCTACCATTTTTAAATTTATAATATTTATAACTGAAACTTCGTAACTAAAACGATTTCTCAAAATGGACATTACTAAGTACAAATATTGGTGTTTAATTAATGGACCATACAATATCTATTAAAAAATAACTTTTTTTTAAATGTAATTTAATACTGTTTCTCTTTGATATTCAAAGTTACATTTTTCAATTTTCAATTTTATGCTTTTTTACATAATTTTTGTGCGCAGGGTAGTGGGTTGTGTGTAATTAAAACTATATGACATGATTTATAATTCTAGAATATATTTAAATCATTTTGCAAATTTCTTTATGTTGAGTGGTAACTATTGGGCGAGCCAAAACAGAAAAGGATTACACCATTTGATTAAAATTTTTCCAAATATAACTCCACTAAATTTCTTAGAAAAATCAAATTTTCATATTCTTTCTTAGCCTATATCTCCAATAATAACCATTATTTCGCTAATGTAATAGTCTTAAAAAATTGAAACATTTTGTTTTGAGCCACTTTAAGGTTTTCAAAAATCCACATATTTATTCAATAAACGACGAAAATTAATTTTTAATGCGTCTATATTTTCAAAGTTTATCAACTGACTTAATTTTTATCAGACGTGTAAGAATTATTGAAAATAAATTTTTATCGTTTATATAATAAATAAGTGAACTTTCGCAAAGCTAGAAATGACTCAATTTGAAATGAAAAGAACTCAATTTTTTAAGATAATTACATTTGTGTAGATAGATATTGCCTAATAAGTAAAGTGAAAATTTCTTCAGTTTTTCTAAGAAATCTAGAGGAGTTCGACTTTGGAGTAGATAACGATTTAAATAGAGGTTCAACATGCAGCTGGAATGTCTCATGCTATTTGTACATCAAAGGACAGAACATTAGTTCTTTGTCCATGTTAAAAAATAGAAATATAATAACGCAGGTAATCCAAATGCGTTCTTATGATACGTCGAAAGATTATTGATAGTTTTGTGGCTGCTAAAGATGTGACAACGATTGATTTGTTTTGCTCTAGGCATATATAGATTAGTCCATGGTTTTCACATATTTTAAATTGGATATGGATTAGGTGGATAATTTTTTAATACAAAACCTTTAAATATTATTCTTTCTTGCACTAAATAGTTTGACTTGTAAAAACTATTTTGTAGCTAATATTTTTCTACGTTCTCCTACCAATTTTTTGTTCACAATTATTTTTTGAAAAAAAAAATAATGCAAAATATTTGTACAATTCTAAAATTATAAATAAAACATGACTTTTACGGGTAATGAGGATAAATTTTTTTTTATTAAAAAAAAAAATAGTTTATTGGTTTCAATTAAGAAAATTATTAAAATTTTACTTAATTTAAAGTATATTTAGATGGGAAGTGATTTACAAAACATGCAAATTTTCACACGATTTCGATTTTGAATCTCGAGCCCAGACTTTACCCAACAAACCTTTCACTTTTAAACTGGCTGATGTACGTGTACCACGATATTTTTTTGGTGAATTTTGCGGACTATCTGTATTTGCTGATGATGAAGTACCCCAACAATAACCTATTGTTTTTGTTACATCTTCTACTTCACCATTTGGATTAGAACCACCGCCACATGAAGTTAATGCTGACGTAATTGTATTACCAACACGATTTGGTGATTTATTACGATTCTTTTTGGAACAACTACGCTTACGAAATAAGTCTCGGGTTTTCTCGGGGTTTTCTAATTTTAATCGAATTTGTGTTAATAAACCAACAAGTAATTCATCCACATTATGATTGATGCCAACTGATGTTTCAATAAATTTACAATCGTATTGTGTTGCAATTGCTTTCCCCTCTGTAAAAAAAATAGTAGAAATTTAATTTAATTTTTTGATAAAAACATGTGTGTTTTAAGAAGATCTGAATCTAACATTTTTTATTTACCAATAATTTCGAAAAATTGTAAATGGAAAATTTGATACTTATTTACGTATTATTTGTCGAGATTTAATATTTCGTTAGTTACTTAGTAGACTGTTTTTTGACTTTATTAACAAAATGGCGAATTTGTAAATAAAAAAATGAAAATATAATTTGCAACTATAGGCTAGATAACAAAAATATCAAATCGGTAAACCATAAATATATTTATAGGTTGTTGGACGTTGGTTTGTATACTTTCATACGAAAATTGTAAGCGCTGGTGACTTAAGAGTAATTGGAAACTAACTTTAGAGGAATTAAACTCCTTACATAAAGTACATTCCTTTCTGTAAAGATTGTGCTTCAAACAAGATGTTGAATTAAATTACATGTGATGCACATTGTATTGCTTTCAGTTTTCGCTCAAAAATACTTAATTTAATACTAAATTAAAAAAATACTCATTCAAATGTTATAAAATTTGGTAAGCATAATATTGATATAAAAACGGAGGGCTTGCCGAAGAGAAAAATTTCTAAGTTAACTAAATTCAAAATTCGATTTTTTATTTAAATTTTTTCGAGAAAACCTTTTGAATAAGCCCTATTGAAATTTCAGAACTTTTGTATAAATATTCTTTGAGTTATTTATGCGCAAAAATTGAAATATTTTACATAATGGAGGGCGCCTCAGTAATATGTTCAATCCCCCTTAACTTAGTCGGGTCGAGATAGTCCAACGACAAAAGTATTAGCTTCGTATGTAAATTTTACAAAATACTCTAAATATGCAGTTTATACAAATATGAATACAAATACAATTATTAGCATGTATTATAAGTATATATTCATTTTGTTTCGTTTGAGCTGAAATCGTGGGTAATGCCAACATTTTAAGAAAGCATGTTTCACAGAATAGTTGTTTAAAAACAAATCATTTTTTGTTCTTGAATTTTTCTTTTATCTTTAATGGTATAAGAGTCGGGGATCCACTGAACCAAATGAATCGATTTTGTTCACGAACTTAAATTCAATTTTAAAGCCTATGAATACGACACCAAAATTTCAGCACGCTATAGAGATCCTATAATGAACTGATGCCATTGGAACTGACTGCCACCTACACCTTTAGATTACGAAATATATCATATGGATGTTTAAAAGGATGCTGTTGTTGGTTGTGGTTGCAGAAAGTTTGGCAACAAGTGGCCTATATTTTGTAAATAATGTAGAGGTAGAGTATATCGGCAAAGATATGGATAATAAAGTCGATGTTCCATTCGAAAGAATGAATTAATATTCAAGAATTAATATGTTAATGTATGCAATATACCAAAAATAATATATTTTTGTGTGTAAATTATTTTTAAATATGTATTTAGTATTTTGTAAATTACATTAAATAGTTTTTTGTTTTATTTCCAGTCGCCCAAGATAAAGTGTTTAGTTTCGCCACAATGTCAGTTTCAATTAAGCAAAATACGTCATGATACTTATAATACATGATGATAATTGTATATGTATTTAAATCTGTATAGACTGCATATTTAGAGTATTTTATTCATGCTAATGATTAAGAATATTTTACACATTACACACAGAGATAATCGAGTATCTAACAATCTTCAATATCGAGTATCTAACAATTAGCACTATTAGTTGTTATCTTCACTTGTTTTACTGAAAATTAGAACAAAAAATTAAAATACTGAAAAAATCGCCGATTTTTAATGCTACAACATTGAATATCTCAGTAACCAGCATTCCTATAGAAAGTTAAATTTTATACAAAAAAATGTCCTTATAAAAATCTCCAATTTTAAGCTGCTTTCCAGTTATTTCGAAATAACTGAATGAGGAGCATTATAGATAATCTTACATAAAAATCGCATCACTGATAAACGGGACACTTTGTGATTTTATCATATTTAGGTGCCAAACTTACATATTAAACAAAAAAAAAAAATATTTAAACGTAATTGTTTGTTTCTATTCTTTCGAAAATTTAAATGGTCTATAGGATAACATTCGAAATCACGGTTTAACTATTTGGGGCATTGGTTTGTATCCTGAATGTTATTTTAACTCGTTTAAATGAGACTATAGGTTATTTGGATGAACTTAATTGAATAACATATGTTATATATGTTTATAATTAAAGATTGGAAATGATTTTAAAAACAAAATAAGTTTTAGAATAAAAATATGGTATATTTACCATCTGTTGTTACAACTCTCGATCGAACCAAATCAGCTTTGTTTGCAACAAGTATCACTGCCTTTGATGCAACCAAACCACTTGTCCATAGTGTAGCTAAAGCACGTTCAGCAACTTCTAGGCTACTTCGATCAGCACAGCTATAAACAACACAATATGCTTGTGGTTCTTCACCTGCATTGTATGTTCCCGTCACATTGTCTGGCTGAAAATTTAAAAGAAAAGACAATTTAAATAATTAAGAAGTATAATCATCATCTATGCCATACTTATAAATCATATTATAAAACTAAAATTTTGAAGAATAACCACCATTCACTTTTATATGAGTTTTATTGAATGCTTTTGAGATAGGTATCTCAAAAGTTTTCCAAATTTCAAATTAAACTAACAGTCAAAAAAAAAACAGGGTGAAATTTTTATAAGTGCGATTTTTTGATTGAATAGCAAACTTATGCATTTATATAATACAATTTATTTTAACATATAACGTCAACAAATTAAAAAGGCAATGTCATTTAGAAACTTTGGTATTATTTTTGTACGAGAGTCACAGAGCTGTAATTATGATCTATATTGCAAAATATATGTTAGAGCATAAAATAAGCTTATATAACTCACTAAAATGAAAAAATGAAAATTAAAAATTGGTTTTTGCTCATAAGATTTGTACCCGATGTCATAAAATTTGTCACCAAAATGTAGGTTTTTCGAAGTACTTTAAGGAGTTGATACTCATTTTATATAATAACCGCAGTTAATTAATTTTTAGTTTTTGTTTTCCAGCTTTTCTTTCCATTTTATTTTTGCCCCCCAGTTGCTTCGCCTATAAGTTAAATTGGCTTAAATGAGCTTTTAAATAATTTAATTTTTGTGATGTACAAAAATATCACAACATTGCATTTTCGTTCTATTTTGGAAAATAAAAATCGAAATCTTTATTTCATAAAAATCATTATTTTAAAGACGGAAAAATTTAAAATAATAGTAATGCATCGGCGGCTTCATTTTTGAATTCTATACATAATTTTTGCTCTAAGAAATACATATATCTATGCGAAAAATTGAAAGTCAACCGACGGTTACAGGAAAGTAAAAACTGTGTTTGTAGAAGTTAAATATGCATTAAATACTATGTCCGTATGTAAATTTTTATCCTATTGATAATAAATTATTGATAAATGACGTTAGTTTAATCTACAAATTTCCTGCAACAATGATTTTTGATTCGATAACTTTTAACTTTTATGGTTCAAATAAATTTAAAAATATAGGTTTATTCACTTGATAATACTAATTGCATTCCAATTTGATGTTAAAAAAAATTATCTTAAGTATTTGAAAAAAAATTATCATACAATATGTTTAACGTCATGATTTACATTTTAAATAGAATAAAAATAACAATTAACAAAAAATATGAATAAGATTTAAAATAATTGAAATATAATCGGAATAAGTACTATTTTATGAAGAAAAAATTCTCAAATGTATTCGTTAGAGTATCTAGAGCTTTTTACCTAGGAATTTTACTACAGTGAAAATGTATTGATGGCAATCTTTCTGGATTATGTTGTATTCACGAAACACTAAAATGATTACCTATTAATTTAAGGTGTTTTATTCTCAACACTACTTGATATCCAATACGGCCGTGAAATTTGTGACATTGACATTGAAAATAACCACAGAATTCGATAAAACTAAAAAAATAAACGCAAAAAATCTTCTATAAAGTTTTTTCGAGGAGTCAATATCTATGAAGCTATGACAAAAAATGATGATTTGTCATTGTCAATAAAAAGTTGTAAGTTTTTAAACATTTTTTTAACGAATTTAAAACATTTTATCGAAAACAGTTTACGTAAAAATGTGAATCTTATAATTCAATAGTACGAAATATTTTGCATTTACATAAGCGGATTCTCTCACGAAGCGGAAATTTAGGTAGTGCCATATAATGTTGAATAGGATAATTCGAACAATAATTCTGAGAAAACTTCCTACATCTGGAAGTACGTTAAAGTCCTTCATATTGAATTTTTATTGAAGTCGTTAGCCCAAAAACTACGGTAATTATAGTGAAAATATAATTTTGTTTACTCTATATTTCAATTTGAAACATTTGATTTCAATTAAAAATCAAGTCCTGGCAGCTTTATATAAGATAAATGTTTCCCTGCTATACACGAATATACTCACTTTAATAGATATATGTTCGGTATTTCATCAACGATTGTGTAGCAATTTCGATATGACACAAAAAATGCATTTTCTACATTTCAATCATAGAAAACTTTCTGTATCATTAAGTTGACCAAGTTAATTTAATTTTTTTTTTTGTGAGTTTCTCTTAAAATTTGTTTCCCTTAAATATTCAATTTAATTTCACAAATTTAAAGTGACTGATGTAAAACTACATCATGTATCTAGCTAGCACTTACGAAATTTATTCAAAATCGGATGCGTGTTTTGCGATAGACCTCAATTTATGTGAAAATAATCAATATCAGTATATTTACCTAAATAACTATACCTCTTTAACGGCTTGACTAATTGATCTACAATTTGGAAATGAGGTAAAAATATACATAGAATACATTTTTCGCCGTGACAGTAAGCTGATTTTATTTTTTTCACGTTTATTCGTTCCGATTTTCAATTTTTCTTTCATAACGATGGCATAGAGTAATTGATTTTGACATAAGTTAAACTATCAATGTAAACCTTTGTAATTGAAGTATGCACTTGTTTATCGATTCACTTCATTTTTGCGCTTTTTTGAATTATGTCAACTTGTGAACTTATCAAAATTGTTCTGTATAGAAGGTTTTTAAGATTTTTTTTATTTTTATTTTTATTTACAATACAGTTACTTCGATTTTAATGAAACTTTATATGTATATTCAAATAACGCGATGACCCTAAAATTCTACGCTCACTGAATATACTCACTTTAATAGATATATGTTCTGTATTTCATCAACGATTGTGTAGCAATTTCGATATGACACAAAAAATACATTTTCTACATTTCAATCATAGAAAACTTTCTGTATCATTAAGTTGACCAAGTTAATTTAATTTTTTTTTTTGTGAGTTTCTCTTAAAATTTGTTTCCCTTAAATATTCAATTTAATTTCACAAATTTAAAGTGACTGATGTAAAACTACATCATGTATCTAGCTAGCACTTACGAAATTTATTCAAAATCGGATGCGTGTTTTGCGATAGACCTCAATTTATGTGAAAATAATCAATATCAGTATATTTACCTAAATAACTATACCTCTTTAACGGCTTGACTAATTGATCTACAATTTGGAAATGAGGTAAAAATATACATAGAATACATTTTTCGCCGTGACAGTAAGCTGATTTTATTTTTTTCACGTTTATTCGTTCCGATTTTCAATTTTTCTTTCATAACGATGGCATAGAGTAATTGATTTTGACATAAGTTAAACTATCAATGTAAACCTTTGTAATTGAAGTATGCACTTGTTTATCGATTCACTTCATTTTTGCGCTTTTTTGAATTATGTCAACTTGTGAACTTATCAAAATTGTTCTGTATAGAAGGTTTTTAAGATTTTTTTTATTTTTATTTTTATTTACAATACAGTTACTTCGATTTTAATGAAACTTTATATGTATATTCAAATAACGCGATGACCCTAAAATTCTACGCTCACTTAATGGTGTACTTATAATTTTTTTTTCAGTTTAGAATTTTTCAGTCGCATTTTTTGTTTATTTGAGTATACATATAAAATTTCTTCAAAATCGCATGAATCGTAATGTTATCAAATGTGTTTTTTACAACTATGCAAATAGAAAAAATCTTAAAAAGGTTTTATAAATGATGATGTTTTTAACTTGACATAATCCAAAAAGCTCGCAAAATAAAGTGAATCAAGAAACTTGTTTCACACAAAACTTGAATCATCATTTGAAATAAGGTTGCATACTTACTTAAGGTTGCATACTTACTTTTGAGAGGATGGGTTCCTGTATCTCGTTATTTGTCATTACTTCAATACTTAACGAATATTGATAAATTAAAAATAATAATAAACCTTTGTTTGGAGCTCTAAATATTTAATAAATTTTATAAAAATATAATGTCATTGTATTTAAATTCTATTATAAGTAGGCTTCTTTTCTATGGGTAACAAAGACTAACAATGAAATAATAAGTTCATTTCACACGTGCATTATGTACACGCAATATAGTATTTAAAAAAAAAATAATTTATGTTAAAATAAAACATGAATACCATTCGTTAAAGAATTCGTAGTGTTAATTTTAGTTTTGCAAACTGCGTAGTGTAAAAACTTTTCTATTTATACAATATAATATCGATGTTAATAATATTTTTTAAAAAATAATAGTAAAACGTCGATTTAATTAGTTCCATCCTGAAAGTACAATAAATAAACTGAAAAATATTTGAATTTTTTTACTTTTCTTAGTAGCATATTGTGGTTTTTTCGAGATTCCGCAGGGCCTAAGGAACAAAACCAAGAAAACAATTACGTCTTTTAAACGTGTCAGTGAAGTCACCTAAAGCCGCTTAAAGGTAAAAAAAGCGTAAGGTTAAACATTAAAAGTTGTAAAATACTTGTCATATGTGACGTCTATTTAAATAGCATTAATATACACCCAAATCGGAATGGAGACTTAAAATTGGTTCGTTCGATGTTTAAATAACAACCTAAACCATATTGTTAGAGTTTTCACATAAATTGTAATATAATATAACCAAATGTCCACAAATAACCAAAAGTCGCTTTGAACAGATTACAGTCATGGGAAGATTTTTATAGACAGCTTATCCCGCAACAATTCGGTTTCACAGCGAACCATTCAGTGGTGAGTCAACTTCTCCGGTTCTCCAAGTACATTTCTACTGGATTTAACAGAAATAAATCGACAGTAATTCTTTTAAACATTAAAAATGATATTGAATGCAGGTTCAGTTTGTCTTATTTAATCGGAGGAATAAATTTTCCTTTTATTCCATTGAATTGAGGATGTTTATTACTAGAATCCAATCAAAAGTATTGAGTATCTGAGAGGTATTCTGCAAAGGTTGTAGAATTAGATATAGAACGCCAAAAAGTGCATGGCTCTTGGAAATAAACTTTTTTCTAGGCCGTTTACTTTACACCAAGAATAAATTGGACGAACGTCTAAAACTTTAAAATTTCTGACATGGCATCTGCCAATTTATCCAAACAACCTCAGAAAGTCATGTTAATCTCCTTAATCCACCTCGTACGTTGCTCTGCAGGAGGATTCACATGATGTTAATTATAACTAATGTTGTTGTTTTCCTAATTGTAATTTCCTTGTAGATTTGAATTCGTTATTAAGTTAGTTATAATGTACAATCAAGTTTAGTTTTCAATTCTAATGTGTTTTTTTTTTGGTCCCTTGGTTTGGATAGGGTGTTACTATTAGAAGTGCTTACTTATTTTGTTATTTAAGTTGTACGTCCGAATATTTTGAAATTTCAACTATTATATTTTATCATTGTCTTAAGTAGCGCGGAATAATAAAGACTGGAATTTTTTACTTTTCAACCTAGTCACCGTCTAAATGGGAATCGTTCCAAATCTTATATGGGTGCAAATAATACTTGATATTTTTGAACATATTAAAAATAATTGATAATCCTTATGGCCCATAATTTAATCAGCATTGATTTTTATGGATAGTCTAGAAATTCTTTTTAAAAACACGTTCAAATATTTAAAAAGAAGTTACTTTAATCTATGAGTATCTTAGTTTGATTACCACATCCTAAAATTGTTAAATAATTTCTTTAGTTTATAATTCAAATAATATGCATTATTTTAATTTTCTAGAAAAAAAAAACTAAACAAATGCATTACTCATAAAATGTTTGTAACATTTTTTTGTGTTGAATGAAATTCTAATGAAGAATTTAAATGCATTGAGTTGATTATATGATTATTTTAATCATTAAATATTCATAAAATTTGTCACGTTAATAAGACACGATTTTGAAATATTCTATTCATTCTCAAACCATTAACGTACTCTATTTTTGAGTTTTCGCACATAAATAAGTCAAAAAATGATTATCGAAATGTTATGAAATTTGGTATTCATAATTAAAACGGGCATAACGAAGGGTTTTTTTGCGGGAAAACATCTTAAACCTCTTTTTGGTGAAAAATTTTCGACATGCCTTTCATTTTCTAGTCCAGTTTTAACTTACCTAATTTCATAACATTTCGATAAATATTTTTTGAGTTATTTGTGCGCAAAAATTCAAAAGAAAATACAATATAATTAAAATACATTATTGTGTATAAGAGTCTTTATTGTAGATGCCTCTATCAAAAACATAACCCATTTAGGTTTTCGAATCAATTTTAATTCTATTTTTGGGCTTTGTTATGGTATTGCCTTCAGTTTCACACTTCGATTTGTAAAATAGAAAATTCAGTATCAGTATCTTATATCAGTTATTTGCACTTTATAACTTTTTTAAACAATTTAGCAAATGTTGTGAATCAAAATGTAGTGAAATTCGGAAAGCACAAACTGAATAAAACAAAGCGTTTAAAAAAATCAAAATTTATTAATATAAAACTTAATATCGGGTTCTCTGATTTTATATTTGTATTGTGTGGACCTAAGTTCATTGCATGAAGCGACCCGACAAACGTTCTTTTTGAATATAAATAATTTCTAGTAAATATTGCGGTAGTTAAATAAAAAATAACTAACATATTGTTAGTGTGTGGTGAGCAGAACTTGATCTAGTGATATGTATTTCCTTTGGAATCATTATTGAGAAAGTTACTGGTATCTGTCGACTCGCTGCCTAAGAAGTACAAATTCATGGCCGATTAAAAAAAATTTGGTTTAGTTGTCTACGTTTTTGATTATATTTCTTCGAAAGCTTAAAGTAACAGCCTGGGTTCAGCCTTCGGCCTTAGTGCTCGCTTTACTAGCAGGAAAAATATTTCACTTCCAAGGAAAGCTTCACAAGAAGGCCTTTTGCCCAAAAATCTCGCTTCACTTTCAAGGTTAGAAAGACCCTATGTAAGGCTTACGGCCTAACAACAAGTATTTCTACGACCTTAGTTTTCGATTTGCTCGAAAGGAAGGTATGATGGGCATTTGTTCTAGGAACTCCTTTATAAACATATTCATATACTCTTTAAATTTTCCATCGAAACGGCCAGGTAAAAGCTATTGGAAAACAAAGTAGCTTTGGTTACTCATTATAGACTCGTTTATTACCCTATTTATATAACTCAATTCAATGTATAAATACTACTGACATTGTTCAGAAAATTGAGTCATCTTTAGAAAATTTAATGCATTTTAAGTATTTTTTTCTCCGATTTCAGATATATGTAGCCGTTCTAGAGATGTCTGCAAAATACAAAACCCTTCCCATTTTTAACTACAGGTTTGATACGATTTATAGTTATTTACGGGTCTCAAATTTTTTCTAAAAGCTTTAAGATGCCATTTTGAATTGAATAATACCATATAATGCAAATAAAACGAACTTTATTTGCATTATTCAATCCAAAGTTTGGAAATGAAAACGCCTGTGAAACTTTATAGTCCCTCAATGAACCGATCACATTTGTTTCCTTTAAATTTTTACTTATATATAATGCACAGGTGGTTTGATTTACATTTGTGAATTGAATTACTAGTTAGTGTTCCTATGAAAAATTTGAACAGATTTGCAAGTATCTATTCAAGATTTGCACATATATTGAACACAGGAAGAAATATGACGAAATTTTATTAAACATTCTTTCAAAAAATTTTTTATTTTTGATTAACAAATATATGTTTTGATTTATTATGTATACTTTTATTTTAGGAATATGCATTTCTAACATAGTTCCTAACAAAACTAATTGCACGCCTTGCCTTTCTCTTTATTTACACTATCCTATTTATTTGACATGTTTTGTATTATGTATGTGCTTACACTGACATGGTCCTTTAGGACATTGAAAAGACTTTTGGCACCAACCTACATCCTGAAATTTCTGATTTCTTATATATCCAATCGTAAATCTCAAATTCATATCCAACAAAATACTGGGAACCAATACAGTTTCATGGTTGGTGTATTTTGTAACGACACGACCATTAAGATGTTAATAATTGTAAGATTTCCATAGCAACATAAATTTCCTTAGTTACAAATGTGTAACAAACATAATTCGTAAATGTTGTGTTTCATATCAAACAGTTGTGTTTCATTTTAAGTCATTGTATTTCAGACTTTACTTGTAATATTGTATTAAAAATGTAGTAACCCTCTACAACCTCAAGAGACCCTGCTTGGACCCCGCCACTTTTTGTATTAAATGAACTATATCACAAAGGGTCGAGAACACGAATCTGCTCTCTTCGCCAATCATTTAGCCATTTACTGTTTCTCTTCGCATACGAAAAAGTTCAATTTTCCCCCAATATCGATTATCTATTCTTAAAAATTGTTTTAAGTTATGGAAAATTTAAAATTAATCGCACCAAGATTCAAGAGATTATTTTCAGTAGAAATAATAAATACCTAATCTACCTACTTGTATTGAAGATGTTTGACATGCAATTGAACTGGACACAGAACGCCATAAGCGTGTAACTTTAGAAACACATTTTTCGCAGGGGTATATTACTCAGTCCCAAGAATAAACTGGACAAACGTTTAAAGTACCAACTATGAAAGTTATTTATTCACCCCGTACTTACAAACGGAGCCCCCATCTGGACTAATGGTTCATCGTAGCTAATCACGCAAAAATGCAGCAATTTCAAAAGCGTTGTCTTCGAATGTTGTCGAAAAACCTCAAAGGATTCCGTCCCAAGTTTCCAACTGCGAAATTGGACACCCAATTCATAACTTTATCCAAACAACCTCAAAATTCTTATACCAATTTTCCCGTAATAATCCTTTCCCAGAAATCAAGAAACTGGCTCAATACGGTCCATATATGTTGATTTTCAGGAGAATATTTACTATACGAGGCTACGGCATATATTAATCATTTGTTCAATTATTCATGCAATTAGGTTAGTTTTTATTTCAATGGCTTTTTATTCTTAAGTTTTCACATTTTTTCAAACGATGTAATAAAATATTGTACATCTCGATGTAAATATTATATAAGATGGTATATTATAGGTAAAGCTTAGACTAGGTACTGCTGTTTTTAAATTGAAATCTAATAATTAGATGATAAATAAATACTTATTAATTTTAATTATTGTATGTGTTGTTAAAAACTAATCAATAAATATCAATTTGAATTTGAAATTAAATTTTATGGACAAAATCTCAAGTCATTTATTTTATGAATATAAAACACATTATTCAACAAAGGAAAATCAAATAGTAAATCCCATTGATATTTTCAAATATTTTCACAATATACGTAGGTGGGCATCGATGGGAATTTTTTATAACATTAAACCAACAAGCTTGTATGTATGAGTATTATCCTAAAAAACAATCGTAAAAAAGTCTATAAAAAAATGTTTCTCGACTGTGAAGTTTATTTATTTTGTGTGTGCATAATTCATTGTTAGATAAAATATAAATGTCAGAAAATCTATTGGGTCAAATAATATCAGAAAAAAATCTAAAGAGATGTAAAATATTTTCTTTGAAATACCGATGTATTATGAAATTTTAATAGTATTTTGTAAAATAAGCATGGAAATTATATGTTCAAAATTTTCGAGTCATATATAATATATATCTAATATAGAAGTGAATGTGCCTAAGTTGCTTGATAAATAGGCAAATAATTATATTATTTTTTAGGTGTCTATGTTTTTCTTATTTTTCTAATTTTTCTTTCTTTATTATTGATTATGTCTCCCCTGATAAAATAGTCCTATTGAATCCTATAGAAATTGAATAGAAAATCAATAGGATTGAATAGGAAATTTCATTGAAAAAATGATTTCCTATTCAATTCTATCCAAAATTTTGAATAAGATTTTATTTTATTTCATATTAAATCGTATTAACTTCCTATTCATTCCTATTCAATTTCTCTCATTAACAGTCTGTTAATGATTATTCTCATTAACTGACCATAATTAAAATCAAATAAATTGTGAATGTAATTAACTTTAAAATAAGAAGTAAAGTTTAAGACTGAAAACGTACGACTTCTGCCAGGCTTGCATTTTTCAACGCAGAAATGGACGTGTAGATGGGCATGGCTTTCAACCTTTACAATAAAATCAAATAGTGAGAAATTGCGTTAGATATTTTTAATTTGTTTACAGTTCCAAAATTTTATTTATATCATATTAAACTTGTGTATTATGCCCATACCTAGTGATTATTAATTACAGCGTTTAATTCCCGTTCTTGAAAGAATACCGGTATAAAAGTAGCCTATGCCACCCGGGGATAATGTAGCTTCCAAATGGTGAAATTGTGTTTCAAATCGGTCCAGTAGTTTATAAGTTTATTCATTAGATAGGAAAATACAAAAATACAAATGTTTCCTCTTTATATTTATGCCTTTTAAATATTTAACAAATATAGAGTGTTCCACCATACGTTTAACGTAATTGTATTGAAATATCGTAAGAATTGAAAACACCACAGATAGTTGGTTGTCAACTACAGATAAATTGTTATAATTGCAAAGTTTCTATCTAATCTCACAATTAGAAACATGCATTTCTTATTTATACATACTTGAAACAAGCGGTTTTGCCATCGCAGTGAAACGAAATGGCATAATTCTTAATTCAATTCAAATCTAAGTAAGATTGGAATTCATACAAAAATATACTGGCAATAATGGTTACAAAACTTTCTTGTGTTTTACGAATATGCTCACTTAAATAGTTATATGCTCGATTCGCCCTAAACAAATGAAATGCAAAAAAAAAAAAGATTAAGAATGTAATGGAGATACAAGACCATCAATTTAAAAGCTTACTTCGATCACAAGTAATTATTAGAAATTTTTTCATTATTATAAAAATCAAGGCAAAAGACATTACATAGTATAAAACATAATCACGAAGCAAGTGTGTAACAGTTAGTTATTGAAATATTTTTTTAAACAAATCCAAGAAGAAAACAAATTTTAACGAAATTAACCAAAAGTCGTTGAATACAAAACAAAGTATGAGAAAATAAATTTTTTTCCTAACTTTTCTTTTTCTTAAATTTTCCCTTTTTTCGATTATTCTGCTATTTGACGCGGAGATAAATTCAACAAATCAGATCATAAAAATAAATGGTGTAACCAATGAGACTGTGTTTTATGTAATAAATATATATATATAGGTTTTGTAATACTGCCGAATATTTTCGTTTGTGGAAAAAGGGTTTTCCACTTGACATTTTAACATACAAATAATCGAGTGAGTATTCCATATAATATAGTTTTTGATGGCATTATCATGATAAATGTTGATTTTTCTGTATTGAAAATATAATAAGTATTGTTTAGAATAAATTTGAAAAAAAAAAATTGCTATCAGTTCAAGTTCACTTTGATATCAGACATTGATATACAGGATCTTAAAAAACAAATTTATTTTAGAAAGTGTTTTTTAAATTCGAATAAAAGTCCTTTTGTATACACATTCAAAGTTTCCAAATTTTAAAGGTGATTCATTTTGAAATATACTGACCCCTATCTGATTTAGTACAGATAGGGGTCAGTATATTGATAATATTAAAATAAAAAGAATAACAAGCCAATATGTATTTATCGCAATTGTTAAAGCTTATTTCTAAAGCATTTTTCATTTTAAGACCTAGACAAATCGAGTTACTAAGGTTAACGTAAAATTCTGCGTATCAATTGTAAAATATATGACATATCGTCTGCTTGAGATGAGTTTTTGCTCTCAATATTAGTGTGATTCTTATCATGACATGGCATTTTAATTTTTGATATTTATGGCATTACTACCTAGGAGTTTTTATAGATTATTTATATAGATTACTTTATGTAAAAATTACTAAAAAAATGTAGTGCTATATATTATATTCAGAAATATTTTCACAAATGTCTTTTATATATGGATAATAAAAATGAAACAAATCTTAACAGCCAAAATTAGTATCATTTTTAAAATTGCTTATTTTTGGTTACATTGATTTTTGCAGGAAAATTGAAAATAATTCGGTAAAATTAATTAGATTAAGCTACAATAAATTTTCAATTTATTTTATCACTATCAGTTAATTTCAAATTTTATATTTTAATGTTTAATTTATTTCTTTAGCACATTCAATTTATTTTATACTTTTTTTCAAAGATGACTAATTTAATTTGAAATATTTTTAAACCTTACACGACTTACAATGGGGATAAACTTTTATATTAAATGAGACATGTCCAAAGTAATCCGATAAAACCATGTCTCAAATACCATTAAATTAAACTATACTATTAAACAGAAATATTTAAAATCATTATACATAATTATATGTAACATTGCTGTGTTTATGTTGATCTATTATCGGTTCTTATCTGTAAGTCGGCAAGTCAGATAAAAATTTTCAAAAATTTTTATATTTTTATACCTGTTATGAGAATTTTGACTATGATTTTGACTATTAAATTATGGTGATATGTTATGAAATCTAAAAATTATTTTGAAACAATTCTCAAACAGATTTTCAAAATATTATTTTCACAAATTAATATCAAAATTGTTATGCTATCAGAATTTTGACTAAGATTTTGACTATTATAATGATGTGTAATGAAATCTAAAAATTATTTTGAAACAATTCTCAAACAGACCTTCAAAATATGATTTTCACAAATTAATATCAAAATTGTATTTATTTATTTATTTATTTATATATATTTTTTATTATTTATTTCTATTTTAAGTCATTTTTTAACTGTAATGGTGATCGGTGATAATATATAATTCATTAACTGAGTTGATCAATTTTAGATTCTTATTATTAGCTGTAAGTCGGTACTGTATAAATGATTTTTAACACATCTGTATTCATAAAAAATACTTACATTTCATTCGTAATTGTGAGTTGACAACCATTGATAGCAAATACCAATCAAAAATTAATACGATAATGTGACGTTTAACATTTTGTAATTTTTTGTTGTTGTTGAAAAAACTAATTAATTTTAATTATTTTCTACTATTATTATAGTCTATGTTACTATCTGAAAATATAGCTTTATGTTGGTGAATAAATTTTCAAAATTGGCTAAGTTGTTTACGCATGAAGGTGTAACAAACAAACTGGCAAACAAAGTCAAATTCGGATTTATATTACTATAGACAACAAAAATTTTTTGAAGTAAATAAAGTTTTTTCATTTGTTTAATAATATATTGTTTATTCTTTTTTGAAAATTCGTAATTTTTTCAGAAATGCTAATTTACAGGACAAATGGGTCAGAGCACTGTTTAAATTAATTTAATTTCGCTTTTGATCTCTTATTAATAAGTACCTATGCAATAATTTTTTGGTTAAATTTCAATTAGTTCGCTTGACAAATCGTAATATTAACAGAAATGTTCATATATTGGAAAAATTTACAACAAAATCATTTTTATTTCAGTTGGTTTTGGATTTTTAGCTGAGATATCATTAAATGTGTAATTTTGTTGATTAAAAAATCTGGGCTTTGAAAAATCCTAATTTATTCGGTTTAATATAGAACAAAAATCCAAGATGCCTTTTTTAATAAGTTATAAAACCGAATTGGTTAATTTTATTACAATGGCAATTTTTTATTATTCCGTACTCAACGGATAAAACGGGACCCTTTTAATAAGATTGTGGTAATAGAAACGAAGGTTTGTTGTTTGCTTTATTTCTGCGTAAGCAATTTTTAAACATCTGTATATACAAACATTTATTTTATTATTCTCAATCGTTTCTTATTATATTCTTATTTTATTCAGATTTTGTGTTTTATTCAGATTTACGTTTGTATGTGTATAATATAATATAGAAAACTGAAGATTTCTATGTATCACATCGTGTCACTACCATACACTTCTTTAAGAAAATCAATCAATATTTGTGGATTTCATATCCTTTGTCTTACAACAAATTTTAGTGGCGTGGTTAAACACCTACGATCTCGGTGAATGATCACTGACGGCTATGCAAACAATTTTTTCAAATTATTCGAAATTTTATTATTCCGTTCGGGTTAAGTAGTATTTTTGCCTGTAAAGTAGTATTGAGAAATTTAGTCAATTACGTTTGTGATATTTGAAGAATCTCCAAATTCTTGTACTTCATTCAATCATTTGTCTTGTTTATTAGCATCCATAAAACTTCTAGCTACTTAAAAAAGTTATTGTATTTTTATGCATTTATCGTGGTGTCATTTATTTCATATTTAAACAGGACCTATTCAATAATAAGATAAAATAAACTGGGAAATTAAAAATAGCGCCATACAGGCGTTCGAACTTAATGAAGAAATCTAGTTAATTAATTCCAATTCCCTGGTCAAAAACGAAAAACTTATGCGGTACTTTTTATGGTATGTACAGCTTATGCGTGAAGTCTGAAAGGTAGGATAGTTTAAGACCTTCTTGGTAATCACTGTTAGCCAACACAGACTATGTGCGTTATCAGTACTATCAAATGAAGCTGCAAAAGGGTGACTGGTATTATTTGGAGTGTTATCTTCAAACAATTTGATGAGGTATAAAACCAAAAATTTTGTTTATTTCAATTTGTGTTTATTTATGTAATTTTTTTCTCTAAATCTGAAACAGTGAAAATCACTGAAATATATCGTATATACACTATTTCATAGCTATAAGTCTACCACTTTATAGTTATAGTTTGTCAGATTTAGAGATATGCGTTATTTGATTAGCAATAATATATAATTTAGATCATTTAACATTTCCTTTTAACTTGAAAATGGAAGATGCCTCGCAAAGTTGATGTCTTCCACATTTCGTCTTGCGCCGCACTGCCAGGCCTAATAAATGTACCTAGACTTTTTTATATGATATGGTAAATATTATAAAAATTCATCACTATATTGTTTAAGGGTAACTTTTATAGACCTCTACAAACATGGATGACTCCAATAAATTTTACAAATACAGCAAACAAATTTCTTTAGAATATTTTACCTCTTTTATTGACGTATTCTTATAAAAAATGTATATATAAAAAGAATAAAGATTATTATTTATTTATTTATTTTATTATTTATAAATTCAATAATTATTAATGTGCTTGAGAACTTGTCGATTCTTATTCATAATTTATTGCAAAAATTTTTTATTTTCCTGCTCAATAGTTTTAACTTCATGTATAAGTTAGCAAATCAATTTTCCAATGACAAAATAAAACGAAAATCTTAAAAATATTTTGACGTTTATTTTTTTTTATATTATTAATGAAATTTAAAAATTCATGAATTTTAGGATTTTCTTATGAATTTATTTCTATACTAGCGTGTAAAATTAAAATTTTTTTGTGATTATGTTGTTAAATAAATCTTAGGCTTTCAATATTTTTTAATTACTATTTTCTAGTGTAAATGAATAGTTTTAATAATAAATTTTTCAGAAGTGAAATGTTATTAAAAGTGTAATCTCTGATAAAAATCTAAGATTCGCTATTTAAACAAACACATTTGATAGGGATCATGCTTATCGATAACCTGCTTCTTATCAATAAAACTATAAATTTATTAATGAAAAATTTAATTTATTTTTATCAGTATAATGATAAAATAATAAGTGGATCTAATTAAATAATATTTTGTTAAATATGACAAATAAAATTTGTTTATACAAAGGCAAATTAAAAAAATTAATTAAATTTCTAACTATTTCCTCAATAGTATTTGATAATAAAAATTATATATCATTATTATTATTACATTTATTTGTATTAGTTGATACAACTTCTACAAAGAAATTCATTGTTTACCACAAAGAAATCCTAAAATATACAAATAAAAAAAAAAAAACAAATAAAAAATAGAATCAAGTCAAACAATAAAAGTCCGATGCGGCGAATTACGAGGGCTGATTAATTACTTTTAAAATAAATTAACAATGAAATTGTTATTCAAATGAAATATTTTACAAAATTTTAGGAATAATACTTCAATATAATAAGATTAATAAATGATGAAGAATGAAAATTAAAAAAATAGGTAAAAAATTTCGACTCCACATTCGCCAATCATTAATTAAATGAATTACACACACTCTCATCGAATATGGAAATTCTTTACATTTAAAGTAAGTGTTTCAAATTGGACGTACTAGAAGCTGTGGATATATTCAAAAATTAAAAAGGCCCACAAACCTTCCTAAATGAACAAACTGACCTTTTAAACTCCAAATTGTTCTCCTTACTCTTAAAGTATTTGTTAATTAATTTTTATATACCAATTTTAATTATTTATCAATTTTAAATGTATCTGTTATTTATTTATTTATACTTTAATTCAAAATCTTTTTAACTTATATTAAAAAATATTACCAGTTTGTTTCAATATCAATGTCGTATGAATTTATTATATAATTGTATTGTCTTCAACAACATTTTATAATTTTGTCTTTCTTTAATAATGTTCTAATGTTGATTATATAAACAAAAATTTTTATGTAAAACTTCACATTTGTATATGATTTAAAAAGTCGAAACAATTGTCACAAAATGTACTTATAAAAGTGGATATTGTAAAAAAAACAAACAAAAAAATCAGTTTTCGAATTGTTTACTAATATTAGATAGTTTAAAATTATATACGAGTTGAAGTATACTCACTCTACTATTGTCATTAGCTTGTAAATTTGCATCGTTTCACCGTTTTTTAGAAAATAGTGAACGTTTGTTTAATTATTAAAAGTTAATTCGTTTACTATACGTAGCTCCTATAACATTAAATATTCATTTAGTTACGTCAAGAAGATATCGTCTAATGCAACAAGTGGTATTGAATTGACATTTTGAAAACATATTAATAATAAAAAAAAGTAATTTATTTACTTACCGACATTTCAGCATGGGGTAAATCGATGAACGTTAATTCAGATTCTTCACCAGCCAACAGGACACTGACTGTTTTTTCTCCGCTATCATCATCTGTAATATAAACTGCAATCTGTTAACTTCAGTCAACTTTGGTACGGGGTACAAATAGTACATTTTAAAGTAATTGAAAATTATATAATTATTGAATTCATGATTAAAGTAGCAAATGGTTAAACTGAAGTTTTGTTTTTCGGTTCGAATTTAGACAATTTGCGCATAAATAATAGGTCGGTTTTTTTTTTTTAAATTATCGAGATTTTTATATAATTGAGGTAAAAAAATTAAATTTAATAATTAAAATTTTAAGCTATTTGCTAATTAATAATTATTGACTAATTTTAAAGCCTATAATCGTTCCCTACCTAAATTAAGAAGCAAAAGTATACCTTTTTTTACAAGCTTTTATTTAAGTGTTTTTAGTGAATTATCTCTTCAAATAAAATGTCTAAATAGTTTTTTTCTTTATGAGTTTTTAAGAATATTTAATATCTTACAGACAATGAATATCTTTATATAAAGTTCGGTTAATAAAAAAAAAATATGTTTTTAAATTATCTTTCTTTCGAATAAACGAAGTTCAATTTATTAAAAAATAGGTCCAAACAAATTAAGTAATGTTTAATTTGATAATGACAATAAAATATAGACTGTGCAAAATATATAAAATACAAAGTGGATTTTTTTAACGTGACACAAGACTAAAAAATAAGATAAAAATAAAATTTGAAAATCCTCTCCTCAAACCTCCTATTCGGTATTGAATTCCAAAAGAAACTATTCTTTGGACTTGTCTACGTTATAACAGAAATCTTTGGTCTGAATTTCAAACTTTAAACATATTAATAGGGCAATACATTGATAGAGAGTATTAAAATTCGAGATCCTTTTTCACCCTCTTGGGAGCCGAATTTCCAAAAAAATTTTACTGCTAAAATAAGACACCCTCATGCAAACTTCTATACCGAGCGGTTTTAATTTTGCGTTTGTATATAAGTCAGTCAGTTATCCTTTTGTATTTAAAATAGATACTTATTACAAATGCGTCACTAAATTCATTCCAATTGTTTTAATAAAAATTTAATTACATTAACAAAATCGGATATGTAACATACTTCAAGCGAGTAAGATTTTTTCAAATATTTATACGTATAAATGTCACAAAAATTCTGCAAATTGAATTTAATCGGATCTTTTACATGATTAAACTTTCGTTTGAACCAATTATTTTATTTTTCGAGTTTTTTTTGAATATATCACGTTAAAAAAACATCCTGTTAAATTAATTCCACTAACTAGTCATATTTATAATTTTCAGAATATTAAAACTATTAATGCATCAAAGATAATCAATGGAAATATTGTTATTTTAAACTTGAGAATGCCCTAAATATTTTTAATAAAAATTATTCAAATGTTCGTTATTCTTCAGTATATGATTCTCATGTGTACAGAAAAGTTTAACTTAATGCACCAGAAAAACTTAAAATTTGATTAATTCATTAATTTGAAAAATGTTAATATACATTATCACAAGATGATGTTCATGATACTGATAAAATTTATAATGCCATTGAGATCAAGGTTTCAAACAAATGCCAGTCCAATTTAATTCAGCCCAAGACAATCACATACAGATATCATTTAATTTTAAAATTAACTTCATAAGGAAAAAAAAACTATATAAGATGACGAGTCAAATTACCTCGCGAGTACACATGGATGGTATCACAAGTTTGAAATAGATCAATATATTTATATGCTCTAATTCGAGATAACAAATGGAGAGAAAAATACCTTTCGCATACTTATATTATATGTTGTAGAAGTGTAATGATATTTTGACATTTATGTTGAATGTTTTCTATTGATAACAAATAACATTGATAAATATTACATTTGGTATATAACTATACAATTTTAATATTCAGTACATTCTACGGTACAAATGTAATCATATTCAAATAAAATAGCATGTTTCTAAAAAGCCACACTTGTGTATGTATTGTTCGAACGATTCAAAATAAATGTTGAAAACAGTAATGTACGCGTAATGGAATTGATAACTATAAGGGCAGGTCAATAAGGTTTTAGAAAAAGATTTTATTTTTCAACGTAATTGTTCTAGTTCAATACCCTTTGACAGGCGTTCCTCCATCTTTTAAAGCCTTCAGAAAAATATGATTGTATCAGTTCCTCAAAATAAGTATTTGTGTGTGCGCTGACCTCACCATTTGACAATTGCACACTGAGCCATATTTTTACTTTGAAAATTAAAAAAAGTAAATCGGGACGAAATCTGATGAAAACGGTGAAAGGTCTATCAATTTAAACTTCAATTGCTCAGCATTAGCCATTGATTGAAACTGCGCAGGTATGCATTATCGTGGAGACAGAGAACTTTTTTTCTTCAAATGAGGACTATTTTCTTTTATTTTCTCATTTAGTTGACATAATAATGTTGCTTAATACTCTTCAGCTATTTTTTGTGTCCAAATAGTCAATAAATATGAAACCACGAACATCCCAAAACGCAGTAGCCATATGCTATATTTAGTTTAATTGCCAATCTGTGATCGACCACTGATCAGAAATTAATTTGAATTTACCTATAATCTTTCCAGCTGACTTCACCATTTTTGTCTTCTTGGGAAGCCGTTCAATAATCAACTGTTTTGACAATTCTTTCATATCAGAAGTGTATTAATATATCCATGTTTCATCCACACTTACTAATATGCACAAAAAGTTGTCTGAGTTGAGACGCATGCATTCCAAAAGAAACTGTTGCCTCAACTATTTTGGGAAATTTTATTCTTCGGTCACATTTCTGGGGTTATGACGTTAGCGGGACGTCCTGAACGATGTTCAACTTCTGTTGATGTCAAGCTACGTTTAAATTAATTTTTTCCAATTATAGGATGTTGCGAATACAGAAGGAGATGTTCCATGAACTGACTCCAATTCACCTCTTATTTCTTTTGGTGTTAAGCCATTTGAATAGAAATATTTAGGCACGGCTTTAAACTAACTTTCTTTTACCTCAATTGACGATAAAAACAAGATCACGTTATTAATATGGCGGCAACTTTATTATATATCTAGAGAAAAATGATTCTTAATGAAAATGGGCTATTAGCGATGCTAGGTGCTCCATATTTTAGATTTTCTAAGCACTTATTGATATACGTTCATAATTTTTTGGTCTACAGTCGAGTATACATATTTGCCACATTTGCATGTAAGATAAATTTGTTAACGAAAACATAAATAATCGTATAAAAAATATTATTTGTTATCTTGCTTAGTCAACAGAGGAGTAATTTTATAAATATAGTACTTATATAAACGGACCAAAGATGTTACAAAAACAATTAATATTCTAAAGTCGATGAAATAACTTAATTATGTTTTCGAAATTTTTTGCGTATTATTTATGTCCCGTATTTCAATTCTATAGATGCTGTAGCATTGCTGTTTTTTTATATTCGAAGTATTATATTCTTATATAATGGAAAATTTAAACGGCTCAAACGAAATCATTAAGTAGGTACATCCAAGCCTCTCTCCCCAAAAGCTTATTATTTATGATTTAACAACGTAAAATTGATTTAAATACAAATACCCGCATCATTTTAGCGTGTATAGATAAAATATGTTTAATATATTTTTGGTGGTTGCATTCACTTTTGTAGAGATTGTATTTGAACAATTCAATTCCCTGACTTTTAACTTCATGTTAAATAAAACAAAAAAATAACCTTAAATAAAAATCCGTATTACTCTGGCATTGGTAGAAGTGGGTTTAAATAAACAGAATAATTTTGGGGGTTCTATTCACTTTATTACTTCGAATAATAAGATTATTTTAATAGTAAGATTTAATAGTCAGGACAGAAAATTAAACTTTGCTAATTTATACTGACGATAGTTACTTTGTAGTCCAAATACGTATTTGTAAAACAAAAAAATTAAAGATTTTAAAATTAAAAAACATAAAATGAGTAGACTTGAGAATAAAATATAATTTATTGAATAGAATAGAAGTATATAAATAAGAGTGAAAAATAAGGAATTTTAGAAGATTTACTTGCAAAGCAAAACAATAGCTAAAATACAATTGGACATGAATACAAATAATATAGTTAATTAAATTAATATAGTTAGTGAATTTTTGGACATTCAATTATAAAAAGTAAAGTTGTTTTCTGTGATTATTGAGTTTAAATATCAAATTTTATTTTTATTCCTTTTTCTTAATATAGAATCAGAATTTGTTATTCTATATTTGGTAATTTAATTTTGTATTGCTTTACTTATACCAATAAAGAATAATAATAATAATAAACAACTTTTGTTTGATACATTTTTTCGTATAACCAATATTTTGGATACCTATAAGTTGGGTCATACATACTAACCAATACATTTTTTAACTGAGTATGTTTGTAATCAACGCGAAGCCGAGGGTAAAACTATAACAAATTTCTATTATTGGTATTTTTGATAATTTTTACGTGAACCTTGAGTATATGAATATATGAATAATAATTGCACATACTAACAGATGCATTCTGCTATCATATTATAACATTTATTACAAATGGTTAGAAGGTCTTAATCAAATATTCATTAAAAACTAATATCAATATATTTTCGTAATGTTTTTATTGGTCAAACCAACGTTTGTTGCACTGAATTGAAAAAAAGCTATTGCTGAAATTAATATTTACTTTTATATGAAGTTGAAATATACATAATAATCAACGTGGTATTTGTGAAATCAACAAACATTCATTTTCATAAAGTATAAATTTAATCTACAATTATTGGAATAAATGGTAATGTGAATTGTTTATACATAATCATGTTTTTCCTGTTCGTATTTATATTGAATATGGGAATTCAAAAATAGACTTTTAAATCAAATTAATAATGGCAATGGTATTAATAATGGCTTTATTTAATGCAAAAAGAAAAGTAGGAAAATTGTACTTGCGACAAAATGATTTACAACATATTCGTTTTTGAATCAATTTTAATTAAATTTTAGAATTCTGTTTCATATTGAGCCTTGAGGTTGCATATTTTGATTGGTAAAATAGAAAATTTGTTTCTATTGCATCTAACCTATTTAAATCAACGGATGAAACGGATAATGTGTATACAATCTTGCCTTAGGTTTTAACGTACGTTGTGTATAAACCACAGCAAAACCATGAGTAAATTTTTATAATCTCTAGACAAATGTTCAATCGTTGTATAAATGGAAATAAGTTATGAACCATCAGTAGCCTTGACTGAAGTACAAAATATTGTCTAATTAATTTTGAAGGGATAACAAATTATTTTGAGATAAAAGCAAAACAAATTTTCCAGTCCAAGAAAAAAACGTTTTGCACTGGATAAAAACTTAAATGTTCCATACGAACAAAATCTGTGCAAAAACTGTGACGAATCAATGAGATAGTTTTGTTTTTTATAAAGCGAAATCCTTTCTTGATATTTTCATATATTTTCATCCACAAATCCTACGGGTTCGTTGTTACGCTATAGCATGAAAGAAAGACAAACCAATAAACTGTCTTTAAAAAATACTACTAACAAAAACAAATTTATAAATCATGAAAGGGAAATAGCAGTTAAGATGACTACTAGATTTCATCACCTGAAAAAAACTTCGTTTTACTCTCTCCTACATTAGTTGACATATATTTGGAGCAGCATATTTCATCGCTATATACATATTCATATTCCTATGATTGGTTTAATAATGTATAATATAGATAAAAACAAAATACATTCGTTATTTTTGCAAAAAGAATAGGAAAAATTATAAAAGCCCAGGAGCATATACAGGTAATATAATTGGGTTATCAGTGTACATATAAAAATAATTAAAAAAAAAAAAAAGTAGAAATAGGGGAAAACAGAAAAAAAATGTACTTATTTTATATTTGTAGTATTAATAAATTTTATAAAATCTTAAACTAGTGAATATAACATATAACAGAGTTAATTGTTAAGATACTCGACATATATTCTGATTACATAGCTATAAATATATCAATCATATGTATTGTATTTATATAATATTTATTAGCTAAATTTGAGTTAAAACTGTGGCGATCCTATGCATTTTGCAAAGAAACATTTCAAGCGAAACTTGTTTGTTTTTAAAAGAATATTTTATGTTAAAATTTTTCTACTATTTTTAATGGTTTAAAAGCTGTGTCCTGTACTCATTGAACCGAATAAACCGATTTGGTTATTCACGTACTTATACTCAGCCTTTATGTCCAAAATGCGGTACCAAAAATTAAACTCGATATCTCTTTTCGTTAAAGAATTATCTTCATGACGGACAGACAAACGGACGGACATGCGGAGATGGGCTAATTAGGTGATTCTATGAACATCTGAACAAAATTTTGTTTTTAAAGTCAATATTTACCATCGTTACAAACATAAGACCAAAATTAATAAACTCTGATATATAATATACATTTAATGTACAAAAATTAAACATTGAAGTCAGACAGTTTCACAAATCAAGCTAAGGGCTATTGACACAGAAAATTAAACCTCTAAATATAATTTTTAATGTAATAATAATATTGTATATGTAATGAATATTGTATTTTTTTCCATTTTCTAAATGATCTGTCTGTCCCGCCTATCCATCATCAAGATAACACGTAAAAAAAGATAAGTATCTAATCAAAAAGTTTAGGTAAGTCAATGAGGAAAATGAGTTAAATGGGTTCAATGGATCCATAACCCAACTGTTAAACTGTAAGAAATAGAAGAAAATTCACCATTTAAATGTTTTTGTTTGCATATTGCATTTATTTTATGAATGTTAATGATTAAAAATAGTTCACGTTGATATTCAACGATATGCCAAGAGTATAAACAATTAAAATATTTAGTTATTATCTTCACGTATTTTAAATTAAAAATAGATCGTTCATCCATGCTTTAAATTTTGTATAGATATTTCATTCAAAATGAAATTATTAATTGGTTCTGTTAATTGTTATTGATAAGTAAAAACGGATCCTTTCTATAAAAGGAATGAGATAAAAATGGTATACAAGTTCTTTAGTTGGAAAATAGAATTTTATCTCAAACCGTTTTTATTTAATCTACTGTTTAAATGTTACAATTAACACCTAAGTGATACTCTCCCCTTCTTATACACTTTTACACACGTTTCGCACGTTTTTGCAAACTTTTTCGTCCAGTCAGCGAAAAAATTAGAATAAATATTGCTTGTGTGGTCACTTCTTTTTTGGGAAGCGCTATCGTTTTATTCAAGTTTGCATTTCTACTTTGTAATGTTAGAATTATTTATATACTCTTTTTGGAGACATTTCTAAAAACAGAGTATAAAAAACATTTACAAGTCGTGCGTAAAATTAATTTAATAATTTATTATTATTTTGAAGTACATGAAGAGAATATTATTTCATTTTTATCTACCGATGTTTTAGTTTCAAGATAGTCGATAAGAAGGCAATTGAACCCTTATCGCTTTTAAATAAAATTGTTTTACTATTTTATGGTTTTATTACTAATATAAAATTTAAGGTAGTTGTTCTGCTACAATATTGTACAAATAATATGGATTATATGCACGGGAAGAGTTGGTTAGCTTGTAGTAAAACTGCGTATTATTTATGCCGGATATTGTATAACAGTACTGTGTGTGAATACTGTTGGTGTAGAGGAACCGTACACTTCTACACAAATCATATATATGAATATGACACATATTGTTAAAAAGTAAATTTTTTCACGTTTTATTGAGCTTTCATCGTAATAATAAAATAGTGAATAATTTTATTTTTAATTTAAAAATATTTAATTACTGTTCAATTAATTTTTCAAAAGTTTCTGACTGTTAGTATTTTTATTATAATCGTGAACGTTACTAAAAACGCATTTTCCTCACTATGCAAATTATCCGAAAATTCAATGTAAACAACTCGAATTTAAGTCGGTCAATTGACTTCAAATTTTAATGGTAATTGTATCTTAATACCCTTAATGATATACAAAATTTAGAATTTTCAAATACTATGACAATTACCTTAAGTAAACCTACTATTTTTTATTGATTTTATTTTTCTAAAGTCACTTTCTAACTGCTAAGGTCATACAGTGACTACAGTTGATTATATTTAACAACAGTACACCGCATTCCTAGATGGTCATTCATCCAAGTACTGACTGTGCCTGATGTTACTTAACTTTGGTGATCGGTTGAGATCGGTTATTAAGAAAAATTAGCTTATTGCTCATTGTTTTTAGTTTGCCGGGGAGAAGGTTATGCTACTACAAATTTGCCTACTATATAAAATGGGGCTAATCTCCATTTTTTCGAGAACAACAAATTTTGTATTTGCAGTTATGGTCAATTTAATTTTACATGCTACTCAAACTTTTTTTAATAACGTATGTTTAAAAAGCGCTATGTAGTTAATATAAAAAAATACTGATAAAGGAAAAAAATACAGAAGATTATACATTATATTTTAATTGTGGTATTTAATACGCAACATAAAAATTGTTAGCCTCTTATTCATCAACGGTGTGTAAAACCATATATATAAACTTTTTACAAATATTTTTATGTATATAAAAATTTAACAGTGTTGTTTTTATTCAAATAAAACTTTAATATCCGTCATTTTAGGATTAAATTATTTTGATATGGATACTTATAAAATATTATATTTACGATAATTAAATAAATTTTTAATACTTAAAAAAAAAAAAAATTAATTAACTATAAATCTCTATATTAATCTGAGTAGAGATTTATTCGTTGCAGTTTTATAACCTCATTTGATTTACTTTCAAATCTTTTATAAATTATCTATGTACATGAATATTAAAATCAGGTGAAATTTTTACAGCAATTATACCTGCCATATACCTATAAAGCATATGAAAGTATATTAAATTTAGTCTACAGGTTGTAATGTTTGAATATATTAAATGCATTAATAAAATTTTGGAATAGGTATCCAAAAAAAAATCACTTAATTTGTCCACTTCTGCATGTTATCAAGATATCTCCAATAACGCAAAGTGACTGTCAACTAAAATTTTAATTGTATTTTAAACCTGAAAAATAAGTTTAAGTAATTATAAGGGAGAAGAAAATTTTTGAAATAAACATCTGAAAACTTGTGTTTTCATTAAGAATGCAACTCTCATCCAGTGTATTTGAGCTGCAATACATACCTTATTATTACCGAATATTTTTATAATGTTAATAATTATAAGTAGTCCACTACCATAATATATCAATGATATTCAACAATATGCCAGCTATTATAAAGAAAATTTCTATATTTAGCCTTTAGTAATCCAGCCTTTCAGGGAATGAATGAATCCTCATATAGTTAGTTGTACGTTGACAACAACTAAAGAATTACAAAATAACTGTAAACGACAACACAACAAATACTTTAGTAGAGGGATTTTGAGTGAAAATTCTAAAAAATTGAGCAACTACAGCCAAAAATTATTATTTTATTCGTCAGTAGGGACTTTTCGTTTAAAAATAATAATTTTGCAAGATGTGCTAGGCTTGTGCTACGATGTGCCGTTGAGAAAATTCGGAAAAATAGAGCAGCTACTGACAAAAATAAATTTGTCTTTTTGTTTTTTCGAAAAAATAAAATATATGCAACGCTTGGGGGATTATGTATGTAAAATGAAAAGGTGTACTCAAATGCGCTGTTACGAAAATTTGATTATAATAAAAATTAGGTGGTATACTTGGCAGGACAAAACTTGATCCAATTTGCATGAAAGTTTGAAGGGGTTATACTCATTATATTAAATTAAACTGAATGGTAATTTAAAAGATGTACTGAAATGTACTGTTAAGAAAATTTGATTAATTTTCTGTTAAGAAAATTTGATTAACAAATTAGGTAATTATTAATTTTTTGTAGAAAATAAATCAGTTTTGTTTATTGGTCACTTCATTTATTACAAGTTTTATGTCTATAAATATTGGTATTTCTATATAGTTCTTAATTAGTATTAAAAAATAATTTGTTTTATACATATCTGTTAATAAATCATTTTATCTAACGTTTTTGTATATTTCGCCAATGTGCGAATGAAATACTTATTGTCAGTTTTAGTGCTCAGTAAAACATAACCTAGCTATTCAAAAAGTATTTTTATTCAATTTTTCGATTCCAATTAATTTTATGCTTGATTATGAACTTGTAGATAAACTGTTCTTTTAATAGCTCTAAATATTTATTTCACACTCTATAATATATTTTATTTGTATACAATGATACATATTACAAGGAAATGAAAATGACGATCAAAATAATTCGAACAAAACATTACTAGTATAATGTACCTATATTTATATTTTTACATAAAAGAAAAACACTCAGAGATAAAAAAAAAAAAAAATGTAGATATATAAAATGACTTTTCACAAATGAAAATATTATTTTATGTCCTGTAGAAATAATGTACTTACTTAAAAAAGAGAACATTCATATATTTAATATTCTAAAAATATCATCGATTATGCGAACCAATCTTCTTTTTCTGTCATTCATGGTTCGGAAGTTAGGTGGTAAGTAACACATGAGTTTACCCAAAGTCAATATAAAAATGAACTGTGCAAATTGTCTAAATAATTGCACTATTACTATTTTTACGTATATACTATTTTTACGTATGTGTAATTAGCTGACTTTGAATTGAAAATGAATCTTAACAGATGTGTTTTGAACAAAATAAATTCGAAGTAGTTTGTTTTTGTATTTAAATTGTTTTTATATCTCTTATAGCTTAAATCTATGTGAGATCGAATTGAACGATTGTGCTCATTGAATTCTAGATTAAGAATAAAGTTAAATATACACTTATCATCTATTTTGTGAGTTATCGTGATGTCGGGTAATTGAAATTGGATTCACTAGATGCTTCTATGAATGCCTTTACCAAAATTCGATTTGGATCTACACTTTTAAATCAACTTAAATGTGAAGTATAAAAGCTCCATATATATATAAAAAAAAATTGTTGCTTCAATAAAGTATAATTTGACTGCGTTTGCTTTTTTTTTTTTAAATTATATTATTTTGAACATATTGACACAAAATCAGCTAATCATGAACATCTAATTGACCTCAAAATACTTTCTCTTAAAGCTCTTTATAGATTTGAATTTATTTATTTATTTTTATTATATACATGTCAAAAATAATTCGTAGGTCTTACGAAAAGGCGATATGGAACACTAACTTTGGAAAAAGCTATGGAATTTATTAATGATTGTATATGTATGAGAAAAATTGCGAAAATCATGGAATTACCACTTTCAACGCTTCAAACTAGATTGAAGAGACAAAAATATACCGATGCACTCTGTTTTGGTTTTTGGCCACACTCTTGGTAGTGGGTGGGAGTTAGTCGTGAGTTATGTATGTAAAATTTTTTTTTGGATCTAATACCGCCGTTTCCCTTAACGCGACCACATGTGTGGCTTAAGATAGTGTTTTTAAAAGTGAATTTAAAAAAAAAAAAAGATACCTCTTTATAATTATACCAAAGTCATTAAACAGTTGTCAAAAATAAAGATAGAGAGAATGTGGTTAATTGATTTATATAAATAAATAAATCAATTAAAATTTTCACTTTATTCACATTTTCCTTTAAGTTTTCACCGTTATCCTGTTCCTCCTAAATTTCAGGCGCCTATAAAAACATATACTAAAACATACTAATCATCTCAATTATATTATGCATATACATGGAATAAATAAACTCATGAAAATTAACTCGGTCTACAATCATTTCGACAAAAATCACTCGAAGAAAACAACAGGGTGTTAACCACTCCGCATAAAACCATTCGGCAGCAAACAATTCGTCACCAAATCAACTCCATAAAAAAACTCTAATATTAAGCAGAAATATTTAACACATTCATACCTGGTTATAATGTTAAAAATATATAATAATATAGTTAAGCTGTGTTTGTTGTCACCTATTATTGACTCTTGTTAAAAGCTGTATGTAAGTCGGCGATTCGCCAGTATTTTTTAAATATGCAATTCTAGGTTTGTAACGCTGCTGTATTTTTTTTTGTTTACTATCCACTATTCGCCACGTGTTTCAAACTTTCCTATTATAAAAAGTGGCACATTCTTATGTTTAAAAATATACTTTTCCCTGATATGTATTAACATTTACGCTTTTTATTACAATCTGAGATGAAAATCTCTGGATTATTTTGATTTATTAAGTTAGTACGGGCCTGCTGGATTTTGGCGTTCAACCTGTGATTAAACAACCCAACTGATTACATCATTTAAAAATCAAGTTGTTTTTGCATCGAGTGGTTTTAGACGGAGTTGTTTTTTGGAGTGGTTAATGTTTGAGTAGTTTTTCCAAAGTTATTTTGTCCTAATTCCCATGTATATATAAACATATACAATATGTATACACATATGAACGTAAACATGTTTTGGTAATGCAAAAGTTGTAAGGTACAATACTGCATATAAAATTGTTATTAAGCTATAATATCCTAAAAGTATGTATTCTTATTGTATTTTTATACCTAGATGTGAGATTATGAATTTGGTAGAGGGAAAAGAATCTTTCGTATTTTGATGAAAAAATTGTGTTCTTTATTCATTATTAGGAGGCCGTAGCGCAACGATGAAATAGAATCAAGCCTACATTTGAATTAAATTTTATAAGGGTGACGTCTAAAAAAAACATAAGTGTGACCGCTATATAACCTCTTGAAAAGTACGAATACTCTCTTTGTGTTCCCCAATACACTTTTATATTTCACAAGCAGACGATTTGGTATTACCTTATCCTATGATTTTTAAATATATATTAGGTACCTAATTTCATTTAACTATCGTTTGAGCAGACTTATTAAATTTACTTTTGATTATGATTATTTATAAAAACGGGTTGATAAATTTGGTAAAAAATATCACCTCTGTATATTAACGTATACAGAGGTAAACAGAAAATATTTTTGTAAGTTTAAAACTGACATTAGAAATTAATGTAAAGAATATATTGAGGTTAAGTTTGTTTATATTAAGATTTATAATAATTATGGATAGAAATTATGGGAAAATTATTCATGTTATACTAAAATCCTGCTTGCTAATATCTATGTTTAAAGGAATTTATTTACGTCTTATAAATCAAAAAAATTTATTCATATAATCTTATAATTTACATAGTGCATTAAAGATGATCATGTCTTTACAGTGGAATACTATTTAGAAAAAATGATGAGAGATTTATTTATTTATGTATTTATTATTATTTTATGTTGGCAAATTGATTATATAGACTTAATTCCATACATTTCAAAATAATTTGTTTTAACACTTGGGTAAATACCCCGATATTACAATTTTATTTACTTAGATCTTAACGTAATATTTTTTTTTTAATATATGATTTGTTCTAATTAAAAAGATAATATAGTTTTTATCACGATTATTTCCATTTTTAATTGCAAAATTATTTATTTGCGTACTTAATGCTTTTTGTTCCATAAGTTTTTAACAGTTGGGAAGTACTTATTTGCTGTAACTGGTTTACAAGTTTTATAACAAATAATTTCGAAACTGTTATGTAATGATAGTTCTTGGTGGGAAATATTATGATTTATAATGATTAAATAAAAATAGAAAATAAATATTTACTAAGTATGATAGAAAAATGCTGATTTTTCTTTTCGATGTGGAATGATTTGGAAAAAATTTGTTTTCAATAACAAATTCATTCAATAATAAATGTAACAACCATTTTGTCCAAAAAATTGTGAAAAATAACAATTTTGATGTTGTTGAACAAAGAACATCCCGTCAACACATGTTGGAGAAAACCATTTGCATCTGTTTATAATGATCTTCCGATAAAAAAAAAAAACAGATGTCCGTCAATTTCAAACCTGTAGAGGCCATACAAAATTACCAGCTCCAAAAAAGAAAATGCCCCACTTATTAGAAGTGTATTTCTGCATGACTTGATATGTTGAGGGACTTTGCGATCTATAATAATTTGCTTTTAGAAAATAAAATACAGTGACAATAAGGAACACAAAATTTTCTCGTCTTAACGTTCATATTATCCTTATTTTAAGAAATGTAAAAAATAAAATTTTGTGCATTTCGTGAAGTAAAGTCGACTTTAATTAAAGTAAATTTAGTCAAAACGTGTATTTGAGAAAATTGTTCGTGACCGTTACCTGACTTCATTTTTTATTTATGCGGGCTCTGTTTTGCATTTTTGGTATAATCTATAATATATCTCCGGAACGGATTTACCGATTCAGTAGAAATTTATATGGGTATTATGGTTTTAAATAATTCAGTATCATAAAACAATCTTTAGTACTAAGCAGTTTTAATTGTCTTTGCAATTTTGTCTTCCAGTTTTAACCTTTTTAAATATCGATTTTCTAAAATAATCAATTTTCATAAATTCTAAAAGACATTATATAAAAATTTTTTGGTTTGTTTTCATAGTCTTAAAACACATTTAAATCCTACCTTAATGTACATTACATAATTATCATTTTATAAAATTTTAATTCAACCTCTTATTATTATTCAATACATATATTTTAAACATAAATAAATAGAATAAAAAAATTGTTTGTACATCGTAAAAAGAGACTCGATATACGAGGATGTATATTGAATATATTATATATGTTAATATTATATAGATTTATGCTCTGTATGCATTCAGTTAAAAATCGTATTTAAAAATTTACATATTTTTATAAACGGTTTCTTATTATACAGTATGCTTGGAATTGAGGAACGAATTTGTAACAGGATTGTTTATTATAAAATTATTTAAAAAAAATAAAAATTCAAGTTTTTTCATTGATTTCAATTTTCATCAATACAAAAAATAATATAGAAATTTTTGAGAAAAGTAAGCTGAAAAATGAATTATATTAAATTTTGTTTCCCCTTAAACCATCGAATGTGTTTTGTAATCTGTTTATATACTGTGTATAATGAACATATTTTTTTTTCGTCCATCAGACACGTCCAGACCAGTCACGTTCTTCGCCTAAGATTTTGTTTTAAGCTATTTAGCTTATGAATTCCAAGGACCCTCCATCATTCGTTTATGACTTATTTTAACATTTAAACATTTTTCCTGCCCATAAGAGCAAAAGTAATATTTTAATTTTTTTTATTTAAACCATAGATAATATTACCTACTTTTTATTTTACATATAATTAAATAAATTTATATCGAACGAAGCGGGCATGTGACGGTTAATTATATTATAAAATCTACAGTTAAAGAAAAAAATTAAAGAAAATTTAAGTTTTACAAAAAAAAAAAAGTCATTATATTTGACTTAAATGCAATATAATAGTTTATGTCAGTAAATATTAATTTTAGTCCAAAGTTTGTAACGCTTAAAAAAATTGACTGCAAAAACCAAATTTTGGTATAGGAGTTGGTAGAATCACCTAATTAGCCCCATTTCCGCATGTCCTTTTTTATTATGCGTGTTTTGTTGTTTGTTTGTTATTTTCTTTTTCTTTTTAAGTATGGTGTTTTGTTAAGAACGTTTAACTATACTTTCAGTGACACAGCAGTCTCCAGATATAATAGAGATTGCGTATTATTTTTATGGAGAAAACGAAAGTTTATAGCATGAAGAAAGCAATTAAAAATGTTAATGGTTTAGCTACTCGACATATGGTGGTGTATCAATAATAAATATTTTTCGCAATTAAAAAACTTCAATTCATTTCATAAAACTTCTTTAAAAAAATAAAAATGAAATAATTTCTTTGTGACTTTGCTAAATCTGCGTCTTATGAACATCATTATGCACGTCATCTTTCAAAATTGTTTGTTTTTTATGGAATTATTTTGGTTCTATGATTTACCTTACCTATTCAATAAAATAGAAAAACGTTGTCATACAAATAAAATATATGGTTCGACTTGAGAACCATTTTACTTTTTGGCGGTTACAAATTTATACAAGTTCTCTGTTATGTTTTATAAATCGGAGAATATTTTGATTATTATCGAATTAGATTTATTATAAGTTAAGTTTCAGATGAATAATTGTGCCATTATAATTTATTGTAATCTTTTTTCTCCCAAAAAGTTGCTGAAATATTGTAGTTCAAAGCACTTGGAACGTACAATATTTTATTTGCAATGAGATGTCATTTAAAAATATTTTTCAATTGAAGTTTTAGTTAAAAAACAAATTCATCTATACAGTCATACATAAACCCAAGTTACAAAATATTGTCAAATTTGCAAGAAAATATTAAGTAGTATCATTTGTTTAACATTTTTCTGGTTAAAAGTAATTGTGGCACGGTTCGACAAACATGGTTCTTTGAAAGTTCAGATTTTTTTAAAATATAATCACTTTCTTCTATTCGTACATACATAGTGGTCTTAACATTCTGTAGTTACTCTTGTATACACGAATCTTTTGCTATGTAGGTATGTATACTCGTGGAATCAAAAAACGCGACGACCTGAATCTTCCTCGTTACTTAAAATTATAAAATACATTAATTTTATGGAGTATTTTATAATTTATTTTTTAGTTGTAAATGCATGTTTTAGATAGATAAACAAAATAATTTCTGATAAACAACTCAATACAACATAAAAATAGAGTATTTAATGTTTTCAAAAATTAAAAAATACCTAAAAGTGATGTATTTTTTTTTATTCTGTGAGTATATATATATATATATGTTCTACCTACATAATCTGGTAAATATAAGTTATGTTTTTCATTCTAGAATATGAGTATTCAGCGTATAAAGTAAAACAAACCTATATACAAATCTAAACAAATTTTGCTTTTAATTTTCCAGCATCTTTTTTAATATCAAGAATCTGGAATCTTTTTTTAATACACGTACTAAAAAGTTTATAAAACATTTTATGAATAGTTTTATTAGATAATTAATATATTGACTGAATATCATTTTTTAGTAATGTAGTCACCAGCATATAATGCCAGTGTTAGATATTTATAGTTATGCAATTTAGAATCAGTCGTCGACCCGAACACAAATAATAAAAAACGAGTACTTGAAACAATTATGGAGTAAATATAATTATCGTACGGGTATGGAGATAAAAACATTTGATGCATTTTTTATTTCCATTTATTAAATACCCGTATTCAATTATATCTCAATTTCGCTAATTAACCCACGCGAGTTATTGTTTCCCGAAATTTGGTATCATATTATTTATCATAGATGAGATTTCAAGTAAGTAGTGAAAATCCTCTTAGTACAAAATATATTTAATTTCTTTACCATGGATATATAGCTTTCATAGCATGGCATTTTTCATTTTACGATTCAAAGCATTTACCAAATATTTGTAATGACATGATGTATCAAACTGAATTTGCCTACCTGAATGGATCGATCGCTTTAGACGTATGCTTCACTATGTACGACAAAGCGCATGCTATGTGGGCCACTAAATTCTTCATGCGAAATTAGTTGAATTTTTGGCCACATACATGGCACCAAGTATCAAGTTCAAATTGCTGTTTAGTGTTGCTTTAGTTCAATTTTGGCTTAGTGCTAGTTTGTTTAAAGTTTTGAATAAAGAAATTATAAATATATACTTGCAAATTTTAAAAAATTTGAAAAACTAACAAATTTAATTGTTCAGATATCCAGCATATACTTTTGTATAAGTATCTAAACTGTTTATAATAATGAACATTATTAAAATAAACAAAATAAGTCCATATAATTATGAGGTATTTGCTATGATCTGGAATATTATGCATTTGAGCTATAATAGTGGCAAATTTAAGCGGTTTATGAAAAAATACTTCAACTTTTTTGTCTTACGGTTTCAAAATCTCAATAGGCTCAAAACTAAATACATAAATAAATATTGTTAAAAACCACTGGTTTAACATCCGTCACTGAGAAATTAGTGAAAAAAATAACTACTTCACATGTACACGAAGTAACGTGGCAGCCAAAATTCAAACTCAAAATTTTGTAAATATTCTAAACTCATAGGGCATGAAATATTAGCATGCATAAAAAAGAAGACGAAAGACGTAACGCACAAAACTCTTCTTACACAAAAATAAGTCATTTAAACTTCCAAATATCCGGCCTGAGTGTCGTAGAGTTGATCTATCAGCCAAACCGACACAATAAATGCCATTCCAAATGCTAGATTAAAATAATAAAAATTATATTCAGAAAATGCAAAAAATAAGGAATTTATCTTTCTTTTTATATTCATAAAGAAGCTGCAATTCCTTTAGTTTAAGATAGTAAGGTCACAAACAATACTCCTTTTGTTTTTTAGGATACGAAATTATTTAAACACGGTATCTATCGGGATATGATGGGATAGTTGGGCTCAATTTTCTTTCAAAATATAACGCAAATATTAATCAACCAATACGTTAAAGTTATGGCTTACTCCACAGCAAATAAAAATTAAATGAGGGACGCATACATCATTCATGCAGAATTAGTCTTTCAAAAGTCGGTTAAAATAGGTTAATAAACTAGTAGACTAGTTACAGAATGACAATCTCACCATCAGTACAAATTATTATCCAAAACAAACGACACTCGAAGATAAAATTGGTATTGTTGGACATACTTCGAACTCTGGTGACAGCCTTGCTCTTTTTTCGAAACTCGAAACGGGAATCCAACAATATACTACGATGCAGTAAATTTCCTATTAATATTTCTTTCATATGCGGATTGAGCTACTAATGCCGGTGGACTAACATAACAAGACGTTTGTTTTACCGTATACCAAACACACACCATGGCAAATAAGTCTAAATATGATTTCGTTTTTCCGATATTTTTCAATAATAATGATATTCATGGAGTTTAACATCCGTTCTTCAGACTTAAACGTCTATAACAGAGGCCACGCAATTCATTATTTTTAATCTTTATTTATTTAAACTGCATGTAATATTACATTTATATAATGAAATTTATGATGTGGGAGGAGTCGGTTATTTCGTTCTTATTTAAGATACAAAAACGCGATCAAGAAACCACCAAGTTAATTATAATTACTCCCACTGCCGCCGCCTGGATTCGAACCTGCAACCTGCATGTATAAGTAGCCTAAGGTGTATAGGTGTTAGTGCCTTTACACCACTCGGCAACAGAACCGGATGTTCAATAAAATGCGAATAACAAAAAAGAGATAGAAAATGTAAAAGATTGGGATAGCCAATTTAATCGTATATGAATAATGAAAATAGCTTTATATATTATATTCTGTTTGGTTAGTGTACTAACTGTTTCATATTATTTACAAATTGTGGTTTAACTTGTAATATAATAGTGATTATGGTTTCCAAATGTTGTATAACATATTTGATGGTTTCAAATATCAATGATACTACTTCAATCTCAGGTATTTTCACAATATAATTAGGGAGCCTACTACGAATGCCATAATATAATTCATTGCATATTTGTTGATAAATTACAAGATTTAATTCTAATTGTTCAATGCTGAAAAAATTACTTTAAAAATTAATAAATTTCGATTTTTTCCCCAATTTTCTAGATCAAATTATTTTGTATTTAATAAATACGTACTTTGACTACAAATCAGTATGAATTAGCTAGTCACCATCAGTATGAATTAGCTAGTTGTAATGATTCTCTGACGAGATGTTACTCGTTTAATTTGTTCCAAATTAGCAACGAGTAACAGGTAGCATTACAACTACAACTAGCAGTACAATACAACTAGCTAATTCATACTGATGATGACTTCTTTGTAGTCGAAATACGTATTTATAAAATACAAAATAATTTGATCCAGGAAATTGGGGAAAAATTCGAAATTTATTCGAAAAATCCTAGAGTTCTCATTAATAATTATAAAAAAAACAAAATAGAATTAATTACTCTGTGTTATTATCATACATCAAAAGGTTCTAATGAAAAAAAATCATCATTTACATATTTATTTAAGTTTTTTGATAAATTCACCTGTTCGTATATCCCCCATTTTCCTACTATGCATCCATAATATTATTTCGTACAACAAAACCAATTAGTGACGTAATAATAATTATAATCTAATTTGAATATTTTCACACACATATTCTATGTTAATAAAGACTGCGATGCAATGTGCTAATTTAAAAAATTTAAATAAATAAATATTATTTTGAAAACAATTTTGATGACAATAATTTGCATAATTCTGAAACATGTAATTTAGTATGTATAAACACATATACAATCAAATATACAAACAAAGGCTATTTATGGTAGCAGTATAATTAAATAAACATATTTACAATTCAATAAATTTTGCACAACACTTGGTAACAACTATTTTAATAATTTTAAAAAAAATTTAAAACAATATAAAACAACAATAATATTTAAGTGTAATAAGTATGAGATCTGTCGCTGGATCCTAATTTATGTCCTTGATTGATATGTTTTGAATAAATTGGCTTTTCGAAAAAATTTTTCAAATAAAAGGTTTGTAATTTAAAGTTTTGCATAATCTGGTTTATCTTTAACAAACTATAAATAGTAAATTATTCAAATTCTAATTTTTTGTTTAATGGAATGTGAGTATTTGAATAATTACATTGATCTGGTAAACTTTTGAAATATCGGTCTTTAATGTTAAGTATATTTCACAAATCGTCAATTTCATCTACTTATAATATTTTGATTTCAGGCACATCCAAAAACATTAAATACGGACATTTTCATTAAGCCTACGGATCTTCGAAAAAAGTATGTTTTATAAAAAATACTCATTTGGATCCATTTTGGGAGAAATATATTGTGAATAATCGATTTAAGTCGACTAAAATTGATAATCCTTTGTTGATAAAAATTTTGTGAACTAAGAACAAAGTGTCAACTCAATAAGATTATGTTGAGCTTAAAATAATTGGATTAGTGTTATAGTGTTATACCAATGGGCACCTGATGGTTAGATTAATTACTTTATTGGATAACACAGTTTTCATATAGTAGAAAGAAATATTGTAAGACTTAGTTTTTAGGTTTTTTCATAATCCAGGACCTACTTTAAACACGATTACTGTCATTAACTATTGAATTACTACAACTTTAACATAAAAAATTAGAACCATTTTATCAAACTTTTACCAATTAAACAAATATTTTTACAAAAATATGATGGTACAAAATATTTTGTTTTATTAATCAATTATTACGATTGTCAAATCACTCAACTCTCAGTCTGCACCATCTTTAAAGTTGGCTGTATGAAATTTAGGGACTAAAATTCTTGTGAAATATTTTTCAACTATATAAGTACTATCTTTCCCTATAGAGCAATTCCTTTAACCGATCAGATCATTTTATTACGGTAGCCTCTTTGTCTACAACATTTAAATAGTGTTTACTAAGTTTCAAAAATATTTCTTACTTAACTGAGTAAAGTAAAAGCCTATCACCTTTTTCTGTTATTGCTTCTACATTTTAATGAATGTAAATATGGGCGGCGTACCCAGTATTACTTAATTGCCAAACATTATTTAAAGAAAGAAATAAAAGTTTTTGAAAAGATAAGTTTTATTTTATAAAAAACATAAGTAAATTTTACATTATTTAACGGTTTCTTAACGCATCAACCATCAATAAATATAATGAGTGAATAAATAATTACTATTTTTCGGCAAAATGTACTGATTCCACAAAGATTTTGAAATGAGTGGATGATATTTGGATTGGTATCCATCAAAGGAAAATTGTGAACATCCCAGATGGAAAGTTTTCCTCATGGAATCGATTTTGTAAATAGGAAATTTTTACATATATTCACGATCTTAAGATTCTTTTAACTGAAATGCTATTATTTTTAATGACTGTGTGTAATACATGTATATTCTCTCCAACGAAAAGAAATGCATGATCTGAAATCATATAAAATATCCGACACTCGTCTGCCATCAAGAAGAAAACAGATATCGATCGTGCTGAAATATTGATGATGTATCGAAATCGGTTTTTTCGATTTATGGCTCAACTTTTAAACTAAAGAGATAGATGAGAAAAAGTTGAAAACAACTTTTGTTTGGAACATTTTTTCGGAAATTGCTTTGATTTGTCAGCTTTAATTAAGCTAATGTACACATTATATATTTATCTATTTATAATTGTATGGACTACATAAATAGATTATTTTATGAATACTATTCATTTAAAACAGTTCAAACATTGATACTGAATCCAATGTCGAGTATTTAAAAAATTAATACTGTTAGTTGTTATTTCACTTGTTTAAAATTGTAAAATACATGATTTTTATGGTATATTAAGATGTTTATTATATTTAATTTTCATTATTCACAAGAAAAATTGTTTTTTATTTGAATATTATATAATAAAATATAGATAAAAAAACGTAAATGATTTGAAATAAACATAAAAATTGTAGGTCATAATGTCGATTTTGTCGTTGATTGTAGGGTAAAAAAATTTAAAAAAGGGAATGCTGAATTTTATAATTGATGAATTTTACTATTTATTTTTGTTTGATTTTCAATAGAAAGTAAGCCTAGTCCACCTCAAAGGTTGGCCTTAGTCCAAATACATCATACGACTCTTTTCAACTATATTGACTTATGAACTACCGTATAAAAGATTCATTCTAAGATTCGGCATCAAAGTGACAAAAACATAAACCACTCATAATTACAATCATATAACAATTTTCTATAGACTATAAAAATGAGATTGAATATTATATTATACACTGTACACTATTATATCTCTCCATCTATTTTAACTTATATGTCTATGGTGTGTTCTGTAATTCTAAAGATTTATGAATTTTACCGGTAGTTAGACACTTTTTTTGTATAAATTTCATTATACCACTCTCATTTTATTTGGTATCGAATAAATAATTAATACTAGGAGCATGATTAAGAAAAAGGCACCGCATGCGAGAAAATTTCATTATTAAATTATCGAAAATCTTATCAAATTTGTATATTTACTCCAAATTCTGCCATAGTGGTTTTGCTAGGGGCAATAAATGAATGAAGAAAGTATACATACTTATATGTACTTTCTTCTTTTATAATGAAAATCACTTTAATCACTTTGGTAATCATTAATCACAAACCTGAGATATTTGAATATAGCTCATTCAAAATCTTTTAGCCTACAGCACCGTGCTACGTATCCTTCTTTGGTATACAATTTTATAATACAATACGTAGAATTTATCAAAAGTTATAAAGAAAACAAAAATTTCTGATTAAATTTTGAATAAGAGTTGCTTGTTAAAATAATTACAATCATTATAATTTTTTAATGTCTTCGAAAACTTTATTATTCATTTCATATCATACGAAGCCCAAGTTTCAATCTTCATATTAATTATGATTTATTCTGTTTGAAGTTGTTTTCTTTAGTTAAATGTTATAATCAAAATTGTGTAAATAATTTGTTTGTGCACAATTACACACGATAGACAGAAAGTATGTAAAGCGATTTTCCACAAATAACGTTTGATAACACATATCGTAACTATTGTTAAAGCATTGTATCAATTTTGTATAAGTAGTGATTATTATATTGAAGTTAATTATCATGGAAATTTACATATCGAGCAATACACGCAAATCATTTATAGGATTACGATACGAACTATTGATACAAATTTATATAATTAACAGTAGTTTGTTAATTGAGTATTGGTGGAACGTTTTCTTAAGACGAATTCAAACATTTTCCATAGTGTTTTTTTTAACGTGAATGTATTTTTCTTAGAAACATTATTTCGTCAATACGATGTTACATAATTGGTAATTTTCTGCAATTTACAAGAAGGCAAAAAAAGCATTTATGCAAACTTCAAGATAAGGAGACAAATATAGAGTTTCAGGTTTATTTCTGAAGATGCATGGATATCCAAATATGATGTAGTCAAATCAATATTATATATTAGCCAAAAGCAATGTTAATATAATAATAGATACTATTATGTTAATGTAATATCTGTGAGATGCTCTGCGGCATTCACTGTTGATAATAATTTAATAGCATAAATTTTCATATAAAATTTCAAACAACTGTGACATATTCCAAACAGGAAATCACACAAAATAAGGCGATGAGTGCGTTTTGTGTTCTCTCCAACAATCTCCAACTTATCCAATTTCAGAGTTTAATAGCTGAAATGATAGATATAGAGTCACTGAGTGTTATTAGGCTAAATTATATAATATACATTTCTTATGAGGCATTTCTTTCTCCAAGTGTTGTGACAGTTTTGTATCGAAATATTTCCATGTTCTAATGAAGATAGATGGTTTGATCTAAGAACACTGCGTGATTTAAGACCTTTCATTTAAGCTATTAAATACTCAAATTGGATGAGATGAAAGAGAGGCATAGACATTCAACTTTTCATCAATTTTTTTAATTAGTATAATATTTTCATGCAGTCGTGTGTGAATGCCCATCCATGATGTTATACTTACGCAATACAGAGTTATTAGTGATTCGAAAATAAATAATTGGGTTAATGTGAATAATATAATATTTAAAAAATAGTAAATAGTAAAAACATAATTTATTCTGAAAAGTTAATTTAAAAATTAATTAGATGTACTACGGTAATTTGACTGTCAATCAATCCTTAAACTTAATATCTACAATTCGATACTAAGAGCACAAATAAAGTAATGCCTACCAATTTAATATGCTTACCCCATTATATTTCGATAGAAAGATTTTTCATAAAACGCGGTACACATTTACATAAAACATATGGTAAAATGGATGAATGTTTGTTTAAATTAAATATAAACAATTTTTTTTCACTACTATTTTCATGTATATAACTCTGAACGGTATTTGTTGTACATATATATGTACAAAAACAACAACAATTATTTGTTTTTGTACGCTTTTTGTACAAATTTTCAGTAAATATATACATATATGTTTGAATTTGTGTCTTCTGTTTTTGTTTGAATGTTTACTATACAATAATTTAACAAAATTTATGTCAAATTGCCAGTAATTTGCATTTAACAAAAATATACAAACCATATAGTTAGTATCCATACAGAATGTCACCGAATGGCATTGGGCCAAAGGATCCTACATTATTTATATAAGAATTGGCTTTAGAAAAAAGCAAAAACATAGAAGTTTAATTTTAATAAACATCGATTCTTTAATGTGTATAAAAACAAATCCAATTAAGCAGAACGCGAAGGAGCAAATGTTTGAAGTGCACTTTAGTCGATCTCGTCTAACACTTTTTTGTCGCATAGTGTTTTTAGTTAACTTTACTTTGAACAGTCAAGGATAGAATTTAAAATATCGTTCATAATATTCAATTTTTGCGGATATCAGCATAATTGTCAAATCTTAAGAAACTTAAATCAACTTACTCAACATAAAAGTATTGTGTAGAAAAACGTGATATTTTATTATATTTCTCAAGAGAAATATTTATTTATTCATTAATATCAATTTTGCACTTTTGTGTTTTTCAATCCTTGAAGCACTTCTAATATGTGCCTTTTAGTATAGTCTTCAGCCTTCCTAGCAATACAGTCTTAATCTCCTGAATCATGGCAAACCTCCGTCTAGTCATGAGTATTATATTTTTGAGAACTGGAAAAAGTGGTCGGTGAATAATTTGGCATGATTACGGTGTTTTTGGGTTGGAGAACCACAAGCATTATGTATGTGCTGGGTATATCCATGACTGGCTATTCCACAATTTTGGGTTTTTGTTCGTATTATTACATGCAAAACAGTGCATGGTTTTAAGGTCGCATTCCTTATTGACAGTACAACTTTCTGGCACAAATTCGATGTCCCACGAAATTGTAATCGAAGACAATATTAAGAAAAACCTTCAAATTTTCCCTACACATTCTTAACAGAAAATTGAACACAGATTCTTTGATTCATTTATTCCGATAACAATAAATCGCCTAGTACACCAAAACACAACTAATCTGTTTCAACATATGCCGGAACATTTGTACTAACACAACAAGAAAAACATTCCAAAATTGAATGAATGCAGCGAAATTTTAAGATTCATCTTTTTTTTGTGAACAAATTTCATACAAAAGTAAATTCTAAAAACTGTGTTTCCCAGTCACAGTGGTTAATTAGTTTGCATATAATTTAAATATTCTAAACCAATGGAATTCCAAAAGTATATACAAGATTTAGGTACATTTAAATTTTGTTACCATGTGGATTTCGACACCTCAAGAGCTTTTCAAAAGACTCTAAGGATCTCAAACATACTATTGGTTCTTATACATCCAGAGACCAATGACGATCTTATGCATTAAATAATCATCTGAAAAACAGGCCTCTTCTAAGAAGACCTAGTAAAGACATAGTCGCCCATTCTAAGAATATCTCACAAGGAAGAGGAATCCACTAGGAAGCTAGAAAGGCCGAAGACGATTTGGAGATGTTCAATAGAAAAACAGTTTAACGAGGAAGACAACAACTAGGGATACTTTAAGAAAATAGGCTTGAATCTCGTAAGATACATGGCATATGTTACCTTTTTATATATTCTTCGCGCCTTAAGGATATATAGTAATTAATGTAAATACGTAAGGCATAGTTTATATTCGTATTCAAGCTAAGGACATTCTGTACGAATATTCATTTATATAATGAAAAACAGATAATGTCAATTGTAGCAATATTTTCATCGTAGTTTGAATAATATACTAAGGGAATAATAGAAAACGAATTATTATCATTTTAAAAAAAGGGAAAATTAAATGATATAAACTAATTTAAATTTTGTTTATCATAAATTTTGTATATATATTAAGTTTTCAATCAACAAATGTAAACATGCCATAAGAGAGAGTGGTACAAATTCGTCATTTCCAACCTACATTCAATTCCGTTTTTGGGAAACAATAACTTTATAGAAATTTAGCAAAGAAAACATGTGAAAGGAAGGCATATACCAACGTAATTTTTGAGATAAGTATTATTTTCGAAAGCATTTATTTATCTTGGCTTGTCATACAAAGAGTTTTATTTTAAAATTGACAATTGGTAATAATAGATTTTACTATTATTAGCTTCCAAGGAGGAAGTTCTTATAGTAGGGCAGTTTTTCTGAATCACGAATTTAGAAATATTCAATCGTCTCAAGGTTACTATAATCCAAATCGTGAGTGTAAAAACGCAGTGCATATGTGCGAAATTATTTTCCCAGTCGATTATCTCGCGAACAAATTATGATATCGACGTGAAAGCGTTTTCATTCGGAATTAGGGAATGAAGTACTTAATTACATAACTAAACCTGAATAACTATTCAGATAAATCGGTCCAGCCAATTTTTTGTTTTAAATGAAAATACTAAAAAAAAAAAATAAAAACTTGGTAATTAGTTTAATTAATTATTACTTTTTTATAATAATGGATTTTCAAGAAATAAATAATACACCTATTAATTTTCTAATTATTACGTTCTTCGTATAAAAGTTAATGAAATTCGAATTTCATGTTAATATACTAATATTCCCAGAACTTACGTAACTCGTATATCTATTTATATTACTAGTCCTTGTGTTACTGAATACTATGTTAAACATGAACAATTAAATGAATATTAAATTGTTAAATAATTGGTTTAGGAGTGACCCACAATATTCACATGATAAAATTTCCAATGATGAAAATAAAACAAGTGAAGATAACAACTTACATTGTTAATTGCAGTCCATAGAATAATGAAAACAAATATAAAAATATTTGTTGTAACTATTCATGTACTTAATAGCTAAAATTGAGTTGACATTGTGAGGAATCTAAACAGTTTACCAAAAAATGACTCAAATAAAAATTGTTTGATTTAAAAAAACAAACATTTTTTGTCTACGGACTTCTCTTCTTCATTGATACATAAGTTCAATCATGAATTGTCATGGATCCATGTCCAATTGACCGATTTTGCTCATTTACGATCTTGATCTTACTTTTTATGCATTAAGTACGTCTCCAAAATTTCCACTTAACATATATTTTCTACCGTTACAAACCTTAGACCAATAACTCATTAATTTATTAATATACTCATTTTGTATTCATATCTAGTCTAAAAATAATAATTTGGTTATTATTACGAATATGGGTATTTTTTTAATTGTTTGAGCTTTTTTTAATCCGCAACAAAAATTGGCTAGGCCGATTTTTCTAAATTTAGTTTTAAGTAACGTATAAATTACGCGGCGATGAAAGTGGTTTCATGTCGATATCGTTACTTGTTCTCTAGATAATCGATATTAACGCAGATACATCCATATACATACAGTTATCTCTCTTAAAACGTAGGATTTCGGTTTTGAGGACCTTGAAATCGGCCCCATAATAAGAAAGAACCTTAAATAAAATTTCCCGATGACAAATTAATCATTTTATTTAAGTATTACGAAATTTAAAATCTATTTATCGATAATAATCATTTTGAGTAGATAAAAGTAACATACAAAGAAATATCCATTTAATTGAATGTAATGAAGTAAATAGAAATTTTTCGAATCCCTATACTTGACTAACGCATGTCACTCAATATCTCCCTGGTCCCCAACAAATTGAGGGTTTCAAAGATACAAATTTTTTATTTATTGCAAATAAATCATATAGAATTTTAGGAAATGATATTATTCGAGATTGTGAATTTAAAATCGTGCCTTAAAATTTGAAAATTTAAATATGGTTTATTTAATAAGCAAATTAAATATTATTTAATGAAACCAATAATCATAAATAAACTGTATATTAAATGGCATATATAAGCTGTAAATAAATATACAAATATCCAAAAAATATTATTTTTGTACAAATGAAGATATCAAATAATGGAGTTAGTTGTTGCCGATTTATGGTGGACTACGGGTTGAACTATTTTTAATCATAAGAATTCATAAAATTGTCTAAATATTTAGTGTATACAGTTATAAGTACAATTATAATAATAATACAAACGTATTGTAGTTATGTATGTTGTTATGCGCTTAATTTGTCACAAATCCAAACATTTAACGACAAGCGTTTCAAACAAAAGTTATTTGTTTGGAAACAAAAAACATTTTCCGTTTGATAATTGTTCTATTCTATCTCTTATTGTTAAAAACTTGGATCAAAAGCTCCAATGGATCTAATGGACCGATTTTTGCTCTTTCATGAATTTAAACTAACTTTTTAGGTCCAGAATACATCTCCAAAATTTCAGCTCGCTATCTTCTTTCTTCTTTATCTGAATGATGTACGGATAAACGGATATATAGACTAAAAGCTCAGGGGAGATTTTAAAAACGGTCTTTCTAAGATTTTAGGACAGTAATTTCACACATTTACATATAGAATATGTGTATGTATGTGACACATTATAGAATATGTGTATGTAAGTCCATATGTAAATATGTGTTTGAAACATTCTCCATAATTTTTATAATAGCCAAAAAAGGCAATGAACCTTCTAAAATTTTATGCTTTACAATGATTATTTGAAACCTTTTTTTTTACTCACACATAATCAAAACTCAACTCTTGTCCCTGTTGTCCCTGTCAAATAGATAAAACCTGTTGACATGCAGGACTGATTCCTGCTAGAGCGAGACGAGAGTTTTTTTACTTCTCATACTATGATTGTATCCCTATCATATGATTTTATCTCACTGAAAACTTTACAGTCTTACAGTAAGATAGTTATTCAAATCTCCCACGAGCTCTTAGTCTCAAAATTTTTGTTTGTGCGATCAATATTTGCTAGGGTTGTAAAAACTAATGTAAAAACAAACAAAACTTATTCAACAAATTTTCAAACATACTGCTATAGTGTTCACGAGGGCTTAGCCGAAATGTATATCAAGAGAATGGAGGATGCTTATTCCATATCTATCTCGGCAACAAAAAATAAATAAATTTTTTTATGCTATGTTTTTGTATCGTATTTCTATGCTCCTAGCTTTACTTAAATAAAGAAAATTTGATCTGAAAAACTAAATTACACTTATTGTAATAATTACTACTATGTTTGAAAACATAATGACTAAAAAATTGAATATACAATTATTATGCAGCATACACAATTACATTTCATATGAGATAATATATGCATTTTTTACCGATTTTAATAATTTATAAATGTAATATTTCATTGACATTGTTAAAGTGCATTCAGGTGAAAACATGAATGGTGGGAAATTCTTCTAATTAATGATTATAAATCAAATAATAAATATTCATGTCATTTTTAAAACAAATACGCCTTATTTAAAAGATAATAAAATAATAATAAAGAAATTTAATTTTAAAGCGCGTAATTTATAAGTGTGTTTAATAATCTCATTAAAATATCTGATACAATACAATTAAACATTAAAAATTAAATGGAAAACTTTGAAAACAGTTGAAAAAAATTGTTACATTTTTAAAGAGAATCTCGTAAAGAATCCTTCTTACACAATTTTTTGACGATTTTTTCAATCTGCCACGATGTACACTGTCAGGCAAGCATTCGTTAATTATAAATAAAATTAGCAAACCCCACTAGACTGACCACTGGTTTATTTTTTATTTTTATTTTATTTTATGTGCTTTTGTAAATTTGTTTTAATTAGAAACGAAAAGGGACATCTTAAAGACAACTTATAATGCAATATGAATTATACTTCTTCAATTTTCACACACGAATAAGTAAAAAATTAATTATCTAAATGTAATGAAATTTGGCATGCAAAATTTGGAATATATATACGGATGGCTGATCGATAAGTTTTTATCGAAAAAAAAACCATATCAATAGTAAAAAGGTAATTGAATTAATATTTTGGTATGTTTTTCGATTATTATCTTTAGAGTTACTTTGTTTATTATACTGGTTCTTATTCCACTTCGTTATTTTTGGGTCTTAAAAAATCGAGCATCGCACATACCTATGATATTTTGAATCATATAAGAATAAAGTATGATGTAATGTGTTTCTTCGTATTGGAATGAAAATATTACTTAGTATTCTAGATCAAATATTTAAATTAAAATAAAAATGATAATAAAAAGCAAATAAAATTTATTTTGTTCTTTTAGAAAATAAAGATAATTTTTTTTATTTTATTGCTGAGTGGTCTTAAATTTTTTTAATATAAAACTTTGCAAATTGTTATATTATAACAGTTTAAAATTTTATCTATAAAAATCGTTTTTGCATTATTACTTTCAAATAATTTTATTGTTAATCTATTTTGATGAAGAGATAAAATAGATTGTCAAGTTTAGTTTACATTGTGAAAAGTATAAAAAATGCTTTGAAAGTTTTCATCACACGGATTCTCTAGCTCATCAAACATTTTAACTATTTGTATTTTATTTTAGTCATTAAAAATAATAATGTATATTATTGGTAGGGGAGTCCAAGCGCGAATTTTTGGACTTGCTCGAGCGCGTCAGATTAAGATGATGGAAAATTCTGACCCCTTGTTGAGTGCCTTCACTAAATCTTAGCTCTCTATATGGTGCCGCTAGTATAGGGTAGCCGATCAGCATATTAAAACGAAAAAATCGATAACTTTATTGACGCAAGTGGCGTGTATATTTTGCTAGATATTTATATATTATTTGAACGAAATTTGTTGAATTTGATATGTGGAGCGTTGAACTAATTTTTTACTTAGGAGTTATATGGATATTGGAAATATTGAGTTCCTGATTGTAAAGTTGAATTCCTGTAAAAAACCACATCAATCTATCTTATTTAATGGTGGGTTCAAGTATATGGGATATTTTAGGAGGATGACTCCTTTTTGTGAATGATTTCTTATTGAAAATTGAATTATTTTATTTTTGCCTTTGCATAACATAAAAATAAAATATTATCCAATTAAAAAAAATTCGCATGAGTCTCACATGAGTAGAATTAGCATTAATAATGGTGGGTATTTCTACAGGGCATACTTTTTTTGCGGTACTTTTCGTTATAAAAATGAAATTTTCTGCTTTTTTTTATCGTTTTATTAAAAACAAACGTGTACATACTTCATATCATATGTAGGTTAGGTTAGCATTTTGAGGTATTTGCATCCAAATTTGAGTAATAATATTTAAGACACAAGAAACGAGTTTTTTGAAACAAATTTCATATTAATATGAAATATTTCCTCAATATTTTTTTATTACTGTTATTTGAAACATCTTTGACCCGACTAATATTAATTTTATGTAATTTTTTATTATCTGTTTTATATTGTGCTTAAATTTTGTTTTTATACGTTTTAGATACACGCAATATATATTATCTTGTTTTTTAGATACACATTACCTACATAATTTTTTGTGACTTGGAACGTATTTTTATTTATTTATATAAAATTATTTGTTTATTCATATTTTTATGTATTGACATAACAAATCGAAATAGGTTTTTGTTCGTTTTTATAATAATGACAATTTATTATTAGTAGTAAATACATAATATAATGTGTTTATTTTTCTTATTTTTTATTTAAAAAATTTAGACTTCATTCGGATTTGTATGTATTGCTATTATAATTGTTGATTTGTAATTATTAATATTATGTATTGTCAATTTTTAATTTCCTTTCCACGAGTCGGTAATATTGTACTATCATGGGCAACATTTGGCAGGTATTCTTATACCGATAATTCCAATACGGCATTCAGGCACATTCTGTAATATTTTCCATAAAAGTTCACCGTGTGCGATCAATTCTTATTTATTAATGCATTCTTATACAAAATATAAATTTAAAAGAACAAAGAAATATTTACTTTTTAGTTACCCATTTTCAGTTATGCATTTGTATTACAATTTTGAGTACAATTCTTGACAATTCTTTCCACTAGGTGGCATAAACTGCGCAAGTTCCAGAACTAAGATATGAATAAGATATTCTAATCCTGCATGCATTTCTGTGAGAAATATGTCAAAATGTCCTCTGCCACCAGTTTGTCAAAAATATTAACGTATAAGAGCTTCGAATCTTGGCATAGATAATCAGATGTTTTTATTTTTATATTTATAAAGATTATTATTTTACAATATTCATTCATTTTATTTATTCCTTATAACCTCAATTTATTTAAAGTAACTAATTATTAATAATGATATTTAACTATTCATTTAATGACACTCACATATTTAATTTTTTCTGGAGACCTTAATGTTTAAAGGAATGTTTTAAATGCTTTACCATATAGTAATTTAATAAAACTTTGTAAACAATCATATTCATGTAATATAATTTCCTTTAATATTTTTTTTTCTGGCTTTTGCTACTTTTAGCTATATAGCCATTAACCAAAGGGAATTATTATTATTATTATTATTTATACAACAACAGTACACAGTACTGCTAGGTGGTCACCCATCCAAATACAGATTGTGACTGCTGTTGCTTAACTTTATAGATTGGTCTAAGCCTGTCATTACGTTACGTCAGTCCGGGGTCTTCCTTTCGTATTACTATTTAAATTATATGACTGTGACTGGAAAAACAACTAAATGTCATATACATTACTTCATTTGTTTATTGTTATATGTTTGAGATACAAGAGTGGTGGTGGTATTACTTGCACAAAAAAAAAAAAAAAGAAAGAATTTAACTAAATTACTTGCCTTAACAACTTTACAAAACACTTGACTAAAATGCTGCTTTTCACACACTTCAAGTAACTAATTTACTTGCTACTTGACTAAATTACTTTATCAATGTCAACAAAGCTTTACAATTGATTTCACATTTTGATTATTTATTCGAGATTATACGTAAATTCAAAAAAATTATTAGCATTAGCATTCATAAAATATGCTTCTTACCTTAAAGTCCTATTTATGGCTCACTCACGTATTTAAACTAATTTTTTAGGCCTAGATTAGGCCAACAAAATTTCAACTCTTTATGTATTGTCATTTTTGAGTTATGTCTATGACTGGCAGATAGAATGATGGACTAACAGGCGGACAGGTGAAGATGATCCAATTAGGCGATTCTACGTACACTTGTACCAAATTTTTGAGTTACAGACATTTAATTATTTTACTTTTTCATATTCTATATATGTACAGGACAATAAGATTTTAAATCATTTTTACAGTCTTTGAATAAATATTAAAATTTGTAAAAATTTTTAAGTAATTATGTGTCGTAAATCGATTTTCTATAGTTCGATTTTCTATAAAGTATAGTAAAATGTTGACCGATTTAATAAACAGTAAATACACAAGGCACATCTAGCCTATCACTTTATATATATATAAAGTTAGAGGCTAGATATTTATTTTATTATTGTTTGTTTTAACTTCCCGGTAAGAAAAGCTAAGATTTTCAAAATTTGGAAGTTATTGGTTATACCTCGTTTTGCAAAAATCGAGTTTTCATCAGATCTCGACGTTTTGAAGTTACAGGCAGCTTCCCTGCGAGGTTGTCACTATGTCTGTATGTATGTGTAAACGTGAGAGTATGTGAACCGCTTGAACGGCTCGACCAATTTCGCGGTTGGTGCCATTCGAACAGGCTTGACCAAACTCTTTTAAAATATTTTGAATACAATTTGGATCGATTCGGACTGGTAGATTTTGAGAATTCTCAAAAATACTAAGCAACATTTTTTTTAATGTGGTTTTTTTGGAATAGGCTTTTAACGACTCTATCGATCAACTCCAAAATCAGCTCTTAACCTTGATAAACCGCATCAATCACCATCAACCACGTGAAAATCGGTTCATCCATTCAAAAGTTATAGATGGTTGAAAATTTTTAAAATAGTGTTTATGGAACTCTCATCAGACGTTTGAACTCGAAGAGCTCAAAAGCATAGCTTAGCTAGTTTTGAGGTCGGAGAGCTCAAAAATTAAAAGAGTATATTTTGAGAAAAACCTTCTAATATGTTAAATTTGAAGTGCTTAGGTATGGAATCAGCGGTAAATTGCAGGTATGGTCTTTAGAGTCAACCGTTTTCCAAATTTTTTTATTTAATTTGTATAAAATTTGAATGTTTTTAAAAATTTATATTTTATTTGTTTTTAAATTTATTTATTAAAATTTTTTTAAATAATTTTTGTTATGTATGTATGCATTTATATATCTTTGTTTGTATGTTAATGTATACCTACATGTTTCCCTTTTCATAAAATCACCCTATAGCAAAAAAAATTCACTTTACATAAAATTCGCAATTCAATATTCAAATTTCGCATGCTATTGTTCCGTCACTTTCGGAAAAAATTTTTTACTGTCCTTTTTCTCGAAATTAATCTCATACAAGTATACCGAGCGGAAAGACGATACACATTAAAATCTGCACGGACGTGTCATAGGACTTTCTTTAACTATCACATACTTAGTATTATAGGTCTAGCTTAAAATGTTTAATTAAATTTTTCTTCTGAATTTTCACAGAAATGTTTCAAGTAAAAGTTGTAGAGCTTTAAATGATCCGTGAACATATGCATACATAAGTTGGAAAGATATTCGAACTGGTAGTCTAATTTTAACCAAAGGCTTCGCGGAACAACTATAGATAAAAAGGACACTGAATACGCAGTTTGGTGAATTTTGGATAAAGTATTCGATATAATATCGCTACTTCAAACATACTCACACACACAAACAGATCAATTTCTGAATTTTTTGGGTTCAGGGATTCTAAAACCTTGTTTTTTTTTTTTGGTAAAATTTCGAAAATTTTGACAGTATTACAATACTGCCTTTTAATAGTATACTAAAAGAAAGTAGAAAACAAAAAAAGATTTGCATTTGAATTCGTTTTGCGAATGCCGAATTACCTTTAGTACACATAATACAATAAAATTGTGTTCTTCATCTTCTTTATTAAATATTCCCTACAGATTTTTAATAGCTTTATAACTATCTTGCATGTATATCTTATGATCAAAAATTTTATTGACATCTGAGTCACATTATGTCCATCTTCCAAGACATCACACCGTATTGAAATGAAACATTTTATTGGTTTTTCCTGAAATAAAAATTGACATGAACGAAATCCATTGAGATATATCGAATTACATTATTAAACAGACACAACCATAAATACGAGTGTAATAAAAACTATTCAGAGTTGTACTTTTTAATGTTCTTTAGCATAAAGGTTTCATTCCATTTACACAATTTTTTAATAGGCCCTTGCATTCTGCGATTTAAAAATAATATTACAAAAAAAAAAAAATGATTGTTTGATGTAGTCATTGTTGAGCATTACAAGAGGTTAGCTAAGTGAAAACAAAGCGCTAAAATGAATATTCTCAGAAGTGAATGATATTTATCATAAACACATTTAAAATATTTGTAACCTATAATCGCAACTGACTCCCTCAAAAATTCATCGGTTATGCATAATATATGTATGTATACATGTATCAGAGAAATGCATAATATTTTTAAAATTATTAAATAATGATTATTGATATAGTGATTGAAAAATTAAATATTAAATATACTTAGTGGTTAAAAATGTACGAAATTTTAATTTTATAAATTTGGATTCGTAAAATTGACTTTATATCCCACTTTTGTTAATTCAAAACAACTTCTGGTCGAGACGAGCAATTTCCAAAACTAAAATTTCAATTTTACGCATTGCCCAAAAATTGAATTGCACACTATAATATATCTTTTTATAGCGCTATACGATTAATGCATTTATTGGCAATGTTTGCACCGTAATCATTGACCATGAAAACCCTTTAAAACTAAGGGTTTTTAAGTATTTTAAAAAAATCTTTTGTATTTTGTGTATTACCGATGTATTTTTGAGCGAGCTACGCGATTATTTTTAGGAAACAAGTTTTTTAAATGTGTTGCTAAACATAATGCAAAACACCGCATGTGAATACGAGCTATATTTCAAAATTTCTGCTATGATTGTCCAAATTGCCTGGACCATATTTTTTTGTTATTTAAGGTTGCTTCAACAAGTGGGTCATTAGTGACCATATTATCACGGAGACTTTAAACACTGTCAAATATGTTTTAATATTTTGCACATTATTTAAACATTGATGCAGGGTATTTGGTAGCAGAATTAACATGTTAGTGATTCGTAATATTGTAAGTAAACACTGGTGCTCTCCTGTAGACATGTGAGGAGCTGCCTGCCGAATATTTTCTCTACAATTATTGATCCTAGATGGCTTTGTAACCAACCATCATGTATTCCAATAGCCATCTTTTTATTAAGATATTTGGGCTGTACTTTCAGTAAGTTTCGGCTAGAATGATGCTTCTTTTGCGAGGACATCATGTCTTTCATTGTCTTTAATTCCTACATGTGACAGATTGCATGGTTACTCATAAAACACTCGAATAATTGTTACTCATAAAGCATTCGAATAAACTTTCTTGTATATTAAGAGATTATTTGAGTTGATATTTCCTAATGCTTCTAGTAACGATTGGGAGTCGCTAAGAATAATCCCTTTATTGTGTGGAGACCTGCTAAATTTTTGAACTGCTGGACCATATTTGTATACAAGCTTAATAAAACTAGCTTGGAATGAATTCGTGCAAGATTTTGACTATCACACTTTACCTTGTTTTAGAGTAAACGATGGAACAGATAAACGTAATACTATCTTCCGAGTAGATTTTCGATTAGTCTCAATGGATTATTATATTAAACTAAAATTTGAGAATTACTCTGGAAGGGACTAAACAACTTATTAAAATAAATTATTAAGTTATATCTGAGTATAAAAGCCGTTACGTGTACCTAATTTATAAAAGAATAAACTGTAGAAGACTGTTAAAATTTTTCTTTGATTTAACTACACCATTTAAAAAGCAATTTATTTATTTTTTCAAAGGGTGTTACAACATACTTAATTATTATCATTTTCATTAAAAAGATAAATTTATTCATATAATCATAAATTCCATAATACACTAAAGAAATTACGATTAAACTTTATTTTTACTACGTTTTAAAAATCTGATGTTAACGCTACACATCTTCTATATACGAGTACTTCTATATACGAGAATATAGCCCAGTATACATTTAATACATTATAAAAACATTTATGACTAGTACATAATAATAATCTTAGGTATTATAATCTGTTTCTCCAATTAACAAGCCAGGATATGTGAGAAAGTGATGGAACACCTACGATTTTAAAAATTCTTGCTCTCACGTGTTCCTTAGGATTTCAGGAACATTCATCACCACATTATTATCAAAAATGAGAAAAATATGGTTGTTTTCCTACCCCAAATAGTCGTAGAGATAAACAAAGAGATAAACGTGATAGATACAAAAATATGATTTATTCAAAATTTCTAGTCTCTCGAGTTTCGGAGATGCTGATCACAAATCGGCTTGAATAGTTGAACCTCATTAAAAAAAAACTACCTCTAGAAATGAAAAATATTTTTAATTCCAAATTTCCTCTCGAAAATTATCTGTCGCGGATTTTTGAAATCGCTGTCATGAATTCGAGGTTAGAAATAAAATATGAAAGTTCTTAGCCATATTAAAATCATCCCTAGAACTGACCAAGATAAAAAATAATTCTCGAGAGATGATTTCGGAGGTAACATTTTGAAATAAATATCTTTCTTCTGTTATTTCTAGAAGTAGATTAAATGGTGTTTAAACCATTCTCAGTTGCTTTCTTATCTTGTATTCGTGATCAGTGACCCCAAGACGTCAAATGTGAATTTGCAAAATATTTTTATCACTGTCATTTCTAGGGTGGGTTGGCCCCGAAAATTTCTTTAGACGATTTCGAAGATAAAATTGGGAATTTTTAAAATTTTTTTATCACTGTTACAATTTGAGGTTCGAAAATATAGACCACAACTCGTTATAGTAATTGATTTTATGTTATTACATTTACACTATTAACTTGCATTTGTAAAAATGTTAAAAGTCTCTCTTGTTTAAAATTGAAACCCGTAAAAAAACCGATAAAGTACAATATCCTTATGTACAACAAATTACGAAAAGCGAGATAACTGGATGCAGAAATAGATATAAATTTACAACATTCTACAACGATTGGTTTGTTTTAGAGTTATGCGAACAATGCTTAAATACTTTAAAACGTTAAGATTAGCTGAAAGTGTAATATTACTACGTATATAGAGGTAAAACACATGAATAGTAGAATAAAAAAAAACTGAAATTTTTTAAAACATGTTTTAAAAACAATGCAGACTTTTAATAAAATATAACTAAGTAATATGATCGAACATATTAAAAACTTTTTCAAATATACCGTTTTATCATATAGATAATACTATATTATATGTATCTATATATCTATAATAACTTCTATTTTAGTTATTATTCTCTCTATGCTATTATATTATATCTAAAGTTTCAAATTTTGTGTTCTAGACATTATTAAATGAAATAATTATTTATTATAATAATATTGTTGTAGTCTATACTATGTTTTCGAAGCTTTGCATTAGAGATAAGCTGTAAAACGCTATAGAAAGTGTCGTCATTGTTTTGTATAAAATATATGATTATTTATTGTTAAGTGAAACGTTAGAGATGGTTATAAAGTTTAGAGTAACTACTGAATACTATGTGAAAGTTGAAGATTCCGCTACCCAAGTATAATGTACAATGAAATATCTGTGTGAAAAACAAAGCAATAATTATTTCTAAGTAATACTAGCTGCTACGTGTCCACTTTGCATGGCTGTTGAAAGTTTTTTGAAAAAAATTAAAGAAAACGTAAAAATATAAAGCTGAATGTTGCTATTTCTTCATGGCACTATGTGTCTCCTAAAGTCCAAATACTTTACCCTATCTATTTGCTCAACATTTGCAGAGCCCGTTTCAAAACTGTACAAAAAAGCTTATTAAGAAAAAACTATAAGGAAATATTAATTGAATTATTTTCAACTCGAAAGTAGAATGAACTAACCAAAAAATATCAAAATTTTGCACTTTTCTTTGAAATTATCTCAATTTATCTTTGTGCGTTTATAGAAGCACTTTTTTTATACTTATCATAATTTTTTTTATTATAGATATTTAGTTATTACAGTTTTGTTATCTAATAAGACGCTTCAAAATCGACCAGAATTAGAACCACTAATATACAATTTTTAATAGACGATTTCTCAAAACTAAGTGCAGTTAAGAGTACATTTCTAAGTACCTATGTATATTAATTATTTTCTAAAAGATTTTAAGAAATCTGATATTCTTTGGAATGTTTTTTGGTTTGTTTTGGAAATTGGACGATTGAAATGAATACTTCCACAAATATTTCATATAATCATGTCGAGTATAAAAAACTGATAAATACATGTAGGTAATCGGTATAAAGGTTAACATTTTATTCAATTTTAATTGTGTTTGCATATCATTATTTGTAACTAATTTAAAATAAATATGAAATTTCCACTTTTAGAAATATACAACAATTAAAACAACGAAAGGTATGCTAAAATTAATGACATTTGCATTAGATAAAGCAACAGGGAGCAAAAAAAAAAAAGAAAAAGGAATATTTAATTAAAAAAGAAAACATCCGATGTGCGGGTATTTTTTATTAAACAATGTTCTTTATATCGATCTAAATTCAGAAAATATGTCCATCTAACTATTTTTCAAAAATTTTTGTCATAAACTGTTTAGATACGCCACAAATTCACTTAAAATGATTTTTAACATATAAATATTATTATACTATTATTACTACTCATATATATTTTCTGGTTAATTTGTTTTTATTGTTTTTGTAGTGAATATGTGTTTATGTTTCTAATGAAGAACCAAATCCAAAAAAAAACCTATCGACCTCAACATTTCATGTTTATAAAATATTATAAATTCACGATTTTTATGGTGTATTTTTTTATTTATTCAGTTTAACTTAGATAAACAATATTAAATCTGATAAAGGACTGAAGACACCATAAAAATACTTTGTTATATTAAATAAATAAAATGAAAGATTCAGATCAGTGGAATTTTTTTGGACTTGACTGTGATTAATATTAATACCTAATTAATGATTTATAAACCATTTGAGATATACATAAACTATTTTGTCAAATATATAACCCACACACATTTAAAATGGAACACCCTGCAGACACACTTAAGGCGCATTTCAAATGTTTGAAACGATATTTTTTATGTTTGTAATTCATTATACAAGAAATATTTATTTTTGTTTGCACCCACCACACGTAAATGTGTTACCTATATTTATTTATCTACACCTGAATCCTATAGCAGAGGACCCGACGATACTAAATGGGGATTTACTTAGGAGTCCTGGGGACCTATTGAATTTTGAAGATTAGATGGTAGGCAGAAAAAAATTCATATGATGTATATTCTTTCACTGATAAGGGGAGGGCGTCTACAAGCATAAAAATGTTACGACAGTAACATGGAAATACTGGACCACGTCATATAATGATATGGTATATGCTTCACATGTTTCTTAAGTCGGGGGTATGTTATTCTACAACTTAAAAATTTGAAATAAAAATTTATTCTACGGCATCAGATCTTCAGAATACATTTTAGGCTAACGCGAACGAAGTTAACATTCAAAAGACTGGCGATTCGGATGTATCTAGCGGCTAAATTTAGCAAATGTAAAAAAATCGACAGTTTAAAAAGTATTTCAGGTGCATTGTTTTTGGTCGCCCACCGCGTACGTTAAGCTGTAATCGTTCAATTAATTAATGCACACGTTTTCATAACAAAATTAACCGATCATACCTTATATGTTCGAATAAATCCAACTACCGGGTAAGAATTTTAAGTACTCAACAAAGTGTAAGATGATAATCAAATTTCAAATGATAATCTGCCGCATTCTTAGTTTTAGTAAAATAAAATTTTTATATTTAGAAAATCATTTTGATATTCTAAATATTATATTTATATTTAAACAAAATTAGTCTAGTAGCAATTGACACATAAGAGACAAAAACTATTCCAACGTAATTTTTTACGTGATTCTCATTAAATTATCCTACTGATGATATAAATACATGTTGGCAGAGGGAAACTCGGTGGTATATTGTTAAACAGAGATTGTCTAAATCATAGATATATGTAGAATAATATGTGGCTAGTTCATTGAATACCTTGAAGGCAATATGTGGTGATCTCAAAATCGTTAAATATTTTTTTGAGACTTAAAAATTATATGAAAATATTGACAGCAAAACAAAGATAATTTTAATAATTTAAAATTGTTATCTATCAACTACGTATTTGATTATTTCAATGAAATTAAAAAAGCTACTATTGTATAAAAATATAAAATAGTATATTTTCATTTTTTAATTATATTTGTTCATTTTTTAATTCATTTTTTTCATTCTTTTCTTGTTTTTATATAAACTAGAAAAAATAATTGTTTTATCTTAATATATATAATTACATGTCACGTTGTTTGTCCGGGATGAAACTCCGAAACTACTGAACCGATTCTAACTTTTTTTTTAATGAGTGTCATGCTCTAACTTAAGAGATAGGATAGTTTATTTATTAATTTGAGATTGTAATTTTATTTTATTGCGAATTAATTGTTTTTATCTGACAACAAGGTATAGTTCGATAATATTTTAACAGATGGTAGTCTAAGTATAAGGTAGTCCAGTCAGTTGTCTGGATTGAGTAAGTGTCCAATAGATAGCGATATACAAAAAAAAAGTTCTAACATTTTAGGTAATAAGCTACAATTTATTAGTATAACCGACCACATGTTGCTGAGTACAAAGTAAAAAAAATTATATATTTTTTCCGCTTACATTGCAAACGAAGGCTGAACCCTTTGAGATTTATCAAAATAATGTACTAAGAATTGTACACATTGAAAAGGTCTACAGAAAACTCTATTATGGAATATGTCTATCTCTTATGGATATCCTACAATAACATTTTTTGTCATTTAATTTTTACGACAAAAAATGGCTAATTTTCGACGCGATTTATTTTTAATTACTAATTAAAAATAAAAATATAAAAATAACCGTCATCTGCTACAAAATTTCTATGATGCCAAACATCGCCTCGTGGGTGAAAGGGCTGAGGTACCGGGTGGCTACACCAAATACCGGGTCAAAATTTCGAGTCAAGGGTTTCGTTCTTTTTGCTGACGCGGAACCAACACCGTAGGCCAACCCAGAGGTACCGGGTGTCGCATACCAAATACGTGGTGTAAATATAAAAATTTCGTGGCACGGGTTTCCTTCACGAAATACCGGGTGACTCGCAATAAATACCGGTTGCCCCACAACAAATACCGGGTGCTCCAAATTGTCACAGCAACGCGTGGTCGGGTCTGCTGTATAATATAAATATATAAAACATTTATATTTCTTCATAAAACTGTTTATTTGTTATGTATTATTGTAAGACAATTTCTATTATTTATGTAAAATACTTAAAAACATTGAGGTTTATGTCTTAGTATGGGGTTAAAAATCATATCTCTATGGTAAAAATACCATAGACATTGGCGACATATATAATACATTGTAAGTATAGAAAAACAACCATGAGAAACAATCCGTATCTCATATCTGTGTTTTAAAGAATTTCAAAAAAATGATATTTTCAAACGAGAACATTTTTGTTTGTAGTCTTTGATGAAATACGAATAAAAAAGATCCTACGACTTTTTAAGGATACACTTAATATTTTTGGAAATAATAATTTTTGATGGTTTGCCATATAAAAGATATTTTTTTAAATTCTTTAGACAATAGTTAGGTACAAAACATGATATTTTTTTGTTGTCGCTTAAGAATACTATTAACCATGCCACAAAGAAGACAAAATTTTTATTATTTTTCTTTATATAATTTTTTGAATCAAAAGTATCCGCATTGGGGATTTTTCAAACCTTTATAAAATATACCTCCAAAAATATGACCTGTCTGAATGAACATTTCGGCAAATGGCTCCAAGTAGCCCACTGGCAACATGCTTTTATATCATAAGTGGTGGAATAATTTTTGATACTCACGTGCCGACTCCATTGGATTAAATTTGTTATGGTAAAATTATATGTATTTTTGTAACAATGAGTTACGGTTGTTTGATATATTTGATGATATTTGATATACATACCGATAATAGTTTTTGAAAACCACAATAATGAATACCATTGTTACGATTAGTGAATAAGTCCTAGTCCCCCCACAATTTTCTTCGGTTACATTTAAATTTACCTATGAAAGATATGTGAAAATTTAAAACAGAAATATATTATGCAATTTTATACTCGACATTCATACAATATGTCAGAGTCGATTAATTTTAGTCCAAAGTTTATTATACAAGAAAATATTGATCACACAAACAAAATTTTGGTGTAGGTGTGCATAGAATCATTTAATTAGGAATTTATACATGTCCTGCATTTTTTCAGTCCATCACCTAGATAACTCAAAACCGAAAATTGATACCGAGCTTAAATTTTAGTGACGTACCTTAGACATAAAGTGTGATGTAAAGTTCGTGAGCAAAATCGGTCCATTGGATCGTTTTAAACCATAAAAGATGGAAGAAAAATTGGACAAAAATGTATTTATGTTAACTTTTGTTAGAATCTTTTATTAACTGTTTATAGACGGCGTATTTATAGTATTTTATGAATGTTTATAATTCAAATATTGATAATTTCATAGTTATTTTTATTTATTGTTTCGTATTTCAATTGAAAAATGGTACACATGCGTACTATTATTTGTAATCAATACACCCAATAAATTCAAAAACAACTACGTACGAAAAATGATAATATAAAATGAAGAAAAAAAAAACTCGATTCTATTATTTGTACAAACTTTGAGAAATTTTCCCAAATATAAGCTGCTATTTTATATGTAAAAGTTAAAATCCATTATTTGTTATAGGTTAAGTTTACAATACTGTTATGCGTGTTTATTCAAGTAAAAAGTATATAGATATGAATTTTATTATTATTTCAAATGGGGTCGACAACCTGCGGAAGATTGAATGAACTGCATTCCATCTTAAGGATGAAAACCGATAATACTACCTACTATTATTTGTTTTATAATTCGAATCAAAATGATAAAGTACTTACGAATGTAGGTAGCTATACAAATCATAGTTGTTTTAGTAAACTATGTTTAAAATATATAAAAGGGAAAATAGAATTACGAACCAAAAAAGACAAATTTTTAATAAAGGCATTCTTTTAGAGTACATAAAAATAACTATCAAAATGTTTCGAAATTTTAAAAACATAATCGAAACATGAAAACGAGTTTTTGTCGAAAAAAATTTCTAAAGTAATAATAAAAAAAATATTTTATATTTAGAAATGTTTTTTCTATAAAAAAATGTTCAATAATCCCTCCATTTTCATGATTTGAATGTGCATACCAAATTTTATAACATTTGGATAATTATTTTTTGAGTTATTAATGAGTGAATATAGTAAAAATAATTAGTAGTTTTTTGTATTTCTAATTGCTTTGTATTCCCCAATTTCACTTATAGATGTCTGAAATATTGGCTTTTTGATCTTATTTTAATAATATAATACAATAGAGATTATACTTATCTAACTAAATTTAAGAGAATCCGACATATTTCCCGTCTGATTCGTTTTCTTGTAATTAATTATGGATGAAATTGTTATAATTTATCAGTATAAAATAAAATATAAATATATTTATTGAAAACCACATATATTGTAATTAATAGGAAGTTTTTCTCTATAGAATCCTTTTTGATTATATAAAACAAATATCCTAATATGATCTAAGAGACACCGATTCATATATTATTGTTTAGTTAGTATAAATTACGTGCAATGCAATAGCGGGAATTTATTTTTTATTTGTATCAAGTCTCCTAGTCGCATACTCATATTGAAAAATCAACATTTTAATAAGATAAAAGAGAGAAAAAATATTTTTAATACAAAAGTTCCGGGAAATATTACAATGTTGTTATAAAAAGAAAATGATAAAAGAATTTCATTAGTGTAACATTAAATAACAATACGAAGGTGAAATGTAGCCGACCAACGACATATATATGTTTCTTTCACCTGTCATAGGTATTTTATTAACATTCTCATAAAATTTAAAATTTATAGCAGTCATAAAATAAAATTCAATGAAAATACTAAGCGTATATAGTAAAAATTTTTAAGATATAACATTATTATGTTTCCTGTACTTATTCTTACTATAAATGTGACTGGAATAGATATGATTATTTTTAAAAGATGACTCATTTATTTTCATAAACTGTAATAAGATTAGCAAGGTTAATTTAAAAAGTATAAGCTATCCTAAAATAATATTTAATGGATGTCGCTAATATGTACAATTTTAACATCAATGTTTGATTACAAAGGGAAGTACTTGGGATCGAAGAACAATCTATTTTCATATATTACTCCAATGCTGTCCAATTTTTCAATTTACTGATTTAAGTTATTTAATACTACGGGAGTGTGTGTGCGTTATTAATCAATTTTTCAACTGGTAATTCGACACGTAATTATTTTAATTAAAATTGAGTGTGCTTTCAGAAAAATCGGACCAGTAGTATTTTGTAAAGGATAAAGAAACTAAATAATCAAACACAAAAATATCCATATTCGTAATAATAAACAAATTAATGTTATTTGATATTCCTCATTGGGAAGTACTCCTCATCGTTACGCGGACTTTGCTGTTGGCACTTAGACCATTTGTTTTTTCATTGAATTATTTATATCTTTTTTATAGCTCACCTCGTTCAAACCAGTACCTTTTTTGTCTTAGAGGGTTTCTTAGTCATTAAGTAATCTTCAGGATAGAATTCCAATCAATGATATTTGAATGCATTACTTACTCGGTTTACTTTAGCTACTAGTACTCTTCCACGACTAAATGTACACCAGTTTTCAAACCAAGTACATCCGTGTTTCTTGCATACGATATTTCATTCCAGCAGCAAGGAAAAAATTCATTAAAAACGTTTTACAGATCGAAATTTTTACGCATTTTAATAAAAAATTCCAATTTTTCGCTAGATACAATACAACGTTACATTTATGTTCAATCTGATTAATTAGTGCATCACGATAGAATATTATAAAAATTATCATTGATTGTAATATTATAGCTACTAAACTATGATACAATTGTAGAAATATATCATACTCATTACTCCTTTCTTTTCAGTTGTTTTTTCTTCCTTTTTTTTTTTTAATTTGATGTGTGCTTTTTAATGGCGAGGTCTGTAAATGATTGAATGTCTTACATTGCCTACTCTAGTATTAACTGTAATGAATGGACGACATAGGCCAAGTAAATAGGCTTTTCTGTATTATTATTATTGATGCTAAGTCCATATAACAGACGTAGGTGATTTTGAATAAAAAAAGAAAGACATAGAAATATAAATAATTTAAAAATTATTAATGAAAAAATAAATTAGTATCTAAATAAAAAGAGAATAATAATTGTAAAAATTACACTAGTCAATTTTTTATTTATATTCATAAACATACATTTATAAAATATTTTCCATATATTTTTTATAAAATATTTCCACATATTTAGCACAATATTTCTAATAGTATTTTCGTAGGTTTCACCAGCTGTACGTTTTATGTTTAAAGATAATGTGCTGACTTCTAAGAAATATTAAAATTTTTCTCCCATTGTCAATATTCCTAAAATTTTCTAGTTGGAATCAAATTTTCCAAACCATTTTGTCTCATAATATGACCTCAAAAGTTTTTTTTATATATACATCTTTCCTTAACTATAACATACTCACAATTTGGATCATTATCTACTAATTTTGTTTTCTATTACTCTCGAAGGAACTTCTTTAAGAATCACATTTCTAGTGTATTTATGAGATATGTTATTCCTTTTGACATTGTCCAAGCATCACACTCATTAATTTTTGTGGATCCATTTTTAAGGTCAAATATTTCATTAAAATGTATAATTTTCAGTTCGTGTCATTGGTTATTGACCTGAAAAGGTCGGCAGTGGTAGAATTAAAAATAGGTAGGAAAACAATTGAAAATATGCCAATAGAACGTTGTGAAAAAGCCCATTAAGGTATGTTCGGTCTTATGTCAAGTATTTTTTATCTGGAAATTGATGACATAAATGTATATATACATATGTATATTCAATTTATATATATATATATATATATATATATATATATATATATATATATATATATATATATATATATATATATATATATATATATATATATATATATATACTAGCAGACCCGGTTTCAAAAAAAATCAATAGGTAATATTGTGAAAACTGTTAAATGCGAATATGTAGCAGAAAAACACCAAAATGATTTATAAAATTGAGAAAATTGTTTTTAGTTTACTGAGACTTATTGTAATGTGTTTCATGTCAAATAAATTACTCTTAAATGAACACAAAGCTTCATTTTATTACTGCTTTTAATTTGTAACACAAAATAATGTACAAATATATATCAGTAAATAAAACTACATATTACTTTGTAAAATAAAAACATAGCATATTTTATTATTTTGTCAAGGTAAAAAACCAGCACAAAAAATGTTTAGTTTTATGTGGGTCGCAAGTCAAGTGAAAGCAATCGTCACATACACTTTTCTTACACCAATATACAGACAAGTATTTTAATCCGCTAGTTTGCGGAATTTATTATTCTCAGGGAATAATAAGTATTCTAATTCTGTTCACATATATATTTTACCATACATAAAGCAGAATTTATTTTATTTTTTTTTGCAATGCCACATTTTGTAGTTTTTATTTGAAAGGTGTCCTCTATATTTTGTCAGTTCTCAATGCAAAAAAAGTAATTTAATTAATTGTAGGCAATCCAGTTAAACTGTTTGAGCCTCATTTACGAAAATTTATATTTTCAATTTCTATTTCTAAATACCTTAATGACAATCTATAATTTTGAAAATAATTTAGTAAAAACCTGGTTCATAATGAACGGAGCTTTGAAGTTTGACTCTTTTACATGGATGACAGATATCTTTATATCTGTCATTAGTTTCAACAAAGTAAAAACTGCTAAACGCGGCACATCGATGGTTTCTGTCCAATTGGAAGGTCCACATGGCCGCTTCTTCTTCCACGATAGTGGATTTGCCATTATATCTAAAGTTGGAATGAAACCTTCTGAAAATATTAATCTTAAGATTTATTTTCGTGTTAATTCACTAAATATATTCAGTCTTCGAAATAAACAACATTAATTGGAAATTTAATTGATGGATCTAATAAATCTTATAATAATTTAGTCTTTTTTTTGTATTACGGACCATGGGCAGAAGTAGTTGCAGAAATGCGTCATTGCGGCGGGAATTACAATTTTCTTCTTTTAACTGACGGTAAACGTAAAAGAATGATTTCATTCACAAGCAATTAATTGCGAAAAAGTTTTTGACTGTCGTGTAATTGATGTTATGCTAAGAAAAATCCTATTGTAATTGTCTGAATTTATAGATAAGTTTCGGAAAGTGTTGAAGATTTATCTCCAAATTAGATATTTTTTGATAAAATAGGTAAATAAATGAAAAATTCCATTATGGTATAGGTGACTTCAATATCCATTTATTATTGGATAATAATCATTGTAAATTGTTCCTTTACATTGTCAGATTCTTTTCGAGGTAAATTGGAAGTGAAAAAATCAATTTGAATTACAGTTACAACCGCTTCTTTGATATTATTACTCAATTAAAATTTTAACCTTCATTTCTGTCTCTGTATTTTTTCAGATGATGAACTTATTAAATTTTGTATAAATAATGATAATGTACTAATAAATGAACTAATGCTTTTTTAAGCGAGATAAAAACGTTGTAAAACAATATAAAATTTGTCAGCACTCAGAACTATGTTAAGACATACAAGTAGGAAATCGGTGTTCAAGACTCATATGACAAACGATAAATTTAATAATTTTGTAGTAAATTAATAGATGTATTATTTATTTTGTTAAAATGTATTTTTATAAAATAACAAGGAATAATGTTGTAATTTAAAATTGTAAAATTTGTAATTTTATGTAATTTTTTGATCTCAAAAACTTCTAGTAAATTTAATTTTTGAATTTTATCGCAAATATGTAGTATCGGTTTGAATTTTGTTTGGTTCCAGTACCAATTTTATGACTTGCATCCATAAGATGAATGAAGCGGTAATATGGCTAGTTTCTGTGTTCTCTAAACCAGATTTTTCACCAGGTATAAATCTACCTGACTGACCAATATAAGCTGTTATACTTTTATTAACGATGACAGGTTTTGCGTTAGCAGTAAAAATTGATTTACCTAAATTACAAATTTGAAAAACGTGTTGATTTGTTGTGTGATGTTGTCTACATGTGGGAGAGATATATACGAAATGTACATAAAAATGACGTATTCACTTCAGTCAATTAAAGTCATAAAAATTTTAGGTCCTTTGGTTTTTTATGCCAGATAATCAGTCTTTTGTTTACCAAAGGATGCAAATTAGTACCTAATTTAATCTGAACATGGAAGTTGTTTGGCGTTAATACTGTATTTTATATTAAATTTTTTGTTGTTTTCTTTTTATTGAATAAGTTTTGTATACGTAAATGAAATAAAATTCTTTCTCAGATTTTATTTTTAATTAAAAGGTGCTACCCATTGATTTAAACAGAAAATATTATTAATTAACTGTAATTATTATTAATGGTTATAATTGGTTTACTCATTTTGATTGTACTTGGTATTTTTTGTGTTTCACCATTAATTATTCGTGATGATCTTTCTTTTATTTAAAATAGACTTGATCTTTATGTAACAATAAACAACACAATGGTGTAAAAAACTGGTTGGCATTCTTAAATTTGTTAAATAATTTTTTTCGATATTTTTCCTCTATTAGCTTTTTGTTTTTGTTCCAGTTTTATATGTTACTGAACATTTCTTATAGCAGCAAGATTAATTATAAAAATTTTCGTTAATATTTGTGTCTAAGGTTCACATTCAAAATTTCAACCCAAAATAATTTTTAGGAAAAAAATTTCTTTTCAAAAAAATTTCAATGAAATAATTTGGAAGCTGCTAATTAGGATGAATTTATCTTATCAATAAAATGTTGCACATAAGGAACTTTAGGACACGATAAATGTGTTAATCTGTATTTTGATTCATATAAATTGTTTTCGATTTTTTCTAAGATCTAGTCATCCAGTTAATAAGGCCCACAGTAAACATGCATGGGCCTTATTAGCCAACTTGATCTTAGCTCAATGGAATAACAACAAATGAATTAGGAAAAACCTATCGCATCCATCGCAAAGGAAGAGTAAGGGGAACACTGGTTTTTGAATCTTTTGAAAGCGTGAAACGTTTGGCTCGTGGTTCTGCATACAAAAAAGGGAAAGAATATGAGGCGCTCATATATTTGCATACAATTAATTTTAGAATGGCTTCCAGAATATTTTTAAGAATTAAAAAAAAACTGTACGATAAGTTTTTCAATGTAAATATGCCAGAATATCTTTATAATATCGGTGAAAATCAAACATAAAACGTGATCATAGCCATTTGCGTTAACGATGTTAAACATATTTCTTCTATAACCATATTAAATATGTTTTTAAATAAGTAAAATGTTTTCTTTTGTTTTTGAAAGAGTTATTGTAAATTTTTTAAATTTCATTTAACTAGTTTCTTTTAAACAATATTTTTTGAAAATTTTATTTGCCTGCCCTAAGTTATTAAAGGAAATGTAAAATGGCAGTTCAATCAGTTGTTTTTTATAATTAAAGAGCAGTTTTAAGGAATCCTTTTGAAGGTAATTTAAGAAAAACTACAAGTTTACAGATGGGCGTTATTATACTACGGTGGTTAATAAGGCCCAAAAAGATACTTTTTTAAAAGTAAAATTTTAAAAGTATTGTGTTTTGTTGTTTATATATATATATATATATATATATATATATATATATATATATATATATATATATATATATATATATATATATATATATATATATATATATATATATATATATATATATATATATATATATAGATTTTTATGATAAATGCAAAATAAAAAATTTTCTGAAACGCTTGATTGATTAAACCCTTAAAATGCACAAAATATAACATTTATAGCACATTTAAGTTAGACGGAACTTATTTGCATCAGGTACCCTAAATAAATTTGCAGCTAGCAGGAAAATAAATTCCTACATTCATTCCTACTATGTCTTAGCGTTTTTGTTAAATTTTAATTTGAATATTTCCAGTTTGAACAGTGGCCGTTTCACTTGTAAATCCTAGACGTTTAGAAAATTCCGACGTTTCATTCCAAACAAGTGAAATTTATAAAATTTGAAAATCTCCGAAGTAAATAGCAATTTATATATTTCGGTTGACTAAGTTTCGGTTAACAAAGTATCATAATATTTGAAAAGTTGGCTATATGAAACTTTGCTCCAAGATTACTTATAAATAAATCTTAATATATTTTAATGGTTTATTATTCAACATTTTACCTGAAAAGTTCAATAAATTAAACTTTATTTTTAACTTATTAATTACCATTTAAATCATCAAGGGATTATATAACTTTGAAAAGCTTGAAGTAATTTTAGATTAAGCAACAATTTTTAGTACAAAATTTAATTGACTGTATAAAATAAATGACAAAATTATAAGATTAAAAGTGTTATTAAAAGTTTGTATAGTAATATTAATGTGACATGCATATATTGTCTTTGATTTTATACTCCATTATATACGTTTTTGATTAAAGTAAATTTATCATTATGAATATATGGTTATTTTTTGATAAAAACAAACTTAATTTTATACGAATAAATTACGAATTTTATTTTATAAAAATATACAATCAGAATTTCCTGTTTGTGAGTTTAATTTGAAATTATGTTTAATATTAATCTAAAAAATATAAATTTAATTTTATTCATCGAGAGTTCAGAATTGTTACAAGTTCAATGAAGCCAACTTCGATTCGAAGACAAAACTCTGCCGTGCTGTTTTTTTTTTTCTTTTTGGAATTTTATGTACTTTATATTTCTTTGTAAAGTTTTGATAGTACTTTTACTACCATTCTTAAAATACAAAATTTTTTATAAATTCCAAGGATAGGTTAAATTACGCTGAAGGAGTGGAAAAAACGGAAAATGTAAGTAACGTTTCAGGCTTTGCTCATTTAAACTACATTTTAATATCCGTTTTATCAGGAATATGTCTTTTAATCTAATAATTACCTACATGCTTTTTAACAAAAATAATAAACAAAATTTGATACATAAATAAACAGATTTAAGTTTTTAATGAATGGTGTTGAGCAATATTTTGTGAAATTCCATGATTAATAAACATAATTTATTTATTAAATTTGAGTTTTATTACAGTTCCTTCCGTTATCCTCCCACTTCGTTAGAAAATTTTCTTAAATAATCAAAATTAAGGCAAATAATTTTGTCTCTTAGCAACTTGCTTAAATATTCCTGCATAACTAATCTCCCTATTTATGTCCTTTTCAAGAGGTTAATAGAAAATTTTTTCACAATTCACGAAAATATATCAATTTAATTTTAATAAATGATGATTTAAATCGTAAAATTTGTTTTTGCATAGATATTCAAAAGTTTATGTTCGAAGCTCTGTCTATAAATTGGGAGACTGATTTCGACGAAAATATATTAAATATACACACTATGATTTTTTTTTTAAATTCAATGCTATTAATAATTGTATCATCCAAATAATTTTACAACATTTATGAACATACTCGTCTTTATAATTTTTTATTTTAATTCCATATATAAAATGAGGTTACATATTATCTAAGTAAAACACATTTGGCACAAGCTGGATAAAATAATAGTTATATGTATTTTTTTATTTAATCAATAATGGAAAAAAATGCTGTTATTATTTTAAATATACCTACGTGTTAAGAGCTTTTTTCCTATGTATGGATTAAGCATCAATATACAGAATGGACTTATAATAATATAAAAATATCTAAACTTTTGGAATGATAGACTTTAACGACAAATAAAGGACAATTAAAATAAAAGAAGCACTGCTATAAAAAAGACAAATATTTATGCAAGAACATTTGTTGTAATTATTTCAATTTCCACGCTCAATTAACTCAAATAATACATATCCGCATATAAACGGTTTATCAGAGAGATTTTCCAAACGTTTCCAGTTTCATACAAAGATTGCGAACCAAATTTCATATCATTTAATTTGCATTTTGCACAAGAAATTGTGTTTATTATAGATGTTTTGTTTTAGTTCTTGTTCCAATTAAAATAAATCTTTAAAAATTGATTCGTAAGGTTTAAACATGGAATAATTTGTAACCATATTTAAGAACTGATCATACGTTTGAACAAACCCGTACAGAAAATGTTTCAACATAGCAAAATAACAATCTTTTATGTAGTCAGGAATATTAAATTAAAAAAAAAGTGCACCACATTTATTGAATCGCGCCAGAATTCAAAACGGTGAATGACATTTGGTCACCATAATCGTTTTCAAGTTAGTTCATAGAAATTTCTATGTATGTGTGTCAGTATGTGCGTATGTGCAGTTGTATTTGTCAAATTTTTTGACACTATTATCCGCGAAAAAATAATACAATACATATAATTTTTTTCTAACTAAGAGGTGTACATGCAGAATTGCGACCATTAGATTTTTGGAAAAAAAACTCAATTAGATCCCAGGGATCCATTACCCAACTCTGAAATTATAAGAGATATAAGAAAAGCTCAACCATAAAAGATATTTGCTTTTTAAAAACAAACAATTTATGGTAGAGATAATTTTTTATAATCTACTTAGATTTGCCACAAATTTTGCTAATTACAACATATAATACAAATAATTATATAAAAAAGTCAAATTTTGCTAATTACAACATATAATACAAAGAATTATATAATAATTATTGTTATTATTGAATCAGTTTTTACTTCTGAAAGACCGAATGATTTGTCTCTCAATGCTTCTCTTATTGATGATAACTCAGACGTAAAAAGACGTTTATTTGTAAGACAGTGTTTATAAAAATATTCCAATCAATTTATTCGAAAAAATTATCCTTATTTTTTCATCTACTGGAAACAACCGTGGAAAAAGATTATATATGATCATTTTTGGAAAGAAAAATGTTTAATTTTGAACATAATATTAACAACTGGTTCGCTTATCGTGTCACACGAAATTTTCAAAACAATATTATCAATAGCATAATTTAATTTGATGTTCATTAATATTTTATCTAATTAAATTTAATAGGCTTGGGTTTTTAATAGTAAAAACTTGATTCCTTTTTCATATGGTATCGAGGACTAAGAACTTAAACTGCTATATCGCTGCGATTTACGAATGCACTCAAAATGGGACACCCGATGATATAATAGTTTTTTGTATGTTACGGACATTAGTACTAATGCTATTATTAGTTTTCAAAGGATTAATAATTAATTACGATATGGATTTGAAATAATAAATTATTTTTTATTCACTTTGAGTGATGAAATTGAAAAGAATAAAATATTGTTGAATGCCGGAAATTAAATGATTAAAAACTGTAAAGAATTAATACATATTATTGATTGCTTTTTTCAATTGGTGCAATGATAAAAGAGAGCCGAGTGAACTGTATAGCTCATTGGTTGTTCATGCAACTGTTATTAATTTGAATTAAATACAAATTGTGCAACCATCGTCAATCAGTGCTATTTAGAAAGGTTTGTTTTTAGAATCAATTTCAAAATGCAATTGATTAGATATATTATTAAATATTAATTTACTAATGTTATACTTCAATTCAACTTTACATTGAGGTCAGTTTGGTGTAAAAACTAAACAAATATTGGACTTGGAACAAAGCCGCTAGACCCACTTTATAGTCTACGCCTAAAGCGGCTTATATATATTTACTAAGGTGTTAAGGGGCGTTTAGGTTTTTACCTTCAATAAACTCTCGCTCCGTAATTTTTCGTAAAAGGTAAAAACACAAAAAACATTTTTTAATGTAAATTTGATAAATTATAATTTTTCTTTATTTTACCCTTTTTGATTAATCTTAAAATAAGCATTTAAACCTATTCATTTCCGTCTCTCCAAAAGGCAAATGATCTGAAAAAAGCCCCGAAATATTGTTTATTAATCTATTGAGAATTACATAGAAAAGCCTCAGCTTCTTTATCATGGCGTAAAACTGGTAGGTCTTGGCTAAAATTATAGCTGCTTTCGATGATTTCAACTTCAAAATTGATAATAATACTTTTTTCGAATTGTTATGCTGGAGAGAGTAAATTCATTTTTTAATAAAAAAAAGTGCACATTATAATTTTAATATTAAAAAAAGTATTATATTTGAATTTAAAAATTATTGAATTAAGAGTAGGAGACACAAATTACAAAAACAAAAGTGTAGTGCAAATTCAATGTAGGAATCAAAGCTGTAAATACGTGATACTTTCGACCACACGTCTTCTCGAAAAAAAGTGTTATCAGGATATAGTGGATAATCCAAAGCTGAATTGGAAACGGATTATTTTTTGTAAGATCCGAAGTTACAATAATTTATATCGAAATCTTGGCATCATACATATTCTTATTGGCGGGTTTTCTTAATTAGAAAACATAAAATTAAAGTTATTCATAATTTTCTGAATAACTTGAATTTATTTTAAAATGATTTTACAGCCAAGTTGTAATTAGAAAATATCTCAAAATTTGAGTAACCTTCAAAAGAAATTATTGCTTAATAATAATTTGTATTGTTAGTTAGGAAAAATTTTCGAAAAATTATTTATATTTTAGAATATATGAAATGTGTAAGTTTTAGCTCGAAGTCAGCTCAACTTTTCATATATATTCATTTATTTTCATAATTACGTTTATATATTCAACGTGTTTTGTTTGAAAATGTTTATTTATGATCAAATTAAAAATATATAAAATGATTTGCAACTATGTTCTAGCCATAATTTCGCACTTTTAATATCCTGTGTATTATTTCTACACAAGAAATAAACTGATAAATATTTTTTAATATATAAAATTAAAAAAGATGAAAATAAATTTAAAGAAACCATGTTTACCCAAAATATTCTTCTATTCCCTTTCTTTTTACTATCTGCGTGAACATTGTTTCGAGTACATTAACTCTGGTTAACACAAATACTATAAAAAAATATTACATTTCTTATTTTATTTGAAAGTATGGCAAATATACCTTATCTACAAGAGCGAATGTTCTGAATCTTATTTCTATTATTGAATGTCTAGAAAAAGTAATTAATGACTCAGGACTAATCATTTTTTTTATTATTATCATTTGATTACTTATGATTACTTATACCAAATTCTTCAAAATTTTTGATAATTTTTTAGTTCTTCATTAATGGCATTGTGTCACGTTTATCGAACGTTTATCTCTACCAATGGTTGGTAGTTTGCTTGTTTGTAGAACTTGAAATAAAAACATTATTTTTAATTTCGATTTCGTGCTATAAGTGATTTAGAATGCAATTTTCTTATCCCATGGGATTTTCTATTTATCTTTTTTTCTAAACAGCCGATGTTGTCATGTAAATAATACGAACATGAGCAAGAGAAATTGATTACAAAAAACGTAGTTGAGTGATAGACTATAAAGAATTGAAAACCTTTAAATATGCTTAAGAATACTCTACGCGCTGCCAAATCGGTTTGCGGTTAATAAGGTAGGAGATCTAAAATTGATAAAGTTTACAAAAGAACTAGAAATATTAGATGTTACGAAATTTTTTTTAAAAGGTACAGATAGAATACATAAAAGTGAGTTTTATTAATGGAAAATGAGAGGTTTCCCAGAAAAAAGCAAACAACAGACTAATAACACATTATTAATAATTAATTCAGGTTAAAAAATTAGGTGAATTCCTGAAAATGTTTCCAGAAAACATTCTAAATAGAAATATTCGAATGATTGATATTGTATGTAGAAATTAGAAATTTAACGCAAAGTTTATTATTATTATTGCTTTAATCACCGGGTCGGACATGTGTCATATTATGAAGCATATTCAATTCTTTCAAATGGCATATAGTCCCAACACATAAACACTAGATGCCGCACTAATAAACACTTTTACTAAGTGTGAGTATTTTACGGTATCATGCAAGTTTGAATTTTATACCCAGTGAACCGCTGGGTCAATTCAACTCGTGTTCAGCTAAACTTAGTTTTTTTGTTTGTTAATTGTCATTTAATCAATCAATCACTGCTATTTGCCCATTTTGTGCAAAATCATTTAGAATTGATGTACCCTTACATACTGCTTTATACAAATTCATGATTTATATCACTAAGCTTAGTTTTTAGACTTTCAAGATTCCGGTCAACCTATAAGAGTAAGTTTGTGAGCTAAAGATATTGTTTAGCTTTGCAGTTAATTTTTAATTTCCGTATTTCAGCTCAGCTAAAAGTAACTTGGAAAATCTAGATATTATCTTCAAAATTCAAATGATATGGAATTAGTGTATAAAGTATCAAAAGAAAAACAAATTTTGTAACTGACTTGAAAAATATTTATTACAATGCAAATATAACCTCAGGCTTAAAGTAAAGCTTGGCATAATAAATATTTTCAATTTTCTGATTGGCTTGTGCCAACAACTATTTGGCACATAGTTTTTGTTTTGCAACATTAAACTTTTGAAATAATCAATATAATAATAATTCCAAATCACATACAAAACTATTTTCATGCATATGCATTCAAACAAAACAATATTTAAGTTATTGATTATGCCATTTAGAAAATAACTCAGATGTTCACGAGTTTTTATCGCACGAATCGGTCAATGGGGTATTTATTAAAAATACAACCACGAAGGTCCATTAAATTGGATGATAAAACGGGGGGAGAGGTGTGAAAACATATAATATCAATGCACTAATAACCAAATTTCGACATTCTTAATAGAACACTTTTTGTAGATAATTGAATTTTCCATTAAAATGGTTTAGATAAAATAAAAAATTTGTGTTTAGCGCCAAAGATTTTGATACTAAGAAACAAAAACAAAAAAACAAAAAATATCAAATTTTTTGTTATTAGGCTGTTCTGTCTATAACTTTTTTGTGTGTCTTTTTGGCATAAGTATAGATATAGCAGCAGGAAAACGTTTAGAACAAAAGGTTCTTTAAAATATTAGTAATAAAATTGGTTGCTTGAATTGACGAAGATATGGCCAATCGAATATACCAATTTTGTTTTAGGTGATATTACGAAAACAAAACACTTTCGTAAAAACTCCTAAAGTTCAAAAGTGTATATTTTTCATATAAAAAAAGCCAATTTGACATTCAAAAAGCAGTATTTTGGCAGCTGTTTATTTCACTTGCTTTAATGCGATTAGTCTGTCCAACCTACCAATTTTTTTCAAAATCGGCTTTGATAGAAACGGGAACGAGCGTGCCAATGTTGGTAAAAACTGGAATTATAACTTTAAATTCACCGTTCGGCTGTATTTTTTAATAAATTTTGACCAAACTGATCTAGTTCCTTCAGGTATGAATTAACAAAGAATTTGACCCAACAAAGCTTATTTTAATGCAATTGCAAGACGCTTAGCACGGTTTGAAATTATCCATTAAAAAAAATTTCATTTGAAATAATGCGGTCGTTTGATATTCCTCTTATGCTTTGAGATTTTATTATAGTTCAGGTAAATAGTAGACATTTCAACGAAAAATATGAGATGAAAAACATCTAATTACGATAATTTTAACGGAGATATCTGATTTTGAAAAAGCATAAAAAACACATTTAAAAAAAAAATCGAAATAGAAAATTAAAAATAAAAATTTGACTGGCCTCTTTTTTTAAGGGTGACAAATGAACAAACTGGAGAAACTCGACTTTCAGATTTTGCATAAAAGTAATGAATCTCCCCATACATATATATATATATATATATATATATATATATATATATATATATATATATATATATATATATATATATATATATATATATATATATATGTATATAACACTGGACTGAAAAGTCCCGGGCCTAACAAAGAAAACACAGTTTTTTTGGTTCAAAATTAGCGTTATCCATCAACGTAATATCCATCAAGAGCAACGCAATCATTCCAGCGCCGCTCTAACATTTCAATACCACTTTTGTAGAACGATTTATCTTTTGCCTCAAAATAGGCCTCAGTTTCAGCGCTAACCTCTTCATTCGTGCGAAATTTCTTACCGGCGAGCATTTTTTTGAGGTCTGCGAACAGCTAGTAGTCGCTGGGAGCCAAATCTGGCGAAAAAATTCCGGTTTGTTACGTTTAAACATAGCCAAACACTGCTCAGAATCATCAACACGTTCTCGTTTTTTGGTCAACAGTGAGCAAACGCAGCACCCACTTTGAACAGAGCTTTCTCATAGTCAAATGCTCATGCAATATAAAGCCAACACGTTCTTTTGATATCTTTACGATGTCAGCTAACTCACGCAACTTCACTTTTCGATCATTCAAAACGATTTTGTGGATTTTTTTTTATGTTTTCTGGTGTTACCGCCTCATTTGGACGTCCACTGCATTCTGCATCATCGGTGTAGAATGATTCTCTACGTCCACGGTTGAAGTCAGCAATCCAACGTTTTATTGTTGTTTCTGATGGGGGCGGAGTCCCCATAACACTTTTAAGGCAATTGCTTCGCTTGAACGGTATTTTTCCCCATCAAGAAGCAGTGTAAAATTAAAATACGAAATTGTCTTTGATCCATTGTTTTGAAAATAACAAAAGAAGCGTCACTCTTAGCACAATAACTCACAAACTAATGAAACAAACAACAAATATCATGAAATTTTAACAGCTGTCTTTTGAAGGTTAGTATTACTGAAAAAAATGTGACTGCAATAAAACTAGCACCATCTATGTGTTAGGCCCGGGACTTTTCAGTCCATGTAAATATGAAAGTGATATGAGATGGCCTGAATAACTTAATAAATTTTCTTACTAAACTTCAATATAAGAAAATTATAGAATCTATATACTTTGTCGAAATTCAATTTAGAATAGTTTTTCATTTAGCAGTGCGTAAACTAAGTAAATTTCGGCTTAAGAATATTATATATAAAGTATATAAGAGTATTATATATAAAGTCAATATTGTAATTATTGTAATATTTGATTCATATAGAAATTAAATAAATAAATGTTATAATTTTAATTTGAAAATTCGAAAATCGGTAATTCCTAATCCTTTTCCTTCTTCATAAAAATTCCAGGCAAACAAAATTCTGATTATTATTTCATATTATTCAGAAGTTAAAAGAATCTTCCAGATACAATTTCATACCCTAAGTGGTTGTTGAAAATTTGAAATTTATATTGTTCAGTATGAGTAATTTAAGGACATTTTACTCAGTGAAACAAATACATTTATTGTGGCCATTCAAGATATATCACTTGAATGGCCAACGAAAGTTTTTTTAGAGAATGTTCGATTTACAACAAAAATATTCCCTATTCTCATCAGTGAATTGGCCAAAAAGTTCAATAATTCCCAATTAAAAATAAATTTTTATTTTGTATTTTACCACTAGCTCAATTTCTTTGAAAACGTAATTCACTAAAAAAACACAAATTCTGTGTAAGAACAATCATTAAAAAAAGGTTTAATGAATAAAGAATGGATACTTTTATTTTATTTTCAAGTTGGCAATAAATAAGAATATTAAAACGTGTTTTAGTATTCTATACAGAGAATATACACTTGAAATTTCTTACACATTTTCTTTTTTAGAAATTGTACAAAGCAAAAAGGACTGATTCTTCTTTTCTATAGGAATCTCTTTAAAAAAGGGAAAAAAAAAACCATGACTATAATTTATTTTGAACTACGTGACAATCAAGACGATATTTATGAAGTAATAATATACCTAGTATCTATAGTTTTTGCTTCGAGAATTATAAGTTGCTTTTATGACAAATGATTGTGTTAATTTTTAATTTGACCTCAATAATCTTTTTGTTTTTTTTTCTTGTAAACGTTTTTTGATCGATTGATTACTCAAAAAATTACCTATTTTTTTCGTTGTAAGTTCACACTAATTTCGAACGACCAATGTAGAAATTTTGAAATTACGAAAGCAGAATAAAATGTCTTATACTCTCTGATAAATTTGATTTTTTTGAATGTTTTTTACATTTTTTACCATAACATAGTAAAAGGAAGTTATGTTTTCGGGTTAAATTTTCGATATTGATTTTTTGGTAGAAATACAAGTTTTGATGCCCCTGAGCCGTAGAAATAGTTTTTCGAAATTGGTACTACAATATCTTTCGAAATGAAAGAGCTACATTCAACAAATTTTATATTTAAGATTCCGATGAACTTAGGACATAATAATAAGTAATTTTGTATCCTCTTGAGATTTTGAAAGATCTATTTTTTTCAAGTGTGTTAAGCGAGTCTAAAGTTACTGGTAAACAAGCATGATATGCAATTCATTAGCGGATGATAAAGTATCTTACGAGTTCATAATGAATGTAATATCAAGAGTACATTATACTTAAAAAACGTCTACAGATACTAAAATATCGGTCATAACAAATGAATATAGCAACTAACAGAGTTTATTGTTTAGATAGTTGACATATGATTCAGTATCACTGTTTGAACTAAACATCCAGTCTATATAGTTATAAATACATTTAATTATAATATATATTGTAATTATATGTGCGATAATTTGCTTAATATGATCTAAATTGTGGCGATTCCAAACATATACGAACAAATGTTTTAAAGAAAAATTGTTTATTTTCTATAAACAAACTTTTTATTTTCTTCTATTTTTTATGGTTAAAAAGTCCATTGAATAATATCCAATATATCAAGTTTGCACATTAACAAACTTAAACTGACTTTTTATCGGCAGATTATATAAATGTAATGACACTTGTTGTAAATTGATCCTTTCAGGTTCTCCTTGGCTCTAATACATTAGTCATAAAAAATTTAGTCAAAAATTATTATTTTTTGGTAAATTTGTAAAAAAATTATTTATCAAAAAATTAATCGTTTGAAGGTTTTCTAGACTTTAGACTTCAATTTAATTTAACTTGATACACTTGATCTGGAATAAAATAAGCATTAAACTATTTATTAAATAGCGATGTATTAAAGTTTTGACCGTTACAAATATTTTTTTCGGTGTTCATGTAGAAATAAACTTTTCGGTATCTACCTGTATTCTCGAAGGTACAAATATGGAATTATTTCTATTATGTGTACCATTGGTAAAATTGACCAAAACAATCCGTAATACAATTATTATACAAATACATCCCTCATTACTACAACGCTGGTCGAGTAAAATTGAAGTCAACAAGTTTGGGTGGATTTTATAAAATCGAGATGAGCCACAATACTTAGCACTTCATTGATAGAATCATTACACGCATTATTGGAATAATTGTTTATTTGAACTTCACTTATGTTGAATTCGTTGATATAGAAACTATTACAGCTTTTAATTAAAAACATTGAAACAATTACAGCTTTTAATTAAAAAAATATTTTTACTAAATGTTAATGTAAAAGTTATAATTGTTTATAGGTTTTCAATCTGATAATCATTTTTTAAATTAAATAATCTCTATATCAATGAACAGACGAAGTTAAATAAAAGCTTGTAAGAACTTGAATGTATCATGGTAATTTTCATGAAAGTATTCATGAATACTTTCTTCAACGAATTAAAGTTATCTCCTCGATTTATTCGATACAAGTAAATAATGAAAAATATGAAGTGAAAATATATAGTTTCGGAATAAAACAGAAAATAAAATTAAAAATGGATAATATTTTGACTCACCTATACTCGTATCGTATGCATGCAAATATTCCGATGTCATAAATTGACTAACCAAACTTGATTTACCAACACTAGATGCTCCTAACATTGCTACACGGTACAATTGTACGCCTCCATTTGTAGATGGACCAGATGTAACTAATAGACCACCCGTTTGTGACGCATTCGATGATTCACGCGATGACACTGATGTACGTGCCGAACCTGGATAAGACGCTGGACCGGGTTGGGTTTGTAAATGTTCTGTACTATAAAGATAAAAAAAATATGTAAATATAATATGTTCCCGTATAAAAATACGTAAAAAAAATAAAAGGGTTCATATTTCTATAGTAAATATAATGAATTATATTATTTAATTTCCTTGGATCAGGTTGTAAAATTTCGTGCGGCGTATATTACAAAATATATATATATATATATATATATATATATATATATATATATATATATATATATATATATATATATATATATATATATATATATATATATATATATATATATATATATATATATATATATGCTGAATCTTTGATAAAGGACATCGGATATTTGGATATTATTAGTTTTGCGAACAACTACCCTTTCGAAATACACACTAGCTTCGTGAGTTTGACTTATACAATGTATTTTGGATTTGATTTTAGTTTATTAAAATTGAAAAAATATTGAAAAATCACATGTGAGCACTGAGACCATAGGCTTAAACTTAGCATATGATTAAAGCGAGATTAATGACCAAATCAGGCTTTTAAATTACGCTCGCGAACTGCTTTAAGCCCTTATTTAAGCATTTGAAAAACAAGGCAAACGCTATCTATTAGTAAATTTTTCATTTTTGAATAAATACAATTATTTATTTAAATTAAATAAATACTTTTTGATTTAAATACTTAACCCTGACACGAATTTTATATCAATTAGTTTGGTACACACAATCAATGTGTCTATATTTAATAGAATTTACGCCTGAATTAATCTGAGTCAAAAAGATTATTCCTCATGATATAAGAATGATATCTACAATTTTTTATTAATACATGCTTCCACAAAAAGTTAATTTTACTAATCGAAACTCAATTTTACCTCATACACGTTAAGTTATTTAATTACTAGTCGACCTCGGTATGTTAATTAGTCCCCAACTTGAATTGAAATTAGTTCAATTTCTACCACCGGAACAAGAATGATTTGTTTCGATGGCGAAAAAAAATTGCGGGATTGGTAAATGTGATATACATGCCCTACTTTCCAAGCATTTACCTCCGCTCCGCAACCAACAAATACAACTACTATTAAACAACATGACCAAACCAGTAGCGCTATTGAAATAGTAGACCTCATTTGCTATATGAATAGTATTGTATTAATCATACTCTTAACGAGACCAACCATTTTCGAAAATTTGTTATTTTGAAGCTGCTGATGGCGCAATGAGACTAAAAAGTCAATCTTGTGAATACTATAAACATTTGTGGCAAATTGCATAAAAATTTGAACACACTTTCGAAAGTTACAGCGGAACATAATTAGATAGATAAATACATACATACAAACATACAGAGAAACGAAATACAAATGCGTCTAGTTATAATATAGACTTTTCTTCATTCGGTCAATTTGGACAGAGCTAAGCCTATTTTGCAGTATAGTATACTTGCTTACTTGTGCAAATCCCTCGTAATTATTATAATTAGTTTATCTTGTAGTAATTAGTTTATTATAATTTTTGAAGACTCATTAACGGAAATGAATCATGCCAAATTTTATATTTAATGCTTTTATTTTTGGTTTAATGCTTCAGATTAAAAATGGCCTAAGAACCGTCATCTGGAGTATAAATTTGATTCCATTAAAAATATTTTCTAAAATGATTCATTGTTAAAGAATTCTGTCTGTCTAATTTTCTCACACAAAATTAAAATTAAATCATAAATTATCTTTAGGCCCCGACGAAATATGTACAAATATTTCAACAAATATCAATTTTTTCCCAATTTATTTCCGATGTCAAAAAAGGATGGTGCCTTACAGTTGTATAAAAAGATCTTAAATATTCTATTTATGAAATCAAAACTATATCATTTGAACGTTTAAACATTCTATTCATTTTATATTTTAATTGATTAAATATAAATCTAAAGAAATGTTTCCATTTCAATAGACAATTAAAATGATTTAAAAGGATTCAAGAAGTGCTTAAGTAATTTTATCCATGAACAAGAAAATATTGCATTTATTCCATAAGAAAATCTCTAAAAGCGTATCTATATGGAAAGGCTTTAGAAAAACTTTAGTAAAAATCCAATAAATAAATGAAAAGATAGTACGGTATGGTAGTTACCTATCTATATCTGATCAGATATTTTTCTCGTATTTAAAGTGTATGATTAACTCTAGAAGGAAGACAATAAAGCCGTATTCATAAACATATATAAACCTCAAATCTTAATGAATTTGGTTTATATATATTAAGTTGCCTATCAGATTTCTTGATACATTAAATATATACGTACGTAAGTGAAGGGTGTATAATTTTCAATTATTAATATACAGATTATTAATAAAAATAAAACGACTTTATATTATGATAATTTAAAAAAAAAGTTGTGCGATCAGGAGAATCCTGCCAGATACGTTTTTTTTAGGTTTTAGTTTTTAAACTCTAAACGTGAATTAAAAAGTATTCTATCGATTATGTTAGTGTACAAGGTGATCGTACTCGCTGGTCGCTACCGTAGATGTAGTACAAAACCATATTATATTTAAATGCAGTTTATTTGTCAATTTCATTATGTTGCTTTTTTTCAAACACTGACATACAAATAGGGGATAGTTTACTAACACTTTTTAATCCCGTTAGACGAAAGTTTCAATAAAATACAAAATACGTTTTACATCAATTCTGTTAAACAATGTTCATGCAAAATTTGAAGTTGATTGGATCACGTTGACCCTTTCAAATTTTACCCCCGTTTTTCATCCCTTAGAATTTCTAAATAGATATATTAGTTTTTAATGGCACATGTTATATGATATAAATAGTGGAAATAATTGGTTTGAAAGTAGACAAATTAATTTTAAAAAAAGTAGAAAGACAATTTTAATGGCACATCTACATTTTGTAGGCTTGTTTAATGTTAATAAAATGTGTATAATATTCACATTTTATTTATATTGATCGATTAATAATATAATATTCCGTTCCTCAGAATAATACTGTATTCAAAGGAATGCAACTTTAGATGTATTTATATGTTACTTGTGTACATTTACCTAGTATAGTTAAAGGAAAAATAATTCGTTGATTTCTATAATGAGGAAATTAATATAGTGTTTTAAGACATAACAAATCAAAATAACAACTTATGAAGTCAATATCTTGTATGCACTGAGTTAAATATTAATAATTCTAGTCAGTCAATTGTTGTATTGCATTATGGATAACTTTAGTATCTTATCTAAACTTGAGCTAAAAGTGAAAGTCAGAAAGAGTTTCAAAAATAGATTTTTTAATAACATATATTATTCTATCCAACTCCAATATCTTTTATCGATTAATAAATACAATTTTTTGCGTATCCACAATTTATTTAAAATAATTTAAAAATTTATCATTGGCTCACTACAGACACGTAAAAATTGTGGAAACGTAAAAAATAAAAAAATTAAATTTATTAATCATGAAATTCCACAAAATAAAGCTCAACTTCATTAAGCTTTTAAAGATTGTTATGAAGTCATTTCATGAATATTTGAACTCATTCACAATGTTTGTTTTTTAACTCACTAATATTTTCAAAAATACATTCCAAAAACTGATATAGTTTCAGATTTTTTGGTATTTTATTGCATTCAACATTGTGTTTACTTATAATTCAGTATAACAATAAACACTTTATTTAATTTCGTTTGAAAAAAATTTATTGTCCCAAAAAAAAAATTTACCTTGTATTTATAAAAGTATTAAATTTTTGTATTGTTGATTGTTTTATAGATAAGATGATAAAATTATACACCTCTCTTTGGGGCGATTCGAGACCAATTAAATCGTGATCGAGACAATATTGCTAAATTATAAGACTTTTAGAAACGAGATATCTCTAAAAATCTCCGAATAGTGTGAAGTAATGAGCCAATGATGTTTTAGAATGTAAGAAATTCTCGACGCTATGAACTTCTTAAAACAAATTAATAACGCATTTCAAAAAGCCACTCCGGGACCTAAAATTTTCGAGTTATGTTAAAATTCGATAAATCTTAAAAAGAAAAATAAAAATAACCATTTTAACAGATTATATTTATTTCTGCTTCTAAAAGTTTTATTATGAATACAACTCAAATATTATTCAGTCAATCTATATTGAGCTACCATTGATGTTGATGTACCTTTTACCACTTATCAACCGACACAGGCAAGGTAAGTTTATACGGTTGTTCATACATCACTTTGTGAGAAAATTTTTTTAAATACATCTGGCTTTTTCATTATATTTACTTTTTCTTTATAAATTACCTATTGAAATTTTTATAATATAAAGCAACTTCTACTTCATTTTGTCATATATTTTTAGATATACTGTATGAAAATTTATAAAGAAAAATTGATTAAGTGTATACAAAAACTACATAATATGGGAGGCAGAAGACTAAATAAAAGGTCATAAAAACTAAGGTATTTGAAATAAACTTTAGAATACAAACTAACGTTCAGTATACGATACGAAAACCAGATTCCTGATTTCGATACAAATATACTTCCTTCTCATAAAATACCAAGGATGGTTGTGAAAATTTTATTATAAAATTCACAGTTTGAAGTCTTTTTGGACGTTTATACGGTTTGAATTTTTTCTATAATAACGATTTTCTAGAAGAATTCTAAAAAATTTGAATTGCTTGTTAATCAATTTCACGTTTGGATGTACAGTTTTCATCAAAATCGGGTGAATGGTTCGCGAGACCGACGATTTGTATAGAATGATACCAGCCAAAAATACAAAAAAAGTATTACAATTTGTTGAAAAACTGCCAAAAAAAAAAAACAAAGTTCCGGGAAATATTCTGCCCACAAACTTCAAATTCGTGTTCAGAGACCCAAAAATATGGAGGGTGTAAAAAACAAAACTATAGCAAAACTTCGCTATGAGAATACTTATCTAGCCTAATACAGAGTACTGTAGTTTTTAAAAATTTAGAAAGAAACAATTTTGGAAACATTGAAAAAATTTGTTTTGTTTCATCATTGCAATTCTTAAATAAATATTTCATATCAAAAAATAAATACTAACAACTACGGTATTAATAACTTTGGAATGTTTAAATCTCATACCTTTATGTAAATTTTATATTGAATTTATTTTATTTATATTATATTATTTACTAGCAATACTCGACTCGGCTTCGCACAAGTATTACTTAGTAATCTGCAGCCAAAACATAAATAAAATTTAAATTATATTTACTGATGAAGACATTATTTTGCTACAATATTAATATATTGTAGTGTCTAAATATTTCATTGAAGAAATAATTATTAGAATTCGTTTAGCTGTTTTAAAGGTAGCCTTGATACAAACAATCAAAAGTTAGATAAAACAAACGTTAAACATCGTATTCAACCCTTTAGATATTAAATTTTGGTTAATTTTACAGTTTGGGCTGTACTCTTATCGATAAATCAAAGTTTGAACTCACTGGCAAAACGGAGGTTGTCATTTAAATTATAACAGGCTCTTTTGATAAAAAAAAATCAAGATTTCTGAACGGTTCTTATTAAAATAAAAATCCATTTGCAATCCTTTGAGTGTTGATTGATTTAGAAACATCTTCCATAGCCCTTGCTTACGTTATCATAAAATTTTCTGTACAAAACTTAAAGCTTTGCAACTTAGCGGTTTGAACTGTACTTTGATAATTTGAAAACTACGCCACCACTTTGGAAATTAAAATAATGCTTTCGTATTTCACACCTATATTATAAAAACATTCTCTGCCAATTCTCTCAAGTTTTCTGACTTATAAGTTTGGACCCTACCTTTAAAAAAATCTCAAAATTCCACTTCTCTACCCCCATTTAGGGATTGAGTTTGAAAACAATTGTCTTTATCCTCATCTTTGATGCGATAGAACTCTCTGTTCTTGATTTATAGCGTTTTTGCAGAGCGGTTTGAGTAGTAAATTGATCGTAGAGGACGAATTTCCAAAAATTCATTTTTACTGTTTACTTATGCCATACAAAACTCCAGCATGCAAAATTTTCAGCTTCTAGACCAAGCCGTTTTGGTTCTGCGTTGAGCCACAATATTGAATTAAATTAGTCTCTGGTGTAATTTAAGTTCTGTAATACTTACACAACTTTTTATATTGGAAATATTGTATGTTCAAGTAGCCGGAGTTATTTCGATTTTATGTTTTCGTTTGGTAGCCGAGGTGTCAGGAGAGCTACTTGAAAATGAAATATATCATTTCACAGATGCTACGTTTTGAAATAACTATGCTAACATTTTGAATACTGAAATAGTTTATGTTATCTTATATTTCACAATGTGTAGATAGTATGAGATCAGATACGATAAGAAGTTAGTCATGATATAGATTTTTAACTATAACTAATTTGATCTTATATATCACTTAAATCTGAAATGCACCAGCGGTAGTCTACCCTTGAAAAAAGCAAGGTTATCTATTGATGGAAAATAAAATACTATCGTTAAAGAGATTTGAATGAATTAACTAATAACATATTGCTTAATTTTGACAACAGTATTCTTGATATTCACATAATTTTCTTTAATTTGCAATAACATTTAATTACTACTTTTATAATGATTAGACTGAAATGTTTGATACGTAATAAGAACGAACAAAATTTATTAATTTGAAAATTGTAATATTTAACCTTATTTGCTTTATCTCTAAGTTTGGATAACAAAATTGATTTTGGCTTTGAGAACCCAGCAAAAATGTATTTATTTTGTAATATATGGTCATTGATTATTTTTCATAGACTAATCAATCCAATTGGATGATTCTTTTTTAATAGGAATGGGTATACTTGAAAATTTGAAAAAATTACAGATTGAATATGAAATGGCGATTTAAAATTAATTTTTGGATGTTGAATATCATCCAAAGGAAAATTTTTCGTAACTTAAACACCACTCAAAAAAAAATAGTAATTTTCAAAAAATCTAGAACCGAGTCAGAAAACACGAGTAAAAAGTAAAAATACTTTTACATTCACCAAGCTTTAATTTTTCTTGAAATAATTATCTTGTGACCAATTTCCTTTCGAAGTTAGATCTTAGAGGATGAGTGCAAAAATTTTTTGGATGAATGTATATCGCCCAAAAAACAATTTCCGTGGCAGTGGGTGTACAATACTCAAAAATAAAACATTAAAAAAAAATAAAAATGATTTTATGAAGCAAGAACTTAAAAATAATCAAAGCAGCGAAAATACACTTCTATAAATAATTGCCTTGTGACTTTTCAAAGTTTTTCTATCATATTCTTGCTAAACAAATTTATTCATTGCCTCTGACTTGATAACATTTTTATCAAAACGATCAGCATCATGTTTCTTATTTTTTTTCTTAGCTCTCATCAGTCCACAAGAAAACAACAAAAAGCGTTTTTTTTAGAATTTTAATCCTGACCTCATGGTACCCTGCTAGCGAATATAAATGTAATACTAAAAGCTCTCGACGATATCCTTCTTCAATGTCATATTCCGACTAGCCTTGTATTGACATTTGACATTCGGTTTGATAAAGTACAGATTGTATAACTTTTATGAAATCATTATTTAAATGAATATAAATATATTTTACATATTTTTCAAACTTTTACTCGATTATGTCGTTTGGTATAGTTGTATGGGATCTTAATAACGACTCATAAACAGTTTATCACTTCCAAAGAAAGAAAGAAAAGAAAGTTACAAGAATTATATTTCGCTTAAAAAGATCTGACAACGTTGCAGAATTATATTCAAGGATAGCGGAATTTTGCCATTTCACGGTATTTTGTGCTCGAGATTGCAATTTTTAAAGAATAACAATTATTTTATTTCAAATAAAGTCAGTGTAAATTGTTTTACAAGACTACCACGTGGCTATATAAATGTGCAGATCTTGAATTTAATAAAATCGTAAATTGTAAATCGTAAATTGTTTTTACTGAATATTTGTCCATATTCATTAGAAAAAGTGACCTTTGAGCCTTGTGCACGATTTTCTATTTCTTTTAGATGATTATAGTCAAACAATCTGTGTTCGTTTAGTGACATACAGTGTGCTTAGCAGAATTGTATCAGGTATAGATTTGTGTACATTAATTAATTTTAATATTTAATCTGTTAAGATATTTTTTCGATACAAATTTTACTCTTCTGATTTGAATCAATAATAATAAATAGTCAATTCAAATTTTAATTGTAATTATGATGATTTCATTTTGAAAGAAAAATGAATTTTTTGTTTGTATATAAATCTTGTATCGATTCATTTGGAAAACTGATATATCGACTTCTATAATTTCACTCTTTTCTTTTAAAATCTTAATGTACTTCATCTAAGTATTAAGTGTATTCGGAAGGCATTTGATCATTAGTATCAGTTGCCGGGTTTCCTTACCAATTATTCAATTTTGTTTTCTATATGATTTACAAAGATTAATATACTGGGATAGTTCCTCACAAAGTCAGCCATAGCTGAATATGTTCCTCTTTATTTCATATGACCCATCCTATTATTACAACTAGTTTTTTACCATGTTTATATTTTTTTAAAATTGAATTTAAATTAATAACATAAACATGTATACGGTCATAAAAAATATAACATACACGCTAGGTAAAAACAGCCTGCTTCACAATGCCACTTAAAAAAGTTTTTTCGTTTTGTTCGTGATAGGCTAGAAGGTTTTTGGCCGTGTTAGGAAACCACATTAAACAGTCAACGTAGTTATAAATCGGGACTGTGTCTCGGGTAGTTGAACTGGAAGGAACTAAAGCGGATATCTAATTGATCAGGATTATTTTAAGCAAGTATATAAACGCCATTCATGAATGTCTTGGTCTTTTTTAAATTTTTTTAAAACAATGCAGTATGATCTGAGCCAGAGCGTTATCGAATATTTGTAAGATTGGGGCTATTAAATGTTTCTAACATGTTTGAGTATTATTTTGTTTTTAAAATGTCGGATTTGCATACTAATTTTTTGGTAAATTGAGTATTCTTTAGGAAAATTCTATATGAAAGAATAGTCGTAAGTGATTCCAGAATATCCTTAGTACAAAATAAAGTTTGCTAAAACAGCCCTTTTTGTATGAGAAATTTTCGGCAGGCGTATGTGGAACAACTTATTAAAGCTTCATCGTGATCGGATAAACACCATAAGTAGACACAGCGAACAATCACAGAAATATTAAATAAAATGTTTCTAAAATATATTCAAATACTCAATATTTCATCAGAACGTTTCATGTTGCAGAAGTGGCGGAAATGATTTCAAAGTACTTTTTGTGGGAAAATAATACCATTTCATAATACATGCCCCTATTAAAAATAAAATATAAAATTTTGTGGACATGGTCATGACTTTTTTTGTATTGACAAAATTCAGCAATTTTCGCTTAGAAATATCATTTAAAAGTATTTCAGTTATATACATACCTTGAATTACTGCTTGCTACACTAGTATTACTTCGTGATCGACGACTTTTTAATGAATCACCACGATTTACAACACCTTTACCAGTTATACTAAAATGACGTAAACGATAATATTCTTCTTCAACACCGGTATTTGGCATTGATGCAACACGTGATCTTTGTTGAGGTAAACATAAGTAATTTGGTCGTCCACCTGAAGATCGGCCAGGAGTTTTTACAGATTGCGATCGACTATGATGTGGACTTCCATATCTGTTACAACAGTAAAGCAAAACAAAATTTTATGCTATTGATTGTAAATGGTAATAAAATACTTGAGATTAAAATTAAAAGAACATTTAATTAGAAAACTTGAAAAAAAAATAAAAAAAAAACTCTGAATTTGAATAAATTTAAATTAAAAACAAATACTCTCAATGAAAGAACTTTATAAATTGTTGAATAGTTGGTTGCTCTGTTTTTATATCATGTATTTGATATAAAAAATATTAGAGATGAGGATAAGTAGTCATTCAAATTGCAGAGAAATGGTTAAATTGTATCGACTTGTGTTGACAGACATAATCATTTTATACAAATGTTTATGTCTGTCATTACATTTTATACAAATATATAATATAATGAATTAAAAGTAAAAAATAGTTATTAAAAAAGAAGCTTTTATTCGTAAAAAGAAAGAAATGAACTTCTACTTTAAAATATAAACTTAATACACAATTTATATGATATAAAAGCTTGAGCGAAATTTCAGTATTCATATTTACTTAGTATAAAAGTTATAATAGTTAAAATCAATTACATCAAGAGTTATTGAATTTACTTTTGTATCTATATAACCATCTAATTTAGAATGACTATCTACACATCTAATTTAAAATTACAGCTGAATCGGTTCAAGATTCAGCTGTAATTTTGTATATACGTACAGTTTGGATGACAATACATGGTTAAGTATCTGACGTCATTCTAAATTCGATGTGTAGATAGATTCACAAGTAAATTTAATAACTTGATGGAATTGATTATAATTTTTATACTAAATAAATACGAATACTTTAATTTCGCTTAAGCTTTTATATCATATAAATTGTGTGAAAACGTTGATAGTAAAAGTTTTAAAGTAGAAGTTTATTTTTAATTTTTAGGCCATTCGAATAAAAGCTTGTTTTTTAAAAAATATTTTTAACTTTTCATTCATTATATTACATTTTGCATAAAACGTTGATATCTTACAATTTTTGCACCAAGTTGTTTTTGCACAGGGTGGTTTTGGACTGACGTGATATATTTTCAAGTGGTTTTGATCAAGTTTTTTGTCTTAATTCTCTAATTTACATTATATTTATTAGTAAAGTAGATAAGTTTCCACCATTTAATAAAGTCTTTCAAAGATTATACACAAATGACATTAGAATTAATAATAAAATATATTAAATAAAGATATAAAGCAGTAATCTAACATAATCACTTTCTTTCTATGTCTTTTATATATACTACAGTCAATTAGACTTCATCTCTAGAAAAATACAAACAAGAAGAAAATCGTTAGAAAATATTACAGTAGGTACTGAGAGGCAAGTCTACAAATTTTTTGCATGTAGGTAGGTACCTACGTGCAAGAGTATCGTTCTAATGTTTTCATCGATATTTTGCGATCATAATATTGAGAATGTTGAGAAGATATATATGTTGGAAAACCGTTATTTTTGTTTTTTTTCCAAGCTTAAAGTTCTAAGATGCCATTTTCCACAAAAAAATATGCTTATTTATTAAAATAATCTTGAATTTTAATAAGAAAGTTTTGATGACGTGTCTTGAAAAGGAAAATAAAAGTATACCGTTTCTGCACGATTCCTTCAAAAGTCCACAAATATATTAAACTTTTATTTTGATGACAAGAAATCTAAACATTTCATTAAAAGGTTATTCTGATATTTTGTAGATGTACTTATTTTAAAACTTGTGTTTTAAAAATTAAATTGCATTAGAATGAGATTCAAATGTAGCATGTTAGTGTGACAATCTCCGCTCAAATAACGCTAATGAGACAGTCTCCGTTTAATACAAATCTGAATATTAGCTCGCGTTTTTTGCGGTAATTAAACAATAGTGTGAACAGCCTTAGAAATATTTATTATTCTTTTATAATATTGTTTATATTTTATTCTAAGGCGAATTTGTATGTTCCAAATAATTTTCGCCAGCTATTTTCTGACCAAAAATATCTTAAATATTAGTAGGAGCAATTTGTATTTAAATTTTTGAGAAATTATGGTGTTTGTAGTTTGAATTTGCGACGAGGGTATAATACATTTTTTTGAAAAGGTTTTTAAAAATATTTAGTAATTAATAATTATACTTAATAATTATATTAACAAGATTTTAATGAGTAAAATTTGAATTGAATTATTTTTCTTTTCGATGTTTATATAAACAGAGGTTGTAATTTTGAATTCAGAGAATTGTATAAATTTAATTTGTAATAAATACTTAATACTTTCACAAATTTCAGCTATTTTGTCTTTTTGGGAGGTTGCTTGATTGAGACAGTTTTAAGTTACTGTAGTATTTATCGTAGATAAAATATAGTAAAACTGCCGTATTTAGAGAACTGAACTCATTACTAGTCTTTAATCATATCATATATTTCGGCAATTATACTTGTTGTTAATCTTATCATATGTTTCGGCCATTATAATCATATCATATATATCGGCAATTATACTTATATAATTGCCGAAAAATAATTACTATGAAAATAATTTTTCTTAGAATCTTTTAGAAAATTTAAACAAACAAACTTACAGTGTCCTCTAAACATAGAAAAAAAAATTTTTTTTATACCTTGCGGCATATTATTATTTTTACAAAAATTGTTCAATATGGCATATTAAATACGTCCTATTTGGGTGGATTTTAAAGCGAACGCTTTGATAACAAAAATCAATTTTCTTAAAAAAAAACTTAATAAACTGAAAATCTCTAATTGAAGGTATAACAATAATTATGACAAGCGCTAAACTTTAATTATAAAAATGAAATAAGTTGGCTATTTTTGATTGTTTTTAATCTTTCCTTCGTGACCTGACAAGTCCGTAAAATCCTTAAAATAGCGCATTAAAATTACTTCTATACGTCTAAATTTGCATAGGTGATGTCTAAATTTGCATAAGTAATGCCTGAATTTGCATAAATAATTTAATTCTCAAATTTAGACACATTTTCTTACAAATTTCGCAATGGCTTAACTGTTATAAATACTCTAGCGTTTCGAAAGTATAACATCATAGATGGGCATTTGCTTAAAACGTTATTAAAATATGGCATTAACTTTGCAATTGGATAATATATAATATTGAATATGTATTACTAGTTCATGCTTAAAACCGTATGTATAAATATATTTATATATATTTTCTTCGAGAAAACTCTTTGTACTGCCCATCATTTACAAGTGTAAATTATGCAAGCTAAATTTAATTACATTTGTATAAGTACTTTTTGAGTTATTTGTGCGGGAAAATTGAATGAAATTCAATGCGTATTACTTTAGAGATTATCTTCTTACAGATGTCTCATTTTCTCTTTAAAACTTTTAAAGCCTATGAAAACATTGAACATTATCAACTTGATTTGTTGCAAATAATTAATGGTTGAAACGAAATTAGTTTTTGCGTAAAAAAAAAATATTTGTTTGGCTATATTTACTTAGATCCATCCATAAAGTAATATTGAAATGGATTTTGAAATAGTTCGAAACTTCTGGTACGACTGATAGATGTTAGCTAAACTAAGTAGAAACTTATTTATTATATAATATTAACTGCTAAAATACTGAACTGTGCTGTCTGGAACAACATAAAAAAAAGTATATAATCACAAACGACAATTGCCGAAGGAGAAACGATGAGAAAGAAAAAATGTTGGTAAGAAAAAATGACCACCAACTGTGTAGATACTTTCATCAGAACATCAGAGCCTATGGCTGGAACATCAGAGCTATGAGCTATGTCAGGATTTGAAATATTCCTTCGAATAGGTAACTTAATTAAATTTAAGAGTATTGTATAGAGTAAATGTTTTTGACCGAACGATGTGAGGTTTATGTCTATGGTACAACTAGGCATTTAATTTGTGTGTATGTATATTTGTTTTTTCCGCTGTAACCAATCTTTTTTTTTTCCAATCTTTATAAAATTAACTACGCATGTTTGTCTCATTCAGGAAAGATCCATTGTGCCATTAGAGGCCTCATAATAATAAATTTTTAAAAATTATTACTAATCGCATTTGCAACCAATTATGTTTAAGAGGTGTGGTATATATTTAGCTTTTTATAAGAATAGGGAACGCCGTTACTGAGGTCTTACGCTCAATGTAACTTTTTTTGGGGTTTTAATGCAGAAAAAGATAATGAATTTAAAGGAATGTCTTATTACGCAAACCCCTAAACCTCCCTTCTATCATAACATAACGATCTTTTAAATGAGAGTGAAAACTAACACATTTGGAAAAAATGAATTGTTTATTAAATTGTCTTAATCTCTCTGTTAAATAATAAATATATCTTCTCTATTATTCGTCAATATTATATAATACAACAGGCAAACTAAGAGAAATGTTACTCTGAATACGACAGAATACATATAAAAGTAATTATAAACTATAAAACTTTTTATTTTAAATTACAACAAAAAATAAAAAACAATTAGAAAATAACATAACACTAACCTCATTTCAAAATCATGTAATTCTTCTAACGTTAATGTATTTGCAACATCTAAGAGTTGTTTCATGTTTTCTTCACGTTGTTGACGTTTTGTGGATTTACTACTATTATTACAATTTGTGGTAACATTACCAGATGATGTTGTTCCATTATTTACAGTACCATTACAAGTATTTCCTTTACCAACTATATTAACATTTGATATAAATTCAATACCATTTTTTAATAAAACCGTTGAAACGTTTGTTGTACCTGAAGAATCTAAACTTAACGATGGTTGTTGTACAACGATAGTGGCTTGCGGTACTCCCACTGAACCATTTGTTCGATTTAAATTCATGGAATGTTGATGTACAGTCGAACTATCTAATGGATTTGTTGTCACATTGATATTATGTCCAAGTGCACCACTACTGCATGGAGTTAAAGCACACTCCAGTCGTGCACCAACCTCACGTAAACATTGATTCAAACACACACTGTTCGTATTCAATAATTTTTCTGGTGTTGCCGAATTAATTAACACATGATTTGCGTTCTGTATTGAATCTAATTGTACAATTGTTGATGCAGTTGCATCAATACTATTACTAAAATAATCGACTCGCAAATCAGGTAATTTTTGTGTGTTTTCAGATTTTTTTGTGTTACTGCTGACGGTATGTTGTGACGATCGCGACATTTCATTACGGGGGCTACTTTGTCGGCGACGTCGACTATGGCTTCTATGATGTGTTGATGATGATGATGAAACTGACGCGGAAGATTTTTTTGATTTTTGACTTTTAAGTTCGTTTGTTGTTAAATTTAAATTCTCTGATTGACGACGTTTTAATAATGGTGTTTTCGGAGATGTTGTTTTATTTGTTTGACTATGTTCAATAAATATATGTGATGTACTGTCAAAATTAAATTTAGATTCATTTGTTTTTGATATTAATTTCGGCGATTTTGGTGTTTTAGTTGTTGATTGTGGTGTTGATGTGTCAAAAGTAAATTTTTGTTCATAAAATGCTGTTTTTGGAACATCACCACTTGTCATTGGTGCATCATCATCATGAAACAAAAATGTTGATTCTGATGTTGATTGATATGTTGTTACATCATCTGTATCAATTATCTTGCATGTTTTATGTGGTGGTGATATTTCTGGACTATCTGTTATTGTTATTGTTGGTTCAATATCAATCAATTGTTCGGTTCGTAATCGATCAATCATGTCTATGGAATCATCACCTTGTTTATCTAAGCTATCCTCTGTTAAATATTCATCGGTGTTTGTCATCGTAGTAATAATTGTATTCGCAGAATCTGTACTTGTATTTATGGTTGTTTCACTTGTTGAACTTGAACCCATGACAATTACTTTTGGTACAACATTTGGAGGTTGCCCAGTACCATTTGATAAAGCAACTGTAGCACGTTGAGCTTGAGCTGCTTTAGCTGCATTCCGTCCCGATTTAAAATGTAATCGCCGTAATGCTGATGTTGCTGTGCTTATTAAATTTGTATCCGGTTTAGTTATCGGTTCAATATCACTTTGTTTCGATAACCGTCTATCATTTTGTTGTTGATGATGATGATCGTTTGTTTTTGATGATGAAGATGAATTTGATGAAAATTTAGGCATTTTAAATGGTGATGAAAAACTACCATGACGTTGTTCATTAGCTTTTTTTTGTTGATGATTTAATGTAGATGTTGGTGATATATTATTTTGATCGGATTTTTTGGCCGATTTTGGTGAAGTTTGTTGATTTGTTGATTGATGACGATTTTTTAATGGACTTGGGTTCCGTAAATGATTTTTAAAAAAATTTCCAACTGCTCCCCCACCTCCTCCCGTGGTAGTGTTTCCATGATGAATGACTACCGGTTCATTTTTAGTTACCTTCCGTGAACCATTTGGATCTAATTGTTGTTTTTTTTCTAAATTACTTGTAATGTCAATTTGACTACCTAATGGTGATTTGGTCATTGTGCTATCTTTATTATCGATAGTTGGTGTTGAAGGTGGCGTTAAAGATAATTTTCGATCTTCAACAATTATTGACTTTCGTTTAGTACATGTAGTAATTGATGGTGAAGTAGAGGACGAATTTTTATTGTTATAGCGATTTTGGTTCTTTGTTGAATCAATTGTAGAAATAGTATTTTTGTTTTTTTGTGAATTTTGTTGCTGTGCTGTTGTCGTAGAAATAGTGCTATGTTGTTGTTTAGCAATGGAAGTGCTGGTTACAGATTTTTTATTGTTAATATTTATATCAGGATTGCAAGGATAAACGATAATAGTCATATTTTTATTTGGAGTTACGGGTGATTTTCGACCAGATTTTGTTGGAGTTGTGGTGTTTGGTGTTTGGGTTGGTGGTGTTGATTGATGGTAATTGTGAAAGACTGTGTCAATAAGGGCAGTTGGATTATAATCGGTGTATTCATCAGCATCCTGTAACAAATTGAAACCAGATATAAGTATAATTATAAATTATCATAGATAATATTAGAATCAAGTTTTCAAGAGATAGAGAAATGCCGATTACTTCTGTTCTTAATATTTGAAATACCCGATAGCCGCACACAAAAAGTAAAATAATAAATTCATTAAACTGTCAAATTTTGAAAGTAAGGTAGAACGAATTTGTTTCTTATAGTTAAATCAAATTTTATATTTGCGCATAAGAGAGAGATGCATAGCCGCAGAAAAAACAAAAGAAATATTATGGTGTTTCGAAGAATTCTAACATCAATGAAAATATTTAACAATAATAAAAGTCATAGAACGATAAAACACGTTTTTATTCTGATGGGTGTTTTTCTTGATGCTTCCCAAGACATTTTATATTCTAAATCAAATTTTGCCTCTAAATATATCTAACAAAATACTTAAACATAAAAAACCCTTGGGATATATAATCTTTCTTTTAACGACGAGTTTATATCCTTCGCCTTCTTTGTCCTATTTAAACATTTGTATTATTAGTGGAATTTGAGAAGTATATTTGTAAGAAATTCTATTGAAATGTAAAGCTTTATTTTTTGTTATGCTTACTGGT